>CP139507.1:219103529-219675554 GCA_021014915.2 Artemisia tridentata subsp. tridentata
CTTGTACGGTATCAAGTGCATGGTTTTCACCGATCACAAGAGTCTTCAACACATACTAGATCAAAAGGAGCTGAACATGAGACAGCGCCGATGGTTAGAATTGCTCAACGATTATGACTGTGAAATTCGCTCTCACCCCGGTAAAGCAAATGTTGTGGCTGATGCCTTGAGCGGAAAAGAAAGAATCAAACCACTCAGAGTCCGATCTCTAGGAATGACCATTTGTTCACCCCTTCCATCACAAATCCTCATAGCCCAATCAGAAGCTCTCAAAGAAGAAAACATACCCCATGAGAAAATTTACGGCATGCCAGCGAATAAAAATGGTTTTGTAAAAAGATCAGACGGTATGCTGTGTTTCAAAGAAAGATATTGGGTTCCTCTCTACGGAGGTATTCGAGATCTCATCATGCATGAATCTCACAAATCCAAGTACTCAATTCACCCAGGTTCTGAGAAGATGTATCAGGATCTCAAAAAGATTTATTGGTGGCCAAACATGAAAGCCGTCATCGTTGAGTATGTTGGGAAATGTTTGACTTGTTCAAGAGTCAAGGCGGAAAGTCAAAAGCCGTCAGGATTGCTTGTACAACCTGAACTACCAGTATGGAAATGGGAAATAATTACCATGGATTTCATCTCTAAACTACCAAAGACGTCAACTAGATTGGACACCATCTGGGTCATCATTGATCATCTCACCAAATCCGCTCATTTCCTACCAATCAAGGAAACTGACAAGATGAGCACTCTCGCTCAGTTGTACCTCAAGGAAATAGTGACTCGACATGGAGTTCCAATCTCCATTATCTCATATAGAGATAGCCGATTTACCTCAAGATTTTAGCAAACTCTACAAAAAGCTCTCGGTACACGTCTAAATATGAGTACGGCTTATCACCCTCAGACTGATGGGCAGAGTGAAAGAACGATCCAAACCTTAGAAGACATGCTCCAGGCATGTGTGATAGACTTTGGAAAAGGTTGGGATAAACACTTACCATTGGCTGAATTTTCTTACAACAATAATTACCATGCCAGCATCAAGGCAGCACCCTTTGAAGCACTTTATGGTCGAAAGTGCAGATCACCTGTTTGTTGGACAGATGTTGGTGACATACAACTCAGAGGACCAGAACTGATACACGACACAACAGAAAAGATTTTTAAGATCAGGCAACGACTACAAGCTGCTCGTGACAGACAAAAGAGTTACGCTGATGTAAGACGAAAAACCATGGAATTTCAAGTCTGTGATAGATTTATGTTGAAAGTTTCCCCATGGAAGGGAATGGTATGCTTTGCAAAACGTGGAAAGTTAAACCCCAGGTACATTGGACCATTCAAAATCCTTGAAAGGATTGGTCCAGTTGCTTACAAACTTGAGCTCCCAGAAGAACTCAGTAGAGTACACCCCACATTTCACGTTTCACAATTAAAGAAATGTTTGTCAGATGAAACTCTTATCATCCCACTAAAAGAAATCAGACTTGATGACAAACTCGTGTTCACAGAAGAACGAGTAGAAATAATAGACAGAGAGGTGATACAACTAAAGCAAAACCGTATCCCCATTGTCAAAGATTGATGGAACTCTAAGCGAGGACCAGAGTACACATGGGAATGTGAAGATCAAATTCATGACAAATACCCCAATTTATTCCCATAGACACCCCTAACAACTATCTTAGATTTAATTCTGGGATGAAATTCTGTTTGACGGGTAGGTACTGTAGCAATCTGTAAAATTCCCCAATAATTTGTACATGCTAATCAAGTATTAAATTACTAATACAATTCAGTTAATTATTTTTATGGTCAAAATTTAAAAATTTGTTATTATATTACAAACACATTAGAATGAGCTCACACACGGACCACAAATAATCTAACACACTCATTATAACCAAACGGATCAAACTTACTATTCCTGGCCCAAGTTTTTGGCCTGGTACTATTCAAAAGCCCAACCCAATATTTTTAATTTTATTAAATCTCATATATCTCACTCGGTTGAACCCATTCACTTTGCCCCATTTTCTTTTGAATTTGACACACAAGTTATGCAACTCTTTGCACCACTCGACTCTCTAGACACCCAAGAATTAGTATGTCGAATCTCATTTTCTATATCGAAAGTTTGATTACTCAACGAGACCCAAAGTGAATGCATCTCGACACATGTACAACTCGCACCATATTATTTATGCATTTTACCAAACTCGATTTAACTTGATTTCCCCTAGCCTTTTTACTTTTCTACGATCGATTATAAGTACATAAGCATGTTTCACATTATTCCTCACCATCTTACACATTTGGTCACGTTAAAACGTGGTTTGGACCTATTAAATATGTCGAATGAGACATATATATGTGCTACTCGGTTCTATGACTAAACCATACACAAAACCCTCCTCTTAAGTATCCTAGTACTTGAGTAATATTCCTTATCCCTGTTAAAACATCAGATCACACAAGTTGTGTGAGTATAATACTATATATCGATTACAAATATATGCATAAATACACTTACCATAACTCCTATTCACACACAAACTTTTATCCAAATTTCTCTCAAGTTTTCTCCCTTAGCCGAGAATCTCAAGGAGCCAGAATCATTCTCCCATTCGTTCGAGCCAAGTTCTAGTCGAAAACTCTCTCATTCGATCCCTTGTTGATTGTTCTAACGAAAGAAGTGCCTCCTAATCGATTTTCTATATCATTCGAACGTACAAATCCCACCTTTTAGGTGTTGTGAGTCTTCCTAAACTCTTTTCAATTCATTCATATTGATTCTTATCATCTCATGCATCGTACAATATTACTCTCGAACGTATATTCATTTTTATTCATTTATACGCTTACTCGTTATTTATTTTTACGTTATAAGCAATGACCTCCTTCATGGATAGCTAAGAACTCGTGTTTTACATATATTCGACACTTACTTATTCGTTTTGTTTCTTTTCGAGCATAATTTTATTCATATATCGTATCGTATATATCAAAACTCTTATATATGTCATATTCACATTTTTGACCATTTCATTTTTGTCGATAAGAATAGGCCATATAAAATCAGAATCAAACACACACCATATTGTTTTTACTGCTCAACTCGTTTCTTAATAAGCTCACCTAATAAGTTGTTTTTATAAGTTTCCCCTAATAAGCTCATATAAGCCCTTTAAAAATCACAAACTGATCGCTACTCGAACAAACAATAAACTCTTTATTTTTACCGATTGGGCTTAAAAGCCCAATAATCAGTTAATAAGCAGTAGCAATAAGCTAATCATATAAGCTCTTTTGAAACATTTTTCAGACCCTTATACAAGCCCAATGATATGCCCACTTTGTTATAAAACCCACCGAATCGAAATATCTTAATGGGCTTTGTTTAAGACTCGTTCCCATTGAGCTTAAAAATAAGCACTTTGGCTAATAAGCAGTTGAAATTTACTTAAATAAGCTTTATTAAGTTATAAAAACTCTCGAAAAACTTATCACCCTCTTTTTGTAAATTTTGGACTAAGTTTGCAAAGAATATTACTATTTGGGTTAAAACTGCCAACTTTGTAAAAGTATGTGGTAAACTGTTAATTTATTAACTTGAGGTTATATATTGATCACACAGTAAACAGGAAGTATAATATGTCATTATGGAAACATTTGGACTAAAAATGTAACAATATGTTAACCAAGGACTGACGGTGCAAACCTAACACCGTTAGGGTAGAAAGTGTAAAATTGGTATAATTATAAGGACCAAACTGTAACTTTATTTCATATTCATTTCAATTGCATATTTTACATTTTCCCACTCACTCACGTGCATTTTTGCATTTCGTTCAATATATTTAACACATTACGATTATAATTATATATAACGAATTTTAACGATTAACTTAACGTTTCATTCAAACCCCTTTCGAGGAAACGATATTTCTGGAATCAATGACATAAAAACATGATAATATTATATATAATATTATGTTTGAACTTTAAGCATTTTAAGCATATCACACTCACATCTCACACCACATCGTTATCCGTTACTCGTTTGCACACTCATTGTTCATATTAAGTCACAAATGCCAAATTCTCGGACTTCGCTATTATCCAGGTCGTGTGTTGGATCCGTTTCCGTAATTTCACTTGATTTCACATTTCCACCTTGCCAGTTACACACAAGGTGAGTCATAGCCCCACTTTTACTTATTTAACAAGTTTACACGCTCTGGGGAAGATACATGCTACAAACTAAAACACAAGTATTTTCAAGTATTTTCGTATGCTTCACCTGATATGATATTGACTAAGTTACTCTATTGCCAAAAGCCCCTCACATCATGAACCATTAATCACTTGCGAGTGAACGCAAATATAGTGAATAGATCTATTGGAGGCAGACTGCCTATTCCACTAATGCCTTGACAAATAGCCTTAGTTGCTAGTCGGATTAGTCGCAATGCACTATATTTGAAGGAAATAGGCAATGGAAAAACACCTATTACTCGAGGGCCCCACACCGGTTACTACATTGTTAATATTTGCGTGTCATGAGACTTAAAGCAATATACACAACTTCAATATCACCATTTTAAACATGATTGTAATACACAGGTAATCACTAGCTGTGTTTCCAAACTCATTATTATTACAAACTCTATGATTTTACTCAACAATTTTGTTGACTTTTAGCATGTTTATCTCAGGTAATTAGCGGAGCAGACAAGGTACGGAGCGGGCAATAAACTCAGGGTTTTAATGTGGTGTAAAATAAATCATGTCATTCACTTTCAAACTACTACACCCTTTTATGGGATGTTTGCAACTCTGATATTTTCACTTTTTGTACTTCAACTTTTATTTGAATGACAAATACTTTTAAAACGCCTCTTTTGAGCCATTTTCTATTATTATGACAAAGATCCTCCCCGTAATACCCCGATTAGTCTTCCGCTGTTAACTTATAACTTAGGGGGTGTTACACGTGTGGTATATTTACTTAGGAACATAGGTTTCGAATTCATTTATAACTTAGGTTAGGTTAACATATTTTGAAATTTTAATCATAACATAGGTGTAAACTTTAGGTTAAATTCATATCAAGTTCAATGTCATCTCGAATTTTTTTGGTCGTTATAATTGCAATCACTTGGAGGCTTAAGGGTTGCTATAAATCCTTCACCTTTGCCTATTGTAATTCATACTTTGGGTAAACCTTGTTACTTTTATATTTCAAGATGTTTGTTATTGATATGATTGTTGAGATTTTGTGTTTGATTGAAATAACTATGGAATAGTTTTGTTTACTTGTTTTGCTCATATGATAACTTGTGATAAAGGGATGTTTGGATATTTGTAGTGTTTGTTTGTAACATGATGATAACATCATATTTGGTTAAATTGGAACTTGTCTTGTTTATTGTCTTGATTAATCATTGTTGAGTCTATCTGTCGAAAGGATTCTAAATAGTGGTTCATTTCAATTCATTAGTCGACGAATGTTTTGGTCTTGTACTTTGTAACGATTGTATGAGAAACTTAATAAACATAACAAGTAAATGTTTAATTGAGATTAAGGTCGAAAGGCATCTTTTGAATATGTGTTCTAATCATCTTTCAAATAAATGAAACTTCACGAATTAATAACATCAAAGGCTATAGTTCGAAAGAATTCTTTGTTGTTGTTGGTTTAGGCATAAGGCTCATGACATGACCATTTGATTGAGGCTAATGCATATTTGATTTATAAAACACTAAACTATTATTCTTGGTTCTATAGGTCGTAAGGATTACCTTTGATAATATATTTTCCAAACTAAACATCGTAATATCCATGTGATCGTTTGTCTAGACATGTATGTTCTTTGTGTGCTTGTTCTTATATCGCTTTTCTTGTTGGTTTGATCCGTGACAATCATAACCATCAACTTGTTACTTGCTTAAACAAACAAATGACACTTGAGTGCAACCAAGTCTCTTGGGATGACCTTGACTTAACAACCCCTAACTACACATGATTAGGGTATACTTGCCGGAATGTGTTCCTAGTTAATTGGTAATTCTTGTTTATAAATTTAAAGCTCGGCGAGGCACATCAGTTCTCCTCCACTATCCCTGTTCTACTATTGAATACTCTAAAAGCTTTACTATTCAGAGAGTATCCAACAAAGAAAGCTTCATCAGCCTTAACATCAAATTTGCCTAAGTGATCTATGGTACTGAAAATTGTAACAAGATACCCAAATAGTTTCATAAAACATAAAGTTGGTGTTCTACCATGAAAAAGTTCAAATGGTGTCTTGTTATGAGGCTTAACAATTAACACTCTATTTTGTACATAGCAAGCAGTACTAACTACTTCAGCCCAAAAAGTAATCGGCAACTTAGAATCAACTAGCATAGTCCTAGCAACCTCAATTAGTGTTCTATTTCTCCTCTCGGCAACACCATTTTGTTGAGGAGTTCTAGCTACACTATACTGTCTCATAATACCCTTTATCTCACAAAACAGATTCATCTCTCTATTCTTGAACTCAGTTCCATTGTCACATCTTATCACTTTAACCTTATGATCTACTAGATTTTCTATCCTAGTAATAAAAGACTTAAGAATGCCACTAGTTTCATCCTTAGTTGCTAGAAAGAAAACCCAAGTAAATCTACTATAATCATCTGTGACAACTAGGCAATACTTTTTCTTCATTAAACTTTTTACAAATGTTGGACCAAACAAATCCATATGCAACATATCTAAAGGTTGACTGATTGATTTCTCCTTTTTAGACTTACAAGAGGCTCTGTGTTGCTTTCCCTTTTGACAAGCAACACAGGTTTGATCATTTTCAAAAACTTTTGATGGTAAACCTCTTACAAGATTTCCCTTAACCAGTTTGTTCATAGTTTTAAAATTCAAGTGACCTATCCTTCTATGCCAAAGCTTAGATTCATCATATGTGGCTTTTATAAAGACACAAGTTAAACCTCCTTTGGGAACTATGTTCTCTAAATTAACACTGTATATATTATCCTTTCTAGGAACTTTAAGCAAAACTTGACTTTCATCAGTTAACTTAAAGTCTGGAGATAAGACTATACATTCAGTATCATTAAAGAGCACTATTCTTTTTGTCAAACATTTGTGAGACACTAAAGATATTAAACTTTAACGCTCTCACAAAATACACATTCTCAAAATCTAGTTTACCAGTTCAAATTGTACCTTTTCCTGTGATTTTCCCTCCTTTGGGGTTACTCCCAAAAGCAACATATCTTCCATCAATTTCTTTATAGTCAGTAAGATAGGACATGTTCCCTATCATGTTCCTTGAGCATCTACTATTAATCACTCCTTGATCCTATAAATCCACCTGTAGATTGCCCTGCACATAAGGTAAGAAAATCAATTTCTTTTGGGGACCCAAGCCATCTGACTTGGATCTGCCTTGTGCATCAACATAATCAAACTTTTTATGGGTGATTGATGCACTGCCATGTTTGGAAACATGGTCTAAAACTTTAATCTTTGGTTTCCAAACCCAACAAGCTGAGGCCTTAATAGCATAAAAATGATTTCCCTTGAAAATATTAATTACTGCTTTTGGCTTAGCAGTATTAACTACTATATTCTTTTGAATGGGCCTTTTGACAGTTGAATGTGCTATTTTAGAAAAACGTGACTTTGATTTAGCACCATTTACTATTGGTTGTGTGTGAGTAGTATTAACTTGTCTAGCAGTATTAACCAATACTGCTTATTTTGAAACATTTTGTCTAGCAGTATTAACCACGTTCCTTTTTTCACAGGGGTCAGTTCTTTTAGCAAAATTTTGGTGATTCACCCTTGAAGCATTGTTCCACACATATTTTACCATCCTTTAATTTTTAAACTATTTTTGATGGTAATGACAATCATACTGCAAATGTTCAAAACTACCACAGACATAATAGGCTTTGTTAAACATCTCAAAATCACTCCCTAATCTTTGAGACATCATGTTATTCCAATTTCTTAGATTTCCTCTAGGTCTATGAGTGTTCTGCCTAGGTTGCTCAATATGATTAACAGTTTCCCTAGTTGTTTTAGGTTTGACAAACTCTTTTTTAACATTACTAGACTCAACTGTTTTATTATCTACTTTAGGTTGAGCTACATCCTGATCCTCATCATCAGACACCCAATCCTCAATAATTGGAGCATCATTATTCTTTTCACTAGACTCAACTTTTCTTTTCTCAATGACAGGTTCATTAGCAAATTCATCTAGAACAGTGAAAGACAAATCAGGTGTTGGAGGCACAAACTTTCCTGTAATGGGAGGTGAAACTTCATTACAACATAAACCATTACCTTTCTTGCACTTATCAACTATTTGACATTCTATGATCTAGTTCACACTTTCAGATGCATGTTCAAACCTATTTATTGTAAGCTGAATGCTTTCTTTTTCTTTTTGAACTACATCATTTTCTTTTTGAGCTGTTCTAAGCCTCTTCCTAAGCTCTTCAATAATGTGTTCTTTTACAAAAAGTTCACCTTTTAAGACATTAATCTTATCTATATACTCAAAATCTTGCTTCTTAAAAAATTCAAGTCTTTCCTCCACTGATTCTAAACCTTTCTTATAACCTAAAACCATTAACTCTGACTTTCTTAAATCTTCTAACAGTTTATTATTTTGAGATATAAATGACTTAACATTTTCTAAACAGGATTTATAAGAACAACCAGAATCATTAGATACCTCATAGTCAGAGCTTGAAGATGAAGATGAATAAGCCATGAGTGCATAGTTGGGTGCTTCTTTAGCCTGATCACTCCAGTCATAGACACCAAGACCATCACAAGATACCAAAGCTGTAGAATTTGATGTTTCCACAGGCACAGTTCTCCCTGAGCCTTCCTTGTTCCTGTTGTCTTGGTTCCTTGGAGCTCTGCATTCTCTAGCAAAATGTCCATTCCTGTGGCAGTTGTAGCACTCCACCTTGGACTTATCAAACCCAATATTATCATTGCAATTGACAGTGAGCTTTCTTCCACTGTTCTGCAAGAACCTTCTTGCCCTCATAGTCAATATAGCCATCTGCCATCTCAAATCCATCTCTTCAATATCATCAGGATGAATTTGTTGCAAGTCCTCTTGTACAAGCTGAGGACTGATAGGTTAGCCAGCCAGGAATGCATATATAACAGCATCACTCAAGTTATCAACAGTTGTAGAATTAGCAGCATTAACTTGAGTGCTAGAAGTAGAAACTCCATGAGAAGTATTAACTACTCCATCAGTACTGCTAGTGTTATTGTTTGAGGAGGACACAAAAGCCATGTTTTGTGTGCTTGTACTGGAACTAGACATCCCTTTGACCTCTGGCTCGTACACCTTGAGATTGTTGTAGAGGTCATCCATGCTCATAGTGTCTAAGTCAGATTTGTTCCTCCACACAACAGCATGTGTGTTCCACTCTGGAGCCAAACTTCTCAGCAACTTCTGATTGACATCTTCTTGGGATAGCTTTTCACCTAAAAGCTCCAGTTGACTAGCAAGCTTTTGAATCCTGTTAAAGGTTTGATCCAACATCTCAGAACTTGGAGCAGCAAAGTTCTCATACTGCTGCTTTAAAAGATTTTTCTTGGTCTTCCTTGTTGCAACATTCCCTCCAAACCTTTTTTCAATAGCTTCCAACAATGACTTGGCATCTTTTATTAAATTAAATGGTAACTGATGTTCATTAGGAATGACCATCATTAACGTACTTCTGGCTTTCATCTCAAGTCGTCTCTGAGCCTTATCATCAGCAGATGTAATAGGCACCAATGTTGTAACACCTTCAGCAGATGTTTTTGTTTTTGGTAAGGTATTGCCAGTCTCTATGACTTCCCAGAGTGCATAGTCGATCATCTGGATATACTGTTCGATTCTCATTCTCCATATATCAAACTCATTAGGTTTGAGCATAGGAACCTTGGAAGTAACCACCATATGTGCAAAATCCTGATCCATGTCTTCTAGCAAATTCTTGTGTGTTAAAATAGATTCTTCTTGATCACAACTTCTAGATCACAAGCTTTGATACCACTTGTTGATCCCAGTTGAACACTTGATCGAATTCCCTTAGATTGTAAAGGTTTAACTATGCTAGATATACAAACACAACTAGAATATAAACTGTCTTGGAATGTATTAAACTTTATGCGGAATCTAAACTTTAATCTTAAAAAGAACTCTTTAATGAAACAGTAAACACAAGAACACAATATTTAACAAACAAACAAAGCTTCAATATTATTAAGAATAATACGAATACTCAACAGTATTAGGCTTTACAACCTTGAAGCTAATTGACTTTCTAATAACATGTATCTAACTCTATGCCCTAGGACCTCCTTTTATTGACTAAGGAGTGCTAGTCGGCTTACAATACTTGTTCTCCAAGTAGAATCTTTTTCTAAATCTTTTCTATACTTATCGAAACATATTAATATATTATACATATCAAACCGAGTTTATCACATAAGCAGTAGTAATTAAACAACTAGCAGTAGTAACATTTACTCTAGCAGTCTTAACTCTTCAGCAGCATTAACTTTGCACTGGCAGCACTAAGTTTTTATTAGCAGCACTAACACGCTTAGTGTATATTCTTTGTAGTTTATTCAGCAGTACTAAGTTGTTCCAGCAGTCTTAACTTTCATAAACAGTCTTAAACACTTAGAGCATTTTTCATTGAATTACTTGAGCAGCTGTAACTTACCAAAGCAGTCTTAACACAATCATGAGCAGCAGTATCCTGAAGAAGCTTTAATTCCCAACAATAGGGTTTGTAATTAATTAAATAAGTGTTAGTGGATTTATATATTAATATATATTATATTAACGTATAAAATAATAAGGGATGATGATAGTGGTGAAATTTTATATTTTAAATAATATAAGTATTTATAATATAATGATAAGTATAGAAATTAAATAATGCTTTAAGTATATAAATATATATAGAAATATATATTTATAAGTTTTATGAAAATCCAAAAATATTAATTTGGAAAATTAATATTTTTATTAATAAAAGTAATATATTTCATCCTTTAGTCGGTTTTCACCCAAAATATTCTAAGTGTTGGATATTTAGAAAAATCGGGCATGATCCGCTCGTAATTATAATTTTTCCTTTTTTCACAAGTGTTGCAAAATATTCAAAAAAAATCTCATCAAATTACTAATAGTGACTATTTAGTCAAAAAATATAGTTCTAAGTTATAGAACCGTAGAGGGGGGGGGGGTGAATACGGTCTCTTCGGCTTTTTGAGTGTTTAAAAACTTTAAGCCACAAAGAGTACCAAGTGGTTTACACAACAACAACCACTATTACAATCACAATCCAAAGTATATAAAGCGAGTAAATGACACTACGATATATACTGTTTCGGGATGGGGGCTTTATACCATCCGTACGTCCAGTTGAGAATCCACGGCACTATACTATTCACTAAGTATAATCCTTTCGGTGGACTACAAACTGTTACAACTTCACTCCACCAATATGCACTAAGATCGGCGCTCATAAAGAAGAGCTACTCACCAACGGTATCCCGCCCTCGGAAACCACCCTCAAGGACTCGTGATTTGACTTAACCATAAAGACCGCTAATACTACAATGACTTCCCACCGGAAGTATCAAACCCCAACTAGATCCACAATTATCTACGCTTGGTCACCTCGACACAAGACTTCCCTTACAACCAAATCGAATAAGAATGTTTGATTGTTTAATCTAGTTCTAACCTAACCTAGAGACTCGATTCCAGTAGAAAGGGTATAGATAAGAAGACCCTCGACAAAATTACAAGAGTGGATTAGGTTTTTGTGATTGTTCCCTTGCAAGGAGATGTGTTCTTTCAAAGATGTTATGTGAAAGATTAAGAACACAAGATAGAATTAGAGGATTGAGAGAAAAGAAATTAGAGAGAAAGAATAATAGAAAGGGGTGAGGGATACAAGAGGCAAGGGTGGGTATTTATAGGCCAAAATCCCAAAGTGGTAAAAATTTACCGAGGCTGGCGCGTCGGAGCGCCAACAGCGCGCAAGGATAACTGGTAAAGTTTTCCTTAGGATCTTGGTCTTTTAAATACCCAACCTTGCTAAATCCCCAATTGTACTTCACACATTTAGACCTTTACATTATTCATCCCAAAGGTCTACCAACTCAAATTGCCATTTTGTAAAAATGTTTTGTGAAGTGTTTTAGTGAAACCAATTATCAAAGAGAGAAGGGTAGAAGGGATAATTGGATAGGGGTAGTTTGGGTATTCCTCACATGGAATAGAAAAGAGAGAAAGGATATGCCATGGTATATTCCTTTGCTTGGAAAGGAAGTGTGTATGTTAGAGATAAAGAGTGGGAAGAGTTTGAATTTCAAATTCAAATGTGTGAGAGGGAAGTGAAAGAGTGAGGTTGGGTTGAGAACAAACCATGGTTGGGTAAGAAAAGAGAGCATGGTTGAGTTAAGAAGGATATTCAAAGGAATATGCTTTGCTTGGAGGCAAAGGGGAGATGAAGAGTTGAGATGAGTTTGAGGTGAGTTGGAAGTGATGTGGTGGGGAGCCTATGTTTGGATTTAAATTTGAATTCTAGTTGTTGGAGTGTGAGAGAGTGAAGAGATTTCCCCGTGTGTTGAATTGAAGATATGAGTTGGATTGGATGTGATATTGATGTGATAGGGAGCCTAAAAGAGAATTCAAATTTGAATTGAGAGAGTGGGGGAGAGAGTGAGGGAGGTTGTATGTAAGGGAGTGAGTTGTATGTGTGTAAGAGTGAGTTGGATAATGATGTGATGTTGAGGTGATGGGGAGCCTTTGGCTTGGATTGAAAATTTGAATTTTGAATGTTGGAGAGTAGGAGGTGGTTTGTAGTAAAGGTTTATTTGTGTTTGAAATGAAGGGTTTGATGAAGAAGATGATGAGGTGGTGAAACCTTAGTGGTTGGATTGTAATAGAGAGAAGGGAATGTTTGGAAGATTTGGTGTGGGAATGTAGGGGACAAGAAGTACATGTAAGTACAAGGAATATTAAGATAATGTTGGGGATAAGATTTGGGAGGAATTTGAAATGGTTGGAGGATTAGTTTGGTGAGGAGAGTAATCAAAGGAGTGATTAAGGTTTAATCAATTTGTCATTAAGAAAGAAAAGAATTGAAAAAGATGATTATGAGTTGAGAAAATCAAAGCTTACTTATAATCTCAAGTAACTCAACGTCTAGTATTCATAATACGTGAATTTCCACGACTCGACATAATCAATAATCATCTTGATGCAAACAAGCTAGGTGCTTTTCATCATTGTAAAGCATATCCTATAATGGGAAAGGATGCGTTTACGCAAAGGGACCTTTGACTTAGTTTGACCAATAAGGGAGTACCTATTACGTGATTAGAGAAGACGTAAACACGGATTATGGCCATATGAATACTTTCACTTGGTGTCACGTGAAATATATAAGTTCCATAGGTTTAGAAAAGCCTTGGCTCGAGGCGTTTATCAAAATACTTGAGTTGCCATTTTGCCAAAAATGGGAGGTTTTAAATTTGGATCCCTCTAATTCTAAAACTCGTTTCGAGTGTTTCCAATGAAGCATATAACATATTCATACCTGTATTGAAAGATCCACATTTTTCGGGTAAGGGGAAAACCGACTTTCGAATTTCGTCCCGAACCTTAACAGAAGGCTGGCGTGCTGCTGGTGCGTCGAAGCGCTGGCAGCGCGCCAGGCCCAGTTATGGGTCGGGAGAAATTTGGCTAACGTCTGTGATTTTATGTGTTTCAAAGGTTTATTTGTCATCTTTAAAACGTAAGGAGATCTAACTAATGTTGTCCCAACAATCTCCCCCTTGTTGATGATGACAAATAAATTCTGAAAGCAAATAAAATTACAACATAGCGAAGATTAAGAACGCCTTTGATGTAGCTTGCATCTTGACCTTGCCTTGCAATTTGGTGAAGGCTTGATCTCCTTGATCTTTATCTTGAATTTGTCTTCACCCGAGCTTGTGCTCTTTGCTTTCTTTCTCCCCTTTTTGTCGAATCAAAAAGGTGGGAATCACTTTGGACATTATCTTTAGATATAACCTTGAGCTTTATTTCCCCGATAGCATGTTCCCCCTTGAACCTAGCTCCCCCTAGATTGTTGCTTCCCCTTGTTCCAAGGCGGGGATCCATGGGTCAAGAGTCTCACCTTTGCGGTATCCTAGCTACACAAGAAACACCCAACAACCAACACACAAACAATCCTCACATGTGGAAGTCCAAAATGGGTTAGGTAACCATTTGGATACTTGCAACATGGGTTAGTCCACATATATTTATATTATTATTATTAAATCCTTATGAATTCAATAGACCATATGTTGAGCATGGAGAAAAATGATTTGCATGTACACAAACAGACACATAAGATTCTTCATTCCAAGACAATTTATTTCATGAAAGTCATAGGTCATACAAGCATAGATTGTTAACAACATAAGCTAAGGTCACATAGATTCTATTATAACACATTCCTAGACTTCTAGGTCAAGAGAGTCCATTGTGAAAGGTTCTTCCATTGGATTCACTTCCTCCACTTCAAGCATCCGTGAAGGGCTATTGGGATGTTTGTTCTTGAGGTAGTCAAACAGTGTTGACATGATCCTAGCATATGGAATTGCCTCATTATTGTAGTCCAACCCATCCATTCGTTTAGCTATGAAGTAAGCAAAGTTGAATGGGGTATTGGTCTTAATGCAATAAAGCATGTACCCAACAATGATAGGCAATTTCTCTAGTGCCCCAATCTCTACAAACACATTGCTCAACAAAACTTCCGCCCATGCCATCAAGTTGTGATGAAGTTGAGATTTGTTCCATGACCAAAATGGCACCCCCTCACAATGAAACTTAGGACGCAAAATGGTGTTTTGAATTAGTATACCACTAATAGGGGGTTCACATGCATAGGAACTTGGATGATAATGCTTAATTTGCATGAAAGCCTTAGTTTCGGTTGATCTAGTATAAAACAAAGAACCCTTGGAAGATACATTCAACACCCTTCCAAACTTTCTTAGATTCCAAGCATAACCGTGGCCATACATGCGAAAGTTGAGAGTTACGGAAGGTTTGTCAAAGTAGTATCTAGCATGGAATTCTTGAAGGTGCCTTGGGCAGATGGTAAGTGGAAGGTTATTGATGAAGGTAAAGCATTTTGATTCTATGAAAGGTTGTTTTATGTTAGTA
Source organism: Artemisia tridentata subsp. tridentata (assembly GCA_021014915.2). Lineage (NCBI taxonomy): Eukaryota > Viridiplantae > Streptophyta > Magnoliopsida > Asterales > Asteraceae > Artemisia > Artemisia tridentata. The sequence goes on from CP139507.1 coordinate 219,118,811, forward strand.
GCACACATGAAGTTTTTGTCACAATGGCGACCTTCACGATATTCACGCCTTTCAAAAGGTTCATAAGCATTGGTGTTAGAAGATTCATTCACCCGCTTCATGAAATATTTGGTTGCCATTTTTGAAAGTAGAAGATTTCAAATGCAAGGAAGGTGATGAAAATGCTAGACACTAACTATCTTCTTATAGAGGATTAACATGGGTTAGGTATGGATAATGAGGATCTATTGACCAATGAGTAATACTAATTAGTACTTAGATTCCTTCTAGGTAGTACTAGATGAGATGAAAAGAAAGAAAGTGGTGCATGAGAAAGATAATTATGCCTTATTGATAGGAGTAATTTAGATTGGATTAGATTTAGGTTTGGTTGAATTTGGATGATCAAGTTACTCATATTAGTTCCTATGATTGTTGCAAGCATGCATCATGAAAGCCATTCATGGATTCATCATAGTTGATGAGTATAGGCCCTTGATCATCAATTTTTGGAGATAAAGTGATTCCATCAAACATAAATTAGAACCTACATCTCATCATACATGAACCAAGTGCAAGTATTTCATGTAAGTCATCTCAAGAATGTAGTTGGTTGTGTGTAGAGATCAAGTGTATTTTAATTGAGTACACAAACTAGATCTTATAAACCATCACACATTTTATAGAAAGTCAATATACAATGCAAGATATCTCCTATTTATAGTTGGTTGTCTAGTGTGTCGATATTAATAATCCTTATTTGTTACTTGCATTAACAAAATAAGTTTCTAAGATTTCGGATGAAATGCTTAGCTTATTAAATATATTAAATGGATATTTTAGTTTGTTATGCAATACCATACCGAATTCAAACCACAGAAATTCTCTTCAACTACGCAAGTAGTTTGTATGCTTGCATAAAATCTTTTCTTTTCTTTTCTACCCTAAGCACATAGCATGCAATTTTCACATAAATTGAACAAGTAGAGATAGATGTAAAATCTTCAACACAAGTGTAAGTTGTGATCCAAAATTTTATCTAGTCTTGATAATCTGACACAAATGACTTTCAATTCTAGCAAATGTAGTAGAATACTTTATGTCAAATTTTCTTGTTCATCACACATAGTATAGACATGTAGAATCTAGGATATTATCAATCATCATTTGAACAATGCATTGATAGATATCTTTCCTCTCGGAAAAAAATTATTTAAATTTCCTTCCATACCTTCACATAAGACCTAGCACATAAACACATAAGCTTTAAGAGCGCCTAAAGGACCTTGAAAACGACCATCTAGACATCTAACTTATCCTAAAAGATAATTCTCCTAAGATGCATGTCAACCATGAACATCTAAACCAATCCAAAAAACAATTTGGATTTTTGAAAAATGTCATGCCAAAACCTAGTCTTGTTTAGTTTGTGACCTAAGTGTTCTTTTGTTCAAGTCACCAATGACTTGTTCTATAGGATGACCCCTCGCTTCTCACACTTTCTTAGGATTTCCTTCATCCGAAACATTAACTTGTAATGATGACAACCTTTCTTGATCTTGAACAATTTGTTCATCGATCACATCATCTTCTACCGAAGAAGATGCTTTAGGCTCGGGCATGCTCTCATTAAAGGTTACATTGAGAGATTCCTCAATCCTCATTGTTTCCTTATTAAGCACTATGTATGCTTTAATAGTTTGAGAGTATCCTAAGAACACACCTTCATACGACTTTGGGTCGAATTTGGTGAGATATTCTTTGGTGTTAAGTATAAATACTTTACAACCAAATACCCTAAAGTATTCTAAGGAAGTTTAACACCCCCGTTTTCGATATTCGCAACGGAAATATAAGTTGGGGTGCTACTAAACAGTTCACAGTCATGATAATAGAAAACGACTCGAAAATGAGACGTTTTAGATAAAATTGTTATCATTCATTTATATCAGAGTTACAATATGCAGGTCCCAGCAGGAGGTTCTCAAAATACATTTATAAAAATATATTATTAGTTTGAATGATAACATAGTCCATAGCCAATCCCGTGCCAATCCATGCTTCCGATAACCTGAGAATATATGCTAAAACGTCAACACAAAGGTTGAGTGAATTCATAAAGTTTTGTAAATGAAAATAATCCGTTTCATTTATTCAGAAATATGTTGGTTCCAGTTATTCAGAAATAAGCCAGTTTCTGATGTCAAAGATACTTTGTTCAGTTATTCATAAATAAGCCCTTTTCAATATTTCAGAAAATAAGCCCTTTTTCAGTTATTCGGAAATACTTCGTTCAGTCCAGTTGGAAATCATTTAAACACAAGATTAAATATAATAATTGGCACACACACAATTATTATCAGGGAAAGATGTATTTTATTGCGCTAAGCCTCATGACACGCAAAACATTAACAGAACATCAACAGTCATGAACTAATGATGTAATGGTTACCCCATAATTAAATGTAGGTAACCTTGCCCCCGGGTAGGAGATAGCCACATCTCTTTATTCATCTCAAATATAATGCTTTGGGTTACGTTACGGTAACACAAAGGGGTTGTCAGCCCAATAGATCTATCCACAATATTCGCGCTCACCCTGGTTTACGGATGATTAGAGGTTCATGATGGGAGGACTTTTGGCTTAATCTAACTTAGCGTAAGGCAATAAAATAAGAATAACGTTGGGAAATTACTTGTGTTTAATACGGGAAAAAGTCCATTAGTGATTCATAAATCATGTAAACGCAAACAGTGTTTGCCAATCTTGCCAATTTAATTCATATCATATGAAAATAAGGGCTATGAAATTTATATCAATATATGAAAACTTAGAATTGCTTGTGAAAGTAAAAAAAAAACAGATAATTGAGCATGTATCTCCCCCAAAAATAATGCAAAACATGTAAAAAAAAAAAAAAGTAGGGGTTATGAACTCACCTGATCAGTCTGGATGGAATACAGATGAAAGAAAGTTGATAAACGTCTCCGGACAAAGAACCTGGGTTGTTATGCCAATATTTAGTAATCATTTCTAATGATTATAGTTTATTCCATTTCGTTCTGTTTTGTTGTTTGGTTGATGGTTAAATATTTTAATTGAGCCAATATGTAGTTTCAAAAGTAAGATTTTATCTTATCTTTTATCTGTAAGTTTCGGTTCGGTTTGTTAGTTAAAGTTATCTTTCGTTCTCTTGTTTGTTCGTTAATAAAATAAACATGTTACGTTAATATTAGTTCGGAAAATAAAATAGAAAGGATGAAAATAATAGTTACAAAAAGTTATGCTTTAATCCCTAAGGTTTGGTCAAATGACAGTTCACACCTTGGACTTTTGGAAAATGACAGTTTTACCCTCATTTCACCCCTTTTTATTTGTTATTGACAGAAAATACCCTTGATAATAATTATTTACAAAATCAACACATGAAAACCTTAATTAAATAAAAATCACACTTATGTTATACACGACTTGGCTAGAGCTTTGGACACAAATATCTTTATGAAAACGAAGTCATTTAACGAGCTCTTAGTTTCTATAAAAAGTTGGCCAGGTCAACTCTAAAATAAGCTAAGTTCCTAATTTTATGAAACTCGTTTGATGGTTGAAATATTTTACCAAAGTCGATCGAGTAGAATGAGTTTTAATAAAAAATCTGAAAATCAATTCTAGACCTAGCGATAGACACAATCTTTGGTCTCGAATATATTTTAAACTACTCGATGGTTTTACAAGATTTTTCTTTCTAAAAATAGTTTGCTACATGAACTTTAGTATGCCAAAGACTCGAAATTTATAGGGATCAAATAGAGGTCGAAAGTTTGGTTGGAAGTTGGGTAGTTCGAGTGATAAGTTTGAAAGATAACAACTGTAAATCAAGTTTCTATCCTAGCGATGGGATGATTTTTAAGGTTTAATAACTTTCGACTCTCTTGATCATTTTAAGAGTTTCTTTCCTCTAAAATAACTTCACTAGGTAAACTTTGATATGCCAAAAGGGCAGAGTTTTTAGTGGTCATTTGAGGTTCGAAAACAGGGTGAAAAGTTGGGCTATGGGTCGATAATTATTGAAAAACAAATAACTGGAAATTAGTTTTTACTTATAGCGATTTGAAGCAGATTTTAAAACTCGATATCTCAACGAATACTTGACCATTTTCAATGATTCTTTTTCCTAACTCAAGCTAGCTGGGTGAACTTTCTAAATACCAAAAAATTAGATTTTTCAAAGATCATTTACTCGTTGGTTTTCAGGTTGAAAGTAGGTCTGTGGGGCGATTTGAACTCGATATAAACTCAGACAAAACACCCGGTTAGGGTTTTATTATTTATAGGGTTTCTAGCTAGGGTTTTTATGCATGTTACGATTATAGTTGATGTGTTTTATCATGTTTAACATATTAGTGATTGGTTTAAACAAAAACTCGAATACCTTAAGTATATTTGTTATACTTGTTCGAACAGAATAGAAACAAAGAAAAGAATTTTAGTGTTCTTGATTATGTTTTGCTACTTGTATTTGTGTATTACGTTTTTAGAGTATGTAAAATAAATAAAACTAGAATGAAAATAGAGATAGCAATACTTACTTAGTTGTAGGTTCGGTTAGGGTTTGATAAGGTGAAAGGAAGTTTTCACTTGAACCCGATTTGCTTTCCTCCTCTTCTGGACTTCCTAAATTTGGTTTGAGAGTATTGTGAGGTTGTGATTAGAATAGAAATGGGTTGGAGCTGTTTTTGGGTTTGTCGAGTTTTGGTGTGAAATGAAAGTATGAAATCAGGTTGTTATTTATAGGGTAGGGAATTAGGGTTTGTAAGGAGATGATAAGGAGACAAAGTATGCATACAAGGGCTGACAGAAACTGTGGGATATGCCACTTGGATAGAAGGAGGAGGAGGGATGAAGAGGTGGTGATGTGGTCGAATAAGGTTCAAGAGTTTAAGCTACCAATGGAGAGGCTTCTTGAAGGGGAGGATGTCCATGTGGAGGGCTTTGTTGAAATGAATAGGAGAGGGTGTCTTTGGCTAGGTTCATTGCATCTTCAATGGTGTAATTTAGTTTGGTTATATAGTTGTATTCGAACCAGGTTTGGAGAGGGAAAGGGTCGAGTGGCTTTAGGGTATTGTACAAGGAGCTTTAGTGAGTAGTAACTAGGGTTTAGGAAGCTTAACAAATTTAGTTTGAGTTTTGGTTATTTAGAAAAATTAGTTAAGATTTATATACATAAGTATAATTCGAATTATATAGGAAAAGATGGTTCGTGCTTATGTGAGTTGTACCTTAGGCTTAATTTAGTTGTACAATAATTTAGGAAGTGTGAAAAATATATTTTTAATAGTTTAGTATTTTATAAAATTTATTTGTTAGGTTTTGTCAAGTTTAAAGGTAATTAAATGGAATTTATAACTTTTGTGCATTAGACACTTATACCCTGGGCTAAAAGACTTGTAAAAATATTTAAGGAGTTTAGAAAATATAATTTATAAAAGTTATGCATAAATAGTTTGTATTTTGTGCTTTAAAAATAATATAAATGAGATTTTAATAAAGATTTTGTAAATAAATGATTTTATGCATAAATGACTTGTACTATAGCTTAAATAACTTGTAAACTTTATATTTTGTAAAAATATTCTAGAAATAAATTAGGGTTTGTGAAATGAACACATAAAATCAAAGTTATGTGAATTTAGGGTTTTACCGGGAACAAGGTAGAATTAGGGTTTCTGGTGCTTTAGTAACTTGTACATTAACTCAGATATATTGTATTTTTATGTTCTGATGTTTAGTTGTTCATATTTGGTGTTGTGGTAAATTTTAGGGTTTCTTAGAAACTCTATTCAGATAATGAATGTTTTGTTAGAGGATTTATCGTAAAGTGGTAAATAGTATTCTGTAATGTTTTTATATCGTTATGTTAATGAAATAAACATTAGGTTCGTTGGGTAGGTCTGCGGGAGCATGTTTATCAATGATGTGATCTACGTCACATAAGATGAGAGATACATTCAAATAAAATAAAATAAAAATTTACCCGTGGAAAAAGGATAATAATTCAGTAAAGTAAATGGGAAATTTTACGAGTGGTTACTGGAAGGCTTCCTATTTCTAAGTATCTCATAAGGTATTTTATTAATGACCTTTCTAATGTAGACTCTATTAAAGATGTAGCACCTGGTATCTAGGGCATGACACCAAAACTTTTGTGCAATGGATTGCTGGTCAAGCATTGCACGACTCATCTTTCGTAACTTACGATGTGTTCTTTCAACAATCTCAAGCGATTGAGAACTGAACGGGCCCGATAAGTTATAAGATATTCCATGTTGTTCACAAAAGCTACCAAATTGTAATTTATCAAATTCACTACTATGATTTGTTTTTATTGAAACAATAGAACAATCAAGTAGGTTTTCAAGCTTTTTCCTTAATATATCAAATTTTCTTAAGACCTCATCCTTAGATGTTAAAAGTAATACCCAAGTGTAATTTGAATAGTCATCGACAATCATAAAACTGTAGAAGTTTCCTCCAAAGCTTTGGATTGGAGATGGACCATACAAATCTAAGTGTAACAACTCTAAAACCCTATTAGTTGACACTTCATTCCTATTCATATTGTTTGCATGTCCTTGACTCCCTAGACTACAAGTATCACAATAATGTCTTTCAAAGCTCAACTTTGGTAAATTCCTTACTAGCTCGTTAGATGCTAGGCTTTGGATTAGCCTCATATTGGCGTGACCTAACCTCTTATGCCAAAGTGTTGAGTTATCCACCATGGATGTAAGACATATGTGTTGTTTGGAGTTATCTCCAACTAACAAGTATACAAGTTGTTTCTCCTACGACCTTTAGCTAATATGTTACCGTTTCTATTAATAGTACAATCCACATTTGTAAAAACAATACTACAATTATCATTAATTAATTTACTCATACTAATCAACTTAGAATTTAAATTACTAACACGCTCAACATTGGAAATTTCTATAGAGTCATGAAGGGTATTGTTTCGAGTACTTGCAAAAGAGGCTTGAGGAAAAAATGGTTTTGCAAAAGCATTTAATGATGAACCAATTTTACTCAGACTCCTAGCGCGCTGGTGGCACGTCAACTCGTCAGCCAGCGCGTCAGGCTCGGTAAAATTTGATTCTTCACTTTGACCTTCTTTTATAAACACTATGGGTTTGTTTAGAATTGTGGTTGTGATTTTATTATTTTTAGAAAAACCAAGACCTTCTTTGTCATGGAAGGGATTTTGTTGACTTAACATTATGTTTAAATATTTACTACTTTTCTTAAATTTAAGTAGCTTAATTTTTTGTTCAAGTTCATGAGTCTCTTTCTCAAGTTGATGTTTTTCCTTTGCAAGTTTTTCAATATTTCTCAAAATATTTTCATTAAGTTCTATTAATTCCTCATTCTCCTTTTATAATTTATAAATATCTAAATTATTATTAGAAGAGGAAGGGTTAGATGATACCTCATGTGTTCTAATTGTCGTGAGACAAGTAGCCTTTTTATCCGGTTGATCTCCATCTTCACTATCGCTCCAAGCGCCTCCGATGAATGCCTTGTCTTAACCATCGTTACTACCTTGTCTATAGCTTCTTCTAAGTTTCTTTGCTATAACCATGACTTCTTCTCCATCTCCTTCGTCTTTATCAACACTTTCTCATTGATCACTACTTTCATCACTAGTTTGGTTTCCAGTGACTTTAGCTTTGAGAGCTAGTGATTTGGCTTTCTCCTTCATCTCCTTAGTAATGACCTTGTCATCTTTTAAGATTGTCTCAAATTCTTTGAGATTACCAATGAACTCATCAAGAGAAAGTTCTTCCAAAAATTTGGCTTCTTCAATTGCCGTCTCCCTCAATCGCCACTTCACAGGGAGTGCATGAAGAAATTTTCTAACAAGATTCTTACTATTATAGCTTGGGTCTAAGGATGTCAAACTTGTAGTAATTGAATTGAATCTTGTGTAACCACTATCAATGGTTTCTTCATTAGAGATCGAAAACTTCTCATATTGTTGAGTAAGTAGTTCGATATTGTACTCCTTTACTTGTGAAATACCTTGATGAGTATTTACAAGATTATCCCAAATCTCCTTTGCAGTTTCACATGTGACAACCTTCTCGAACTCCTTTCGAGGTAAGGCGTTGTATATCATTATCTTGGCTTCATGATTCTTGCTAACCATATTCTTTTCATCATCATCTAGATCCAAAAATGGCTTCTCACCATCAACTTTGTTTCGGGGTCTTGATCCATGATAACAAAGTTGCCATTTTGGATGACTTGCCACAAGTCAATATCCTTAGACCTAACATAGGTCTTAAATAGGGTTTTACAAAAACGAAACCCTTCGGATTCAAACAAAGGTGGTCTTTGAATAGAGTACCCCTCAACATAGTTCTCTTGAGCCATGGATCTATACTCAACTTTTCCAAAAATTTCGTTAGGTATTATAAATTTTTGAAAAAGAAGTTTTTGACTTAAAACGAATTCTCGGGAAGGTTTTAACGCTCAAAAACTTGAGTATACCACTCTGATACCAATTGTAGAACCATAGAGAGGGGGGTGAATACGGTCTCTTCAGCTTTTTGAGTGTTTAAAAACTTTATGCCACAAAGAGTACCAAGTGGTTTACACAACAACAACTACTATTACCATCACAATCCAAAGTATATAAAGCGAGTAAATGATACCACGATATATACTGGTTCGGGATGGGGGGTTTATACCATCCGTACGTCCAGTTGCGAATCCACGATACTATACTATTCACTACATATAATCCTTTCGGTGGACTATAAACCATTACAACTTCACTCCACCGATATGCACTAAGATCAGCGCTCACAAAGAAGAGCTACTCACCAATAGTATTCCGCCCTTGGAAACCACCCTCAAGGACTTATGATTCGACTTAACAACAAATACCACAAAGACTTCCCACCAGAAGTATCAAACCCCAACTAGATCCCCAATGATCTAGGCTTGGTCACCTCGACACAAGACTTCCCTTACAACCAAATCAAATAAGAATGTTTGATTGTTTAATCAAGTCCTAACCTAACCTAGAGACTCGATTCTAGTAGAAAGGGTATAGATAAGAAGACCCTCGACATAATCACAGTAGTGGATTAGGTTCTTGTGATTCTTCCCTTGCAAGAAGATGTGTTCTTTCAAAGATGTTATGTGAAAGATTAAGAACACAAGATAGAATTAGAGGATTGAGAGAAAAGAAATTAGAGAGAAAGAATAATGGCAAGGGTGAGGAATATAAGAGGCAAGGGTGGGTATTTATAGGCCAAGATCCCAAAGTGTAAAAAAATTACCGAGGCTGGCGTGTCGGAGCGCTAGCAGCGCGCCAGGATAATTGGTAAATTTTTCCTTCGGATCTTGGTCTTTTAAATACCCAACCTTGCTAAACCCCCAATTGTACTTCATACATTTAGACCTTTACATTATTCATCCCAAAGGTCTACCAACTCAAATAGCCATTTTGTAAAAATGTTTTGTGAAGTGTTTTAGTGAAACCAATTATCAAAGAGAGAAGGGTAGAAGGGATAATTGGATAGGGGTAGTTTGGCTATTTCTCACATGGCATAGAAAAGAGAGAAAGAATAGGCCATGGTATATTCCTTTGCTTGGAAATGAAGTGTGTATGTTAGAAATAGAGAGAGGGAAGAGTTTGAATTTCAAATTCAAATGTGTGAGAGGGAAGTAAAAGAGTGAGGTTGGGTTGAGAACAAACCATGGTTGGGTAAGAAAAGAAAGCATGGTTGAGTTAAGAAGGATATTCAAGGGAATATGCTTTACTTGGAGGCAAAGGGGAGATGAAGGGTTGAGATGAGTTTTGTTGATCCCAGTTAAGCACTTGATCGAATTTCTTAAGCTTGTATAAGGGTTTAGTTATGTTAGATAAATCTAATACAACTAGAATAGAAACTGTGTTTAAATATATCAAATACTATGCGGAATCTAGTTTTTGATATTAAGAAGAACTTTCAATGTAACATTAACACAAATAACATTGTCTTCAGATCTCCCCATCAGACATAATCATAATCTAAAGCTTGCACCTTCAATAGCCTGGTTGATCCATACTTAGCCTTTACTAGTTTCCACAGAGTTTCTAAGTATTCTCTGTCAAAACTTTGAAGCATCTAACTGAATCTATTAAACACCTGAGTTTTTCCATCAGCTCTTATTATCTCCCAGTGTATCTTCTTGTCTTTTGAGTATATCTTCCAGTCAACAATGCTTGGAGGCTTAGTAGCCAAAGGTACATTATCAATAGGTATTTCTTCATCATCTGAAACAACTACCATGAATTGTTTTAGATCATCTGTACTTTTGTCATCACTATCATCAACTTTTTGCTTCTTCTGGACCTCTTGCTCTAGCTCAGTCCTTGCCCTTTTTGCGCTGCTTCCCACCACCTTTGTTTCCATATCAATAAATGTGTTTACTCTCTTGAAAACTTTGTCAAACACTTCTTGGATCTTTTCAAAAATCAGATTCTTCAATTGATTAGGCTTCCATCCATCTATGTTCTTCAGATAAGCACACATTATCTTTCTTTGTTGAGCTTTAGTGGGTGGTTTATTCCTCTTTTCTTCTGCTCTCTTTCTTGTAAAGAATTTTCTTCTTTTCTCCAAGAATTCCATGAATAGCTTAGCTTTTTCTGCATCAGTTAATTCTGCTTGCTCTTCTACCATCAATCTTTGAGCCAATTCCCAATCAGCATCACACTTTTCTTGCACATCATCCCATGAATTCATTAGTGCAATGTTGGCTTCTTCTTGCTCAGTTGTTAGTCTTTGTTTCTCCTTCAATAATCTGTCTTCTTCATCATACTCAGCTTGCAATCTTCTAGCTTCTTCCTCATCAAACTTAAGTTGATCTTTCCTACTCACAGGTTCTTCTCTCAAAATACTTTTACCCTTGGCCTGTGGTTGTTGTGAAGCTTTTGTTGTTGTTGCAGTTTCACTTAGCTCCTTAACGACAACCCCCTTGGTTGGTGGTTTGGCACTTTTCAGACCAGCAAGAGCTTGAGCCAAAGTGAGTTCATCAGCAGTTATCTCAGTTGTTGGAGCAGCACTAACCTTCTCACTAACAACACTATCTTTAACATTAGCAGTACTAACTTCAACAACTGTTTCTTCAACAACATTATCACCATCATTCACATCTTCAACAACAAAGTTATTTCCTTTATCAACCATCTGCTCATCCTCCCCTGCATCATTCCTCCCTTGTTTGGATGCATCCTCACCCAAACTTTCAGCATCATCTAAGGACTCCACCCTAACAGTTGAACCAACCTTGTATAATCTTTTCAGCCCATAGGTTCTTGATCTTTTCTTCTTCTCAAGCTTCTTAACTCTTTTCTTCAAACTTGTAATTTCATCTTGTTGAGAGTTTACTGTCTTCTTGAGATCAAGAATCTGATTTTGTAAAGTGGTACATTGTTCCATCAATTCATTAAGTTTAATTATATCCTCATCACTTTAGAATGTGTTGCCTCTCCAGAGAGGTGAATCATTGGATTGATTAGGTATAGCCTAAAACCTAGTTGGAGCATCCACACCCCCATGGTTTCCTGGCACCTGGGACCATCACCTGAATCAGCTCCTTGGGAACTGGATTCATTAGATGTTGCCTTGGATTGGGTCTTATTGCTGTTACCACTGTCCTGCTCTACATCTAAGCTAGAAGCAGTAGTGGTAGCCCTCACCAAACTGTCATCCCTCTCCTTATAGAGAGCCTCATCTGCAACACTTTGTGTAGGAGAACTAGACTGAGGTATCTCAGTGCCCTTTCTTTTTGGCTTCCTATGTTTTTGGGTCTTTTGAGGGTGTGAGGTGGACGGTTGTAAATTTGTGGGTATGTGTCAGGTATCAGTGGGGATTTCTAAACCTTCACTCATTTGTTGTTGGCCTTGTACCACCATTGTTTGAAATAAAGGTGTTATAGTAACAGAAAATCCTTTACCAATTCTTTTCATATTGCTGAAAATCTTTTTGGTATGAGAAGGTGCAATATATTGTCTCTTATGAGTTACCTTTTTAGTAAATTGTTTGGTCATAAACACTTGCAAAAACCTTGGATATATATAAAATTTTCCAGACAAAGTATCCAAGTTCTTAACCATACAATCAAAAATCAATTTAGGAAAATTAAACTTTTGGTTTTTGGCTAAGAAGATAATGGCAGATGCCATATTGCTGCTAAACTCATTCCACGAAGTTGTTTTAGGACTTAAACATTGTAAAACAGTATGGATAAGAAATTTCCATTGAGGGGAGAAGAATGCTTTATAAAAAGTAAGTTTGTCAGATTGCTTCCCATACCCCATCAATGCAAGGTTTTCAAAAATAGTAGAGTTTGAAAGACATTCAACACCTCCTTCATCTGCTAGTCGAAGAGATCTTCTAACAGATGGTTCAGTGATAATTATCTTCATGCCATCTACTAAGGCATGTATCTATACTTCTTCATTGATTGTTTTGACCATGGTAGAAGACCAAAACTGTTCAATGCAAGAAATATATATAGTAGGATTAACAGTTAATGCATACCTAATAGGGTGTGCATTCAAGAAATCAATTATCTGTTCAAATCCTTCACTTTCAGTGGGTTTTGACAAATATGCAATCATGTTGTGTGAATCGGCAAACTTAAGGTTTGACATTGTGATTAAATGATAAGATTAAATTAGGGTTTGTGTTTAGAGCGTATTTGTGAAGAATAAAATAGATTAAACTGAATGATTGGTTGATATAATCCCTTAATCGAATAATTTATGAAACAGTCTCTTGAACAAACCAGCAGTAGTAACCTCAGCAGCACTAAGTTATGCCTAGGAGCACTAACTTATGCCTAGCAGCATTATCACTGAGTTACCAGCATTAACTCCAAAACAACTTATTTATCATCAATCAAACAACTTTTCTTTGATTATCCTGCAAAATTTGAGTACAAAAACCAAACAAACACAAGCAATAACAATTTTCACAATAATCACAACATGATTAGACTTAACAGTTTTATATTAACCAATAGCATAAACTTAGCAGTTTTAAGTATAACTAGCAGTACTAATTATATTTAACAATAGAAACATTTAATGACTTGAATAACAGTACTAATCCATACAAAACTTTACAAAAACATACAGAGATAAGAGATTTTAAAGATTTAACATTCCAATACTAGAAATCAAATATTGAAATCTATTTACATCAAAAGCTTTTGTAAGCAAATCTGCAACATTCTTGTCGGTATGGATTTTAACCATTTGAATCAATTTCTTTTCATTGCAATCTCTAATAAAATATTGCCTGATCTCTATATGCTTTGTTTTTTAATGAAAAACAGGATTTTTAATTATACACATCGTACTGTTATTGTCAATAAATATCTTGGTATGCATAAAATTGTACCCATAATCAAGTAGTTGATTCTGAATCCAAAGCACTTGTCCACAACAACTTGAAGCAACCACATATTTAGCTTCTGTTGTGGAATTTGCAACCACAGTATGGTTCTTGCACTGCCATGATATCAATCTACACCCAAGAAATTGATAACCTCCTGTTGTAGACTTCCTATCCAAGCTTGCTCCAGCATAATCACTATCAGTGTATGCTACCAAATCAAAAGGAGAATCTTTTGGATACCAAAGGCCTAATTTTGGTTGACCTTTTAAGTACTTAAAAATTCTTTGCACGGCATGAAGATGTGAAACTTTTGGAGTGACTTGGTATCTAGCACATGCACACACTGCAAATATAATGTTAGGTCTTGAAGATGTATGATACATCAATGAACCAATAATTGGCCTATACAAATGAACATCTACTTCTTCACCACTTCATCTTTGAGCAGAGGCTTTCCAGTTTCCATTGGTGTACTTGCAGTCTTGACATCTTTATACCCAAACTTCTTTAAAATTTTAGCAACATACTTATCTTGACTAATAAATATGTCATCCTTCTTCTGCTTCACTTGTAATCCTAAGAAGAATGTAAGTTCTCCCATAGAACTCGTTTGAAATTTCTCAAGCATTAACTTCTCAAATTCAATGCATAACTCCTACTTTGTTGAACCAAAGATGATATCATCCACATACACCTGGACCAGCAAAATATCACCTTTGTGCCTTTTGATGAACAAAGTCTTGTCAATCTTTCCTCTGTGAAACCCATTGTCTAACAGATATGTTGACAAGGTTTCGTACCATGCTCTAGGAGCTTGATGTAGAGCATATAGTGCTTTTTCAACTTTGTATACTCTATCAGGAAAGTTTGGATCTTCAAACCCTGGTGGTTGACAAACATACACCTCTTCTTCAATCTTCCCATAGAGAAAAGCACTCTTGATATCCATTTGATACACCACAAAATTTTAAAGGAAGCATAAGCTAAGAATAGCCTAATTGCTTCAATTCTTGCAACAGGGGCAAAGACTTCATCATAATCAATCTCTTCTTCTTATGTGTACCCTTGAGCTACCAATCTTGCTTTATTTCTAATCACAATTCCTCTTTCATCCTTTTTGTTCCTGAAAACCCATTTAGTGCCTATAGCTCTTTTTACATTTGGTAACTCCACCAACGTCCAAACTTCTTGTAACTTGAACTGTAGAAGCTCTTCCTACATAGCCTCTATCCAGCTTGGATCATTCAATGCTTGAATCACATTTTTGGGTTCTACTTGTGATAAGAAACAAGCAAACAAACAGTTTGGAAGGTCTTGATGACTGTTTCTTTGTTTAAGAGTTCTAACAAAGAGCCCATGTTCCTTCAAATTCTTTGACATCCTTCTTGTTTGTGTAGCTGATTGCACATCTCCAATAACTTGATTAAGAGGATGATATTTGTGAACTCTTGTAGTTGGAGTAGGACTGACTTGGATTGTTGAATCTAAATTTTTCATGTCAGCCACTTCAACATCATCTTCATCAGCACTTGAGTAGTCAACTGAGCCAATATCTTCCAAAGCAGGCATTTCTGGATCAAATGGAAGTTCAATGCTGATGTTTGGATCAACAGCATTAACTTTTATGCCAGCAGCATTAACAGTTGAACTACCAGTATTAACACTGTTAGTGATGTTTCCATCACTAGCAGTATTAACATCATTAATATTGTTAACTTTATCTTCCTTCTTTTGATCATCACATTCACTTTCTGATCTTAGATCTTCATTAACCTTCTTTTCATCATCACTTGAATCTTCATTCTCACTTGAAGGTTTGACTTCATCTTCCTGAGAACTCTTTAGATCTTGGGAAAATGGTGGATCAGCAGTCCTTAATGGTAGCAAAATCTAATCTTTTGAAGATTCTGTCTCCTTTCTAGCTTGACCTGCCCTATCACTTGCTTTTGTACCTGCAAAACCATTAGACTGTGTACCTTCAATAATTGGCTCGTAATTCATTATTCTTGTTAATACATTAATATTAAATAGCTAATCTGGTCCACTACCTACAACATTAGGTGTACTATCACTAAACCTAATATGCAAGTTTTCTTCCATTATCCTTGTTCTACTATTGAATACTCTAAAGGCTTTACTATTCAAAGAGTATTTAACAAAGAAACCTTCATCAGCCTTACCATCAAATTTGCCTAAGTGATCTCTGGTATTGAGAATTGTAACAGGACACCCAAATGGTCTCATAAAACTTAAAGTTGGTGTTCTACCATGAAAAAGTTCATATGGGGTCTTGTTAAGAGGCTTAACAACTAACACTCTATTTTGCACATAACACGCAGTACTAACTGCTTCTGCCCAAAAAGTAGTTGGCAACTTAGAATCAGCTAGCATTGTCCTAGCAGCCTGAATTAGTGTCCTATTTCTCTTCTCAGCTACACCATTTTGTTTAGGAGTTCTAGCTACACTATATTGTCTCAAAATACCCTTCATCTCACAAAACTGATTCATCTCTCTATTCTTGAACTCAGTCCCATTGTCACATCTAATCACCTTAACCTTGTGATCTACTAGATTTTCTATCCTTGTTATAAATGAATTAAAATGGCACTAGTCTCATCCTTAGTAGCTAGAAAGAAAACCCATGTAAACCTACTAAAATCATCTGTGACAATTAGGCAATACATTTTCTTCATAAGACTTTTTACAAATGTTTTTTGGGTAAATGATTTTTTACAAATGTTGGACCAAACAAATCCAGATGCAACATATGTAAAGGTTGACTGATTGAGCTCTCTGTTTTAGACTTACAAAAGGCTCTATGCTGCTTTCCCTTTTGACAAGCAGCACATGTTTGATCATTTTCAAAAAGTTTGGAAGGTAAACCTCTTACAAGATTTCCCTTAACCAATTTATTCATAGTTTTAAATTTTAAGTGACCTAGCCTTCTATGCCAAAGTTTAGATTCATCAGATGTGGCTTTTGCAAAAAGACAAGTTAAACCTCCTTTAGGAACTATGTTCTCTAAATTAACACTGTATATATTATCTTTTCTAGGGACTTCAAGCAAAACTTGACTTTCATCAATTAACTTAAAGTTTGGTCTTGGAGATAAAACAATACATTCAGTGTCATTAAAAAGAACACTATTCTTTTTGTCACACATTTGTGAGACACTAAAGAGATTAAACTTTAACTCTTTCACAAAATACACATTCTCAAAATCTAATTTACCAGTTTTAATGGTACCTTTGCCGGTGATTTTCCCTCCTTTGGGGTTACTTCCAAAAGCAACATATCCTCCATCAATTTCTTCATAGTCAGTAAGATAGGACATGTTCCCTGTCATGTGCCTTGAGCATCCACTATCAATCACTCCTTTATCTTGTAAATCCACTTGTGGATTGCCATGCACATTAGGTAAGAAATTCAGTTTCTTTTGGGGACCCAAGCCATCACTGACTTGGATCTGCCTTGTGCATCAATATAATCAAACTTTTTAAGGGTGATTCATGCACTGTCATGTTTGGAAACATGGTCTAAAACTTTAATCTTGGTTTCCAAACCCAACAAGCTAGGGCCTTAACAACATTCACATCATTTCCCTTAACAGTTTTAACTACTGTTTTTGGCTTAGCAGTAGTAACTATTGATTTTGGCCTAGCAGTATTAAATAATGTGTTCTTTTGAATGGGCCTTTTAACAGTTGAATGTGCTGTTTTAGAAAAATATGAATTTGATTTATCACCATTCACTGTTGTTTTTGTGTGAGCAGCATTAACTTGTCTAGCAGTATTAACCAATACTGCTGGTTTTGAAATATTTTGTCAAGTAGTATTAATTGATACTAAGCCAGACTTCATTAGCACTGCACTTGGAATCATGTTCCTATTAGCACAGGGGTGAGTCATTTTAGCAAAATTCTGGTGATTCCCCCTTTGAGCATTGTTCCAAACAGGTTTTACCATCCTTTGATTTTTAAACTGTTTTTGATGGTAATGACAATCAACCTACAAATGATCAAAACTACCACACACATAACAAGCCTTATTAAACATCTCAAAATTACTTCCTAATCTTTGAGACATCATGTTATTCCAGTTTCTTTGATTACCTCTAGGCCTGTGAGTGTTCTGCCTAGGTTGCTCAACATGATTAACATTTTTCCTAGCAGTTTTAGGTTTGACAAACTCTTTCTTAAATTTACTAGGCCTAACTGTTTTATTTTCAACCTTAGGTTGAGACACATCCTGTTCCTTATCATCTGACACCCAATCTTCAATAATTGGGGCATCATCATACTTCCTAACAACCTTAGGCTCTTCTACACTAGACTTAACTCTACTCTTCTCAACTACAGGCTCATTAATGAACTCACCTAAACCAGTAAAAGACAAGTTAGGGGTTGGAGGCACAAATTTTCCTGTAATGGGAGGTGCAACTTCATTATAACCTAAACCACTACCCTTCTTGCACTTGTCAACAATTTGACATTCTATGAGCTTGTTTACACTTTCAGATGCATGTTCAAATCTTTATACTTTAAATTGAATGCTATCTTTTTCTTTTTGAACTTCATCGTTTTCTTTTTAAGCTGTTTCAAGCCTCTTCCTAAGTTCTTTAATTGTTTCTTCTCCTACATAGATTTCACCTTTTAAGACATTAATCTTTTCTATGTAATCAGACTCATTCTTCTAATAAAATTCAAGTCTTTCTTCCACTGACTCTAAACCGTCTTATAACCTAGAACTCATAACTCAGATTTATTTAAATCTTCTAATAGTTTATTATTTTTAGCTTTAAGAGTTTCAGCAATTTCTAAGCAGGATTTAAAACAAACAGAATCATTAGATACCTCTGAGTCAGAACTTAAAGATGAAGTTGAGTAAGCCATGTGTGCAT
This sequence comes from Artemisia tridentata subsp. tridentata, assembly GCA_021014915.2. Classification (NCBI taxonomy): domain Eukaryota; kingdom Viridiplantae; phylum Streptophyta; class Magnoliopsida; order Asterales; family Asteraceae; genus Artemisia; species Artemisia tridentata. The sequence continues at coordinate 219,137,147 of CP139507.1, forward strand.
ACCTAGGTCCTTCTTCTGCCTGATCTCTCCAGTCATAACCACCAAGACCATCACATGACACCAAGGCTGTTGAAGTAGTTTCCATAGGCACACTCCTTATTGAGCTTTCCTTGTTTATGTTGTCTTGGTTCCTTGGAACTCTGCACTCTCTAGCAAAATGTCCCTTCATGTGGCAGTTGTAGCACTCTACCTTGGACTTATCAAAGCCAATGTTCTCATTGCTATTGAAAGTGAGCTTCTTACCTGTATTCGTCAAGAACCTTCTTGCTCTCATAGTCAACATAGCCATCTCCCATTTCAAACCCATCTCTTCAATGTATTCTGGATGAATTTGTTGTAACTCCTCATGTAGAAGTTGAGGACTATTAGGTTGACTAGCCAGGAATGCACAAATAACAACATCACTCAAGTTATCAATGTTTGTAGAATTAGCAGCATTAACTTGAGTACTATCAGTAGAAACTCCATGAGCAGTATTAACTCCTCCTTCAGTACTGCTGGTGTTGTTATTAGAAGAGGACACAAAAGCCATGTTCTGTGTGTTTGAACTTGAGCTAGACATCCCTTTGACTTCTGGTTCATACACCTTGAGATTGTTGTAGAGATCATCCATGCTCATCGTATCCAGATCATCTTTATTCCTCCACACAACAGCATGCGTGTTCCATTCAGGTGACAAACTCCTCAAAAGCTTTTGGATCACATCTTCTTGGGAAAGCTTTTCACCCAAAAGCTCCAATTGACTCACGAGCTTTTGAAGCCTGTCAAAGGTTTGATCAAGCATCTCTGAGCTTGGAGCAGAGAAGTTTTCATACTTCTGCTTTAAGAGATTCTTCTTTGTCTTCTTTGTAGCATCATTCCCACCGAATCTCTTCTCTATAGCTTCCAGCAACGGCTTTGCATCTTTAATAGAGTTAAACTTTAGCTGATGTTCATTAGGAATGGCCATTATTAAAGTACTTCTGGCTTTCATCTCAAGTCGTTTCTTAGCCTTGTCTTCAGCAGATGTAATAGGCACCACTGTCACAACACCTTCTGCAGATCTTGTTGTTTTTGGCAAGGTGTTACCATTCTCTATGACTTCCCATAGTGAATAGTCGATCATCTGGATATACTGTTCAATTCTCATTCTCCATATCTCAAACTCATTAGGCTCGAGCATAGGAACCTTGGATGCAACCACCATGTGTACAGAATCTTGATCCATGTCTTCTAGCAAAATCTTATGTGTTTAACAGATTCTTCTTGATCAGGCTTCTAGATCACAAGCTCTGATACCACTTGTTGATCTCAGTTAAGCACTTGATCGAATTTCTTAAGCTTGTATAAGGGTTTAGTTATATTAGATAAATCTAATATAACTAGAATAGAAACTGTGTTTGAATATATCAAATACTATGCGGAATCTAGTTTTTGATATTAAGAAGAACTTTCAATGTAACAGTAACACAAAGAACACAATTTAAAAAACAAACAAGCCTCAATACTATTAATGAATAATACGAATACTCAACAGTATTAGGGTTACAAAACCTTGAAGCTAATCGACTTATAAAGAATCACGTCTAACTCTATGCCCTAAGACCTCCTTTTATAGACTAAGGAGTCCTAGTCGGCTTACAATACTAAGAAAAGTATATCAAATCGTTTCTATACTTATCTAATACATAACTTGAAGCACACGACTTACCATACATATATAAATTCCTAACAGTCTTAACTTTGACTGAGCAGTACTAACTTTAACTCTAGCAACATTAACTCCATCAACAATTGTAACTCTGAACTAGCAGCAGTAACTTTGTTCTGGCAGCACTACCTACTTAGTGTATTTCCTTGAAGTTCTTCAGCAGCTATAACTTTGTAAGAGCAGTAGTAAGTTACACTAGCAGTTTTAGCTTTTATATTGGCAGCAGTAAACACTTAGCATAATTTCATGAGCAGTCTTAAAACCTTAGAGAAACAGTAACAATAATGTGAGCATCACCAACATCAAGAATCTTTAATCCCAACAAGTTTGAGGTGAGTTGGAAGTGATATGATGGGGTGCCTATGTTTGGATTCAAATTTGAATTCTAGTTGTTGGAGTGTGAGAGAGTGAAGAGATTTCCCTATGTGTTGAATTGAAGATTTGAGTTGGATTGTATGTGATATGGATGTAATGGGGAGCCTAATAGAGAATTCAAATTTGAATTGAGAGAGTGAGGGAGAGAGTGAGGGAGAGAGTAAGGGAGGTTGTATGTGAGGGAGTGAGTTGTATGTGTGTAAGAGTGAGTTGGATAATGATGTGATGTTGATGTGATGGGAGCCTTTGCCTTGGATTCAAAATTTGAATTTTGAATGTTGAAGAGTAGGAGGTGGTTTGTGGTGAAGGTTTATTTGTGTTTGAAATGAAGGGTTGGATGAAGAAGATGATGAGGTGGTGAAATCTTAGTGGTTGGATTGGAATGTAGAGAAGGGAATGTTTGGAAGATTTAGTGTGGGAATGTAGGGGACAAGAAGTACATGTAAGTACAAGGAATATTAAGAGAATGTTGGGGATAATATTTGGGAGGAATTTGAAATGGTTGGAGGATTAGTTTGGTGAGGAGAGTAATCAAATGAGTGATTAAGGTTTAATCATTTTGTCATTAAGAAAGAAAATAATTGAAAAAGATGATTATGAGTTGATAAAATCAAAGGTTACTTACAATCTTAAGTAACTCAACGTCGAGTATTCATAATCTCATAATACGTGAATTTCCACGACTCGACGTAATCAATAATCATCTTGATGCAAAAAAGCTAAGTGCTTTGCATCATTGCAAAGCATATCCCATAACGGGAAAGGATGCGTTTACGCAAAGGGACCTTTGACTTAGTTTGACCAATAAGGGAGTAAACCCGTTACGTGATTAGAGAAGACGTAAACACGGATTATGGCCATATGAATAATTTCACTTGATGTCACGTGAAATATATAAGTTCCCTAGGTTTAGAAAAGCCTTGGCTAGAGGCGTTTATCAAAATACTTGAGTTGGCGTTTTGCCAAAAATGAGAGGTTGTAAATTTGGATCTCTCTAATTCTAAAACTCGTTTTGAGTGTTCCAAATGAAGCACATAACATATTCATACCTGTATTGAAAGATCCACATTTATCGGGTAAGGGGAAATCCTAATTTCAAATATCGTCCCGAACATTAACAGTAGGCTGGCGCGTCGGAGCGCTGGCAGCGCGCGAGGCCCAGTTATGGGTCAGGAGAAATTTGGTTAACGTTTGTGATTTTATGTGTTTCGAAGGTTTATTTGTCATCATTAAAACATAAGGAGATCTAACTGATGTTGTCCCAACAATCTCCCCCTTTGGATGATGACAAATAAATTCCGAAAGCAAATAAAATTACAAATCGTAGCGAAAATTAAGAACGCCTTTGATGTAGCTTGTGTCTTGACCTTGCCTTGTAATTTGGTGAAGCCTTGATCTCCTTGATCTTTATCTTGAATTTGTCTTCACACCGAGCTTGTGCTCTTTGCTTTCTTTCTCCCCCTTTTGTCGAATAAAAAAGGTGGGAATCACTTGGACATTATCTGTGGATATAACCTTGAGCTTTATTCTAATAAGCTATAAAAATAAGCAATAAGCTAAAAATTATGCAAATTCACCACTAAAGCCAAAACTTTATGTCTTTCAAAACCCCAATAATTATTTATTTTATATGTGGGTCGAATAGTAATTAAATCTAAATTAGGGTTTTAATATTTGTAAATCAAGTAACAAGCCCTAATTAAGCACTTGTAATACCAAAGTAACATGTAATTAGCTCAAATTTACCACACAAGCAAGAAAACACATAACTTATTGTTGGGAATTATTTATACTACTAAGCTTTAAGTCAAGACTGTTGAAGAATAACACTAACAGTACTAACCGAGTTAGTAATGCTAGTATAAATATTAGTACTGTCAAGTTTATCTTTGTACTGCTGATGGAAGAAGGTACTGCCAGTGATAGAAGACGTGTAAAGTGATAAGTTTAGAAGATATTCTGTGTATATCTTATAAGTTTAGAATGATACGTATATTGTATATGAATAGTTATCTTGTAAAGGACTCCTTGTGCCTATAAAAGGAGATCCTAGGTTAGATGTTTCATATAAGAGTTTGTCTTAAGATTCAAGGTTGTAAACCCTAGTGATATTTAGATCACTCGTATTATTCTAATAATATTGAATTATTTTGGTTATATTGTGTTGATACAGAGTTTACTGTTTCATTGCTTATACATTGATATTGTTAAGTGCATTCTTCTAACTAACAAAGAGTAGATTCCGCATATTTTTGGTATACTCAAAGTTTCTAGACAAAGCTCAAGGAGATCGTGTATTAGGATCCACAAGTAATATCATAGCCAGGTTCTGAAACTTTGCTCTAGAAGAAAACTACAAGGAAGAACAGTTTACTTACAGGAAGACGGATCTTGAAACAACTCAAACCACAACCACTGCTAAACTCCCCTTGCTCAAGCAGAATGAATATGAGATGTGGAGGCTCATAATTGACCAATACTTTCAAGTGCATGATTATGCTCTATGGGACATCATAGAGAATGGCAACTCTTTTACACCTAAAGTCATAGAAACAACAGAAGATGGTGTAAAGATTCGAACTGTATCAGGTCCTGTTACTACAGATGAGAGGCTTCAGAAAAAGAAAGATGTAAAAGCTAGAAGTATATTGCTGATGGTTATTCCCAATGAGCAACTGTTGACTTTTAGCAAGTACAAGACTGCTAAGACCTTGTTTGAGGCAATAACAACAAGGTTTGGAGGCAATGATGCAACTACGAAGACACAAAAGACTCTGCTAAAATAGAATTATGAAAATTTTAGTGCTCCAAGCACCAAGTCTCTTGATTCTATCTTCAACAGGCTTCAGAAAATTGTGAGCAAACTAGCTGTCTTGGGTGTAGAGATTCCACAGGAGGATCTTAATTTAAAGTTCTTGAGAAGTTTTCCTGCTGAATGGAACACTCATGCAGTGGTCTGGAGAAACAAGCCAGATCTTGATACAATGAGTTTTGATGATTTGTACAACAATTTTAAGATTGTTGAACAGGAGGTTAGGAAGACTGGAAGCTCAAGCTCTAGCTCTGGGAATATGGCATTTGTGTCATCTCCCAGCAATAGCAGTCCAGAAGAGGTCAATACTGCTTCAGGAGTTAGTACTGCAAACCCTAAAGTTAGTACTGCTAGTTCACAAACTAGTACTGCTAGCTTAGGTGATGAAACTGTCTATGCATTCTTGGCCAGTCAAGCTAGTGGGTCTCAACTTTATCATGAAGACTTAGTTCAAATTCATGAAGATGATCTGGAGGAGATGGATTTGAAGTGGTAATTGGCTTTGCTGAGCATGAGGGCCAAGAAGTATTATCAGAAGACAGGAAAGAAGATCACTATCAGTGGAGGTGATGTTGCTGGGTATGACAAGTCAAAAGTGGAGTGTTGCAACTGTCATAAGTTGGGACACTTTGCTAGGGAATGCAGCGGGTCAGGAAACCAGGACAACAGGGGGAGAAATCAAGATAGCAGAGGTTCCAGAAATCAAGAAAGCACCAGGAAGAATGAGGAAGAGACTTCTTCCAACGCAATGGTGGCTATTGATGGACTTGGATTTGATTGGAGCTTTATGGCTGAGGATGAAGCACCTACAGAGATGGCACTGATGGCTTTCTCTGACTCTGAGGTACATACTGTTAAAGCTTGTTCAAAATCTTGTTTAGCTTTAAAAGACTATGAAAAACTTTAAAAAAAAGTATGATGACTTAAGAGTAGAGCTTAACCAATCAAATTTTAATTTAGCAATTCAGAAGAGAGGTTTAACTGTTGTAGAAGAACAACTTGTTTTCTACAAAAAGAATGAAACTGTATTCACTGAGGATATTGTTGTTTTGAAAAGAGATGTTATGTTTAATGACTTAGAAATTAATGAGCTTAAAAGAGAACTAGAAAAGATTAAGCTAGATAAAGACAACATTGAAGTGAATATAGAGAGATATACAGGGGCAGCTAAAAGCTTAGAAAAGATAGTTGAGTGTCAGCTTACTAACAATTTCAAGAAACGTCTAGGTTATAAGGTTGTTGCACCTCCTCATAGAGGGGTATTTCCACCTGTGAGCTATGAGTTTAAAGAACCTGAAATTGTAAGCTTAAGATCTACTGAAGGTAAAAGTGATGGTGCAGAGAAGTCTGAAGAGGTTAAGGAATCTTTTGAGAGTGCTAGTGACACCTCATTGGTTGAGGAAAATGTGTCTTAAGTTAAGGTCGAAAAGAAAATTGTTGTTCCTAGTGTGGCTAAAATAGAAATTGAAAAACCAGTTAGGAAGCAAGTTAGATATGCAGAGATGTATAGATCACAAAACAGATCACAAAGTCCTAGGGGTAACCAGAGAAATTGGAATAACTTGAAGTCCAAACAACTAGGAAGTGATTTTGTCATGTACAATAAAGCATGTTTTACTTGTGGCAGTTTTTATCATGTTCAGGCTAATTGTAACTACCACCAAAAGGAAAGGATGGTAAATGGGAATTCTAGGGTGAACACAAATGGCTTTGCTAAATATAATCACCCTAATGCTCAAAGAAACATGGCTCTTAGAGCAGTGTTGATGAGAACTGGCCTTAGACATTTTAATAATGATAGGTCTGTTTGTACTGCTTACCCCAAATCAACAATTTCAAGTACTAAACAAATAACATGTTTTACAAAATCAGCACAACAAATTGGTAAAAGGTCCTATTATAAGAAAACAGTGTTTAAAAACAAGAAATGGTCCCAAACAGTTAGAACTACTAAGCCAGTAGTTAGTACTGCTAGGCTAGTTGTTTGTGCTGCTAGGCCAGCAAATGCTGTTAGGGGACAAAGGGGCAATGCTGTTGAGGCCTCAGCATGTTGGGAGTGGAGACCTACCAAACCCAAAAGTGCATCAATCATTATGAAGAAATATAACTACATCGATGCACGAGGCAGATCCAAGTCAGTAATGGCTTGGGTCCTCAAAGGAAACTAGTTTCCTTTATTTTATGTGTAGGAACATCCACAAGATTATGAAGAAGATCAAGGATATTCAGATAGTGGATGCTCTAGGCACTTGACAGGGAACATGTCTTACCTCTCAGATTTCAAAGCTTTTGATGGAGGATATGTTGCCTTTGGAGGAGGAGCAAGAGGTGGTAAAATTACTGGTAAAGGTACAATCAAAACTGGTAAACTTGATTTTGAAGATGTGTACTTTGTGCTGGAACATAAGTTTAATCTTTTTAGTGTCTCACAGATGTGTGACAAAAAAAACATAGTTCTTTTTACTGAGACTGAATGTCTTGTCCTATCTCCTGATATTAAGTTACCTGATGAAAGTCGTGTATTACTTAAAATTCCTAGAAAGGGCAACATGTACAGTTTTGATATGAAGAAAATTGTTCCTAAAGATAATCTAACTTGTCTTGTTGCAAAGGCCACATTGGATGAATCAATGCTTTGGCATCGGAGACTTGGTCATGTAAATTTCAAAACCATTAATAAGATTTTAAAAGATGGTTTGGTAAGAGGTTTACCTCAAAAATGTTTTGAAAATGAACAAACTTGTGTTTCCTGTCTTAAAGGCAAACAATACAAAGCTTCTTGTAAGCCCAAGTCTCAAAACTCTATTACTCAACCATTATTCATGCTTCATATGGACTTGTTTGGTCCTACATCTGTGAGTAGTTTAATGCATAAGAAGTACTGTCTTGTGGTCACTGATGATTATAGCAGGTTTACATGGGTTTTCTTTTTGGGAACTAAGGATGAAACCAGTAACATTCTTAAGAGCTTTATAACAGAAATAGAAAACCTAGTTGATAAGAAAGTAAAAATCATCAGGTGTGACAATGGGACAGAGTTTAAAAATAGAGTTATGAATGAGTTTTGTAAAGCATTTGTATTGTTAGTTGTTTCTACTGCTAGTATGTTGAGTTTGTACTGGTAGTACAAAGTTTGTATTGTTAGTGCAAATTTGTACTGCTAAGTAAAAATTGTTAGTCAAAATTGATACTGCTTTATAGAAAATGCTTTGCATTGTGTTTTCTTGGTTTTAGACTAACATTTACTGGATAAGAAAGCAGTGTGATTAGAAGTTTATGATATGTAAGAAGCAAATGTGGTGGAATGTTTGTTGTCATAATTGATTAATGATAGACATGATTTAGGGATCACTTGACAAATGTTTTACACCTGAGTTGGGAGGTTCTTTAAAATCTCTTTCTTGAAATCAATCTATGGTATTTTGGACATGAATTGATGGTCATAGTTAGTCAGATTGTAACTGAGCTAACTCACTCTATACGATTCTATTATATCACAATGATAGTGTGACTAGTCCAAGTACATCTGGTATAGAGAACAACGAGCAAAAGTGAATCTAATGCATTTGTGTTAGAGGCAACACCTACCACGAGCTGGAAACCCTGTCAAGAAGGCTCTTTTAATGAGTCTATCTGATCACAGGCAGCATTTATGCTAAAAACACTGGTTCTCACACAACCATAGGTTAAATGTAACCGAAATTTTGATTAAATGTCTTCCTTTACACTTAATCCCTTCAAAAGTTTGTGGGCAGTATGGTTTTAAAAGAAAATTGAGTCAATACTTCTAAGAAATAGAAAACATAGTTGATGTATCCAAGGTTTATACAAATGTTTTTGAACAAACAAAAATATTTACTTCTATCTCATAAAAATGTTTATCCAACTCCTTGCCTTACTTCAAAACTTTTCAGTAACATGAGAATGGCATCTAAGGGGTACAATGGGATAGAACTACCACTTTTTGACACAATGATTGTTCAGAATGTAACAAATCAGGGTGAAGGATGAACAATCCCAGTTGAGTCCCAACACAAACCCATCAGTGTTCCATCATCTTCCCACACCCCAATAATTTCACAAACATATAGGAGGAGAACCAGAAAACAGTCTGTGGTTCCTCAGCCCAGAACTTCTACTGATCCAAATGTAGCAGATGAGGTTGTCTATGACAGAGTGGTGAGGGCTACCACTACTGTGTCTAGCTTAGAAGCAGCACAGGTCAGTGGTACCATAAGTAAGACCCAACCTGTAACACCCTAGGCAAATCCCACATCGGCTGTGGCCTGGAGAGATGCTGGGTTCAGAAGATAACATTCGCCTTACAATGACACAACGCGTTTTGTGGTCTACTGCGAGTGGGGTTCTTAGGAACTGGAAGTTAAGCGTGCTGATGAGAGAGTAGTGCTGGCTTGGGTGACCTGCCGGGAAGTCTTCAAATGAGGCCACAAAAGCAAAGCCGTGAGCCTGCGGGCAAAGCGGACAATATTGTGGTCTGAGTAGGCGGGATGTTACAGGTGGTATCAGAGCCACTCCTGAGCCGTTCGGGATGGTGGGGCAAACCTCATCGAGGACGATGAGTCCCTAAGGGGGGGTGATTGTAACACCCTAGGCAAATCCCACATCGGCTGTGGCCTGGAGAGATGTTGGATTCATAAGATAACATTCACCTTACAATGAGACAACGCGTTTTGTGGTCTACTGCGAGTGGGGTTCTTAGGAACTGGCAGTTAAGCGTGCTCATGAGAGAGTAGTACTGGCTTGGGTGACCTACCGGGAAGTCTTCAAATGAGGCCACAAAAGCAAAGCCGTGAGCCTGTGGGCAAAGCGGACAATATTGTGGTCTGAGTAGGCGGGATGTTACACAACCCATGGCAACATCTAATGTGTCAGGTTCTCAAGAACTTGGTGCAGGTGATGGAATCCCCAGCCAATTGAAAACAATGGGGGGCTCAGCAGATCAACCTATGGTTGAGACTGAGTCAATGCCCCATGATTCACCTCTCCCAGGAGGTAACACACCTGGAAGTGATGAGGGTAGCCAGAAACTTAAGGAATTGATGGATATATGTACAACATTGTCAAACAGGGTCACCAGCTTGGAAAATGAACTAACACAGACCAAAAAGCTGTATGGAGGTGCTCTTACCAAAATTATACAAAGAATGAAGAGATTGGAGCAAAAGCTAAAAGCCAGAAAAGCTAAAAGAAGAGCCAACATTGTGGAATCCTCCAGTTCAGATAAAGATGATGATCTTGATGATTTTGATGATTCTTCCAAACAGGGGAGGAAAATTACAGATATTGATGCAGATCCAACCATCTCATTAGTTCAAGAAGATGCAGAGCTTCAGGGGAGGCAAGATACTGATATGGGTGAAGCTGGTGTGGATAAAACAACCTTTGATGCTGCTAAAGACATTGGTACTGCTGAACATATTAGTACTGCTGGAGGGTCAGTTAGTACTGCTAGTATAGATGAAAGAGCTGCAGAGACATTGGTGTATGTCAGAATTGCAACAAAGAATAAAGGCAAAGGCATTATGCAAGAATCTGAGGAGTCAAGAAAGATCAAGAAGAAAGAACAAATTCAGATAAGTCTTGATGAAGAGTTAGCTAGGAGTTTTCATGAAGAAGAAGAAGCACAGATTCAAGCAGATGCATATTTAGCTCATCTGATACAAGAACAAGAAAGGGAGTTTGTGAATGAAGCAAAAAGAGAAGATGCTCTAAATGATTTACTTGAAATGATAAAGAAGAAGCAGAATGAAAAGAAGAGTGCTGCAAGAAGATATAAACTTCCTACTCAGGTACAAAGAATGAAACATATGAAAGAATATTTGAAGAATCAGGATCACTATACTGCTGCTCAACTTAAAGGAAAGACTTATGAAGAAATTGAAGCTTTGTACTTCAGAGCCTACAGAAGAGTTCAACAATTTGTTCCTATGGGTACTAAAGAAGAAAGCAGAAGCACAAAGAGAGCAGGATTGTTATTAGAATCAGAGTCTTCCAAGAGACAAAAGATCAGTGACCAAGTACCTACAGAAGAAGAAGAGCAAGAAGAAGAGAGTTTGACTGATGAGCAACTACAAAAAATGATGGTTGTTATTCCAGAAGGCATGAGTGTAGAACCATTGCAGGCGAAATACCTAATTATTGACTGGGAAATCTACACATATAACTTTGGGAAATTCTAGAAGATAATCAGGGTTGGAGGTAGATCTGAGGTGTACAAATGCTTTGACATGCTTAAAGTATTTGACAGAGAAGATTTAGTGAAGTTATGGCATTTAGTTAAAGCCAGATTCAACCTGACAGATATAGCAGATGACAAGGAGAAAGAATTATGGGTTGATTTAAAAAGACTATTTGAGCCTGATCCAGATGATGATCTATGGAAGTTTCAAGCTCGTAATCTGGGAATAACATGGAAGTTGTATGATACATGTGGAGTTCATCATGTATCTACAAAAGATGGAGTTGATGTATTTATGCTGGTAGAAAAAGAATATCCATTGAGAAAAAATAGTCTCATTGTGATGATATCTGCTAAACTCAGAGTTGATGAAGAGACAGAGATGGCAAGAGAGTTACTGAGAAAGATCTTTGAACAAGTAGAAAGGAAATAATGTGTTTGGAAGAATCCTCTCAAGATCAAAGGAATAATTCAAAGAAACTTGCTGATTTGGAGGTAAATCACAAGTTTAGGGGAGGATTGTTGGGAATTATTTATACTGCTAAGCTTTAAGTCAAGACTGTTGAAGAATAACACTAACAGTACTAGCTGAGTTAGTACTGCTAGTATAAATATTAGTACTGCTAGGTTTATCTTTGTACTACTGAAGACTGCTGATGGAAGAAGGTACTGCCATTGATAGAGGACGTGTAAAGTGATAAGTTTAGAAGATATTCTGTGTATATCTTATAAGCTAGAATGATACGTATATTGTATATGAATAGTTATCTTGTAAAGGACTCCTTGTGCCTATAAAAGGAGATCCTAGGTTAGATGTTTCATATAAGAGTTTATGTTAAGATTCAAGGTTGTAAACCCTAGTGATATTCAGATCACTCGTATTATTCTAATAATATTGAATCGTTTTGGTTAGATCAAGAGTAGTGGTGTTGGAATTTTTGAGTGTGGGTTGGGGCATTTGTTGACAAGTGTCTCTTGTGTCATATGGTTTTTTTTTTTAAATGGGAGTAATGGGTGAGGCGTTGAATGGTACTTTTTGTGTCATATGGGTTTTTTTTTAAATGATTATTTAATTCAAATCTAACCGTTACAGCCACCTTCAACGGCTATTTTTTGTTTAAAAATAAAATCAACGCCCGTTGTTGGATCAACGAGCGTTGATTTTAATTGGATTCAACGGGCTTCAACTAAGCCCACTTCAACGCCCCACTACTCTTGGTCTTATATTGTGTTCATACAGAGTTTACTGTTTCGTTGCTTATACATTGATATTGTTAAGTGCATCCTTCTAACTATCAAAGAGTAGATTCCGCATACTTTTTGGTATACTCAAAGTTTCTAGACAAAGCTCAAGGAGATCGTGTATTGGGATCCACAAGGTTTATATAAGGTGTCGTACGATTATAAGAATGCATGTACACATTTCTTAAACTTTCAAGATTAACAAAACAACACAAGTAACTACATAACATCAAGATTCAAACCATTTTAAACATGAAAGTACAAGGTTTAACAAGTTTTGAAATTTCTTACCAAGTTTTGATGGTGTACGTGAGCTAGGAGACCCAAAAAGAACCAAACTTGCTTCCAAATCACCCAAAGTATGTTCCGATTAACCCAAAACACTTGATAGTACACCCCAATTAACTTGAACTTAAAAGAATTTTTGTGGATCTAAGATTTATGAGTGTGTCGTGTGGTTTGAGATGAAAATGGAAGAGAGAAACTTTTGTTGGATGAAATGTGTATGTGAATAACTATGTGCTATATTTTAAGTAAGTTACAAATTCACTTTTGTCACTAATAAGCCAAATTAGATGACACCCTTCTTGTTTTCATATGAAATGGGCGGCAAAACCGATTAGGGAAGGGGAGGGGAAATTTTTTTGCACATTATTGAAGTATTGTGTGTCGGTTTGAGCTCAAATGTTACCGTAATGTCCCGGTTTGACATTTTTGGACACGTATACGCAAAATGAAGTTTTTTGTCGACGTTTTTATCAAAATAATAATAAAATATTGTTATTTACTTAGAATTGTATTTATTTGAATTAAACCATATCTACTGCAGTGTTGGTACGCGTGTGGGGCTTCTCGGTTTAATAAGTAACTTGTCAATAAATATCAGGAAAGGAATATTTTACGTTTACTGACAAAAATAGACAGTTTTAGTGGTCACTGTAAGCTACAGTACGCGGGATAGCTTCCCAAAATGCTCGCGTAAGCTCAAAAATGTTTAGTTATGTTTAGTTAGTAATAATAAATAGACATTTATTATTAAAATAAGGTTTGAAAAATTACCATTTGTCACACTAGATTAGTGTACTCGACATTTAGTTTAGTGTCGGAAATGGTGATAACCGACGTTGTACGGTTTTCTCCGCCTGAAGGGAGCTTGTTGACATAGTGCTTAGAACTCTCGAGTTGGTTACTCGGGGGGTGGAGTAGGGCGAAGAGGAGCTTTGTTACTGAACCACTATAAATCTCTGTGTCTCGGTTTGATATTTTCATCTCCCACTTTTATATCTCGTATTATTTATTAGTTGTTTACTTTAGAATTGTTATAATAGTGTTCATATTGCAATTGATTGAATTCACGAAAAATCGAATTAATGTTTTTCAAAACTGAGTTTTATAACGAATTAAGAACGGTAAAACTATTCAATTCCCATTATAGTTTTCCACAACTTGGTGAAAATTGTTGCTTGAAGTTGAGGTGCATTTATTCTGTAGTAACCATGGACCGAACCTTTGCAAGATCGGGAAAATGATCCCAATGAAGAATTATACCCACAATATAAGCAAATAAATCGCTTAAACCATTAATAGCATACGTATAAAAAACATCATTGGTGAATGGAGAGCCAAGAGTATTCAATAAAGTCACGATAGATTCTATCTTTTGAAAATATGCATCGAGTGTTTTGTCACCAAGTTGTATGACCCATAATTCACCTTTTAAAGCTATAGTCCGGGTACGTTTATTATCCAAAAAAGTAATTTCAATAATGTCCCAAGGTTCCTTAGCAGTTTTAGGATTAGCAGTAACAAGCCTACTTGAAGAGTCTCGGAAAGTGTAAAAAATCCACGATTTAACAATGGAATTGACTTTAAGCCAATCAACCGTAGGAGGGTTTAGGGTACTCGTAGAAGAAATTGTATATTTATCAATGATGTGCTTTAGATCATCGAAATTCTCATAGTGATTCTTGAAAAAATAACATCAGACGACATAATTAGCTTTCTCCACATCAATTTTAATAGGGATGATGATGATGATGATAATAGATTTAACAATATATAGTTTATCAGTGTGTGATAAGGTAGAAGAGGGTATTTTCGTTGGTCATTATGAACGAAATTTGAGGTGACTAAAAATAACCCAAACCTAAAGAAAAAACAAACAAAATCCCAACTAAAAGGAAACCTAAAATAGACTAGATGCATTTACTTTTGTTAGAGTCGATGAACCAAAATAAACAAACAAACAAAACTGTTGACCATTTGGAAAGTAGACTAAGGGTGTGTTTGTTTCATTAAGATGTTTTAGGTCTGAATCTGACTACCACATCTTACTAGTAAGAGGTGGCTAGAAAGTCTAAATATGAACGAAATAATGTTGTTTGTTTTTTTTATAATTGTTCGAATGATTTTAAGTGCTCTTTTCTGCAATTTATTTAATTAACTTATGTAGATATGAAACAAGACTTTTTATCATAAATATAACATAGTTAATAAACCATCAAATATATTATATTAACACGAGTCTTCAATCTCTTATCGAGTAAGAGGCAGTAAGATAAGTCCCTCACCTCTTACTGAGTAAGATGTTATATATCTAACTGGGTCTGACTCAAAAGAAAAAAACAAACATGCAAAACGTCTGACCACCTCTTACTGGTAAGAGTAAGAGAGCTAGTAAGACTTTTTTTAAAAACAAACACACCCTAAAAGGTAACCTAAAATAGACATGATGCACTCACTTTAGCAAACAAAAAATTGACTTTAGGTTTAGGATGATGTTAGGCTCGATACGGATAATGTTAGGCTCGATACCATGTTAATATTTAGATAGATGAATTGTTAATGATTACATAAATACGAAATAATATATATAGCCAAACCCTAACCCATAGGTTTGGGCTCAAAAAATACCAATACTAGTCTAACACAAATAAATCCACTAATACGTTCAAGTCATGCCAAGGTTATAAATAGCGGCATTAAATATGAAAATATTTTTAGATTTATATATTATATATCATATTTTATATATATCAAGTTTGCAAAAAGTGTTATATATAAAGAATTAAGTCAAAAAAATATTATTGCATATAATCTTATTAATTTCTTTCAAAAAAACCTTTTTCATCGGAATTGAATAAAGCCGATGCCTAAAGCCTCGCGCTTTTCCACGCCCCATCTCACGCCACGCCTTGATCTATTTTGTAATGTGGAGGTCATGCCTCGTGCCTTATCGGCGGCTTAGCGCCACCATGACGCGCCTAGCTTTTTGAACCCTGCGTCATGCTTATGACATGCGAGATAGATATGTTGAATATTTTGTGAGATAGTTTGTTCTCCTTAGAAAAATATAGAAAATATGTATCGGATAAATCAATACACATCGTAATTAATTGATACATAATCATACATTGTAAAGTTCGATGTAAGATTAACAAGTTGAAGTACGTAATAAGCAATGTTCAGAAACAAAATCTGAATTTGAAACAAATTGACTAAAACATTATTATTTGGGAAAACTAGAAACAGGTTGAAGACCATGTTTCAAAGCTGCTTTCCAAACGATATCGATCCGATCAACATCAAGAGCACCTACTTCATGGTGAGTCCATCCTTCCAAGCTATGTATTACCCCTCCTGCATGACATGCATGCACTATTCCTCTTCCCATTGTATACTGCAATCACAATAACAGTATTAACCTGTTGCTTGGAGGGCCCTCTGTGTACCGCTGGACTACAAGCCCGTTGGTATCAAATATATAAAGTAATAATACAAACACTATTATGCTTAGTTTAGACGAAGGGAGTATATACCTCACAGCATCCAAGCCCTTCAACGTCATCAGGCAGTTTCATGGCAGCAAGCTCGCCATAAGTGCAGTCCCTTCTAATAGCAAAGATTGGTGGCACCACGAACTGATGAAAATGAGTTCCTGGTGGTGCCCATCTTTGTTGTCCCGGCGTTATCCATTTTCCTACCACCCATGTCTGTTTTCATAATACGAATGAAATGTGTCAATAAAACATATTTAAGATTTTCCATAATTCCAACAAACGCGTAAAAATAATTAATTTACTTTGATACTACGTAGATACCTTGCAATTTTGTGCTGCTTGGTACTTGGTTACTTGGACTAAATTCTTTTGGCAATCTGGTGGTGCTTCTTGTTGGATGTTTTGAAATCGCTCTGTCGATAGAGTCAACATCTGTATTTAATTGGGCAAAATTAGAAAAATTATTGCATAAAATTGTACAGCCATAAAAAAGAAAATGTCACGTTCATTTTCTTCATACTAGAGAAACGTAGAGTCTACAACGTTACACGTTTCTAAGCACATAAAATTCAAAATTAAATAGTGTGTTCAATTAATACATTTGTTGTAGTGGTCTTATCTCAATTTTATGACAACCACTGAACCAAGATATATATAAGGAAGCATCTAATATATTAAATTTGAAAACTATTATGCTGGTTTATATCATCTAGATGAACTATGATCGGTGGTTGGTAGTTTAATCCACCCTGCTGTTCATTTTTATGTAACCTTAGAAGCTTGTCTAACAAATATGTTGAACTTGTTAGGTGACTATTGATGAGTTGCTTCATCATAAATATTTTGTGGGAGTTTATATTTTAAGTTACATGTTGAAGAGTAAGTAAGGCTTACAAGAACACGGACGCCTCGCCGGCATAGGTAAAGGGCGATGGCTCTTCCAAGCTTTGAAGTGGCTCCCGTAAGAAAAACCTCTTTAACATCTTCATGTATTTCGTTTAGGATAACAGCAGCTGTCAATGTATTTCCATGGACTACTCGTACTTTCAGATCCTTGTGCTTCTCCACAAACAACTTTCCTCCACCGTTAAGTGCTTCATTCTACAATATATATTTTTTTCAAATTACTTCATTAGTAATTTAGCTTAGAAACGATCTAAATCAGAATGAATAGTTTGTGGCCCATGCAAAACCTCTCAACTGGACCTAGAAAAGGACCATTGCTGGATTTCAACGTGATGTACTGTTCATCATTATGAGTACTTTACAACTATTCGTGTCGTGATTTAATTGTTTAAGAAGACATCATTTTCATAATACTCTGTGGATGTGAAAGATTACTTTAGACCGGTCTTAATAGTTACATTCATCATCACCAACTTAATGCCACATTAGCTTTTCAACACCACCAACATCATCATCAATATAGTGTAATAAGACAATCAACTTCACAACAAAAATATACCCCACTTAAACAAAAATATACCTCACAATATACTCACAAATACAACAACAAAGAAAAAGAGTCGACGACCGACTTGTGGTCGAAACCTGATGAAGACGCGTTACATATGAGGGCCAGGAGAAATCTTTTAAGGACCCACGTCGTTTGGGTGCCGGCGAGGATATAGACGAGTCGTCTATATCCTTATTACCACTAGTCTTAGATTTCCACATCATATCTCCACAAATGCAATACAACATACTAACAATAGCAATTTAGAATTTAAAAAGTCGCAATGACACTAGTGTATTTTCATATTTCCTTCCAAGCAAGAGTACATATCTATCTAGTATGCATAATTTTTACTTATTTAACCAGTGAGATAAAGATTTTTATGCAGCTTTTTATTTGAGCATTTATAGATATACCTTATTTAGAGCGGCGAGACTAATGACTTTCACACCCAATTTGTCGGCCCTTAGAATGGCCTCCTCGATATGCTTGTTAATTCCTTCACATGCGAACGGCAAGAAATACTGCATAATAAGCATGTAAACAGATAAGATAAATACAATTAAATGTCAATTAGCCAAATGTAAATTGGTTTACTCTATACTAATTAGATTCAGTTTGAATAGGGAATGAAACTAACCTGAAAACCAAAGCGAGGAACAACCCAAGTTTGGTGCAATTTACCTCTTAAGTTGTAAAAAGAGAAAAGGAATGTTTTAGCCTTAGCCCACATCACTAGCATCACGAAGAACGTAGGTAGCCAAAATGGAAGCAAGAGCAAATTTGCATGATATGGCATCGATGAAAATGATCTGAAGATGAAGGGATTATGCAATGCAGATGTAATGTCCACGACATGTGCCAAGAACACAAAATCAGGCACCCTTGTTGAGTTACCTACATATATGTATATGATTAGATCACTCCATATAAAATAAAAATGGATTATTCTGTCACATTGAAATAGTATGTAACTGACTATATATATAAAATTATCCCATCCTTAGACCATGTGTAGTGGTGTGTAAGAGAGGGTGGGGCGTTTTGCGCCATGTAACAGTGTGGGCTATGCTGGGGCTTGGTTGAAAAAGTGGTGTAGTGGTGTGTAAGAGAGGGTGGGGCGTTTTGCGTCATGTGACACTTTTTTTTTTTTTTTAATCACTAAAACTAATTAATTAAACTTAAAAAAAAAAGAAAAAAAAAAAAACAATTTCGTTAAAATAAAACATAAAACTAAAATAATAATAATAATAATAATAATAATAAACAAACAAATACCAACCACCTTCTTCTCCATCTTCCTCCTTCACCATTAACTTCTTCCAACTTTTCATTTTTTTCCTTCATCTGCAACTTCCATTTCTCCATAACTAAAAAGTGGAGATAGTATCCAAAAACCAACCAATAGAATAGAGGGGCTCGGGCGTGCTTCACAAAACGCCTCCCAACTTTTTTCCAAGAACCACGCCCTTCCGTAATGGTTCTTGGGCGTTCTCGGGCGTTTTTGGGGCGTGGTTCGGGGGTAACTCGCCCCATTACACATGGTCTTACCCATTCGTTATCAACCAAAAATTAAACATTTAATGCCAAACCCCTAAATTCTTTAAAATCCAAAATAGTTCCTCGGTTGTCAAATTTAAGATTATAACCCCATACCTACTAGTATAGTACTATAGATCACAATACACTAATTGAATTCTTGTATATACTATTACGCATTCGAACTACTCAAGCAGTCAAGCATGTAGACTATAAATTGCTCCCACCTTGCATACAAGGATATTCTTTTCAAAAAAAATATTACATTGATTATTAGATTTTAGACATACTTACCTTATATTACACACTAGTTGAAGTTTGGGGGAATGAAAATTTCATAATTTATACTTCAAAAACCAAGGTACATACTTTATAAATGAAAGTAAACATGTACCTTTCTCTTGGGTTAGTTTCTTGTGTAAATCCCATGTTTTTGTGTTCAAAGTGTTCCACATGGCATCATAGAGAGGCATAAATAGGCAATAGTTGTTCTTCATCTCACGATGATGTTGGCTATAGTATCTGTCAATGTAAATTTAAAACACTAAGATATGATGATAACCACATTTAATAAATAACTGACAATACGCATTATGTTTTCAGTAATCTAAAAATTGTTTTAGAATTCTTTATAAGAGCCGGATTTCAAGAAACATAAAACGGGCCCTTACCATTTACGAATTCCATTCCATTTAATAGTCTTAAGGTTAACAGGGTCGTCCATCGAATTTCGGGGGCCCTGTGCGGTAACGATAAATAGGCTCCCATGTTTGACGAACATAATTTTTTTTATCGATCTGTAACTTGCTAATATATTTAAGTGGGGGCCTATAGAATCGATAACCCTGTGCAGCCGCCCCACTTGCACAGGGTGTTCACAGCCTCTAAAGGTTAACCAATTAATGTACGTAGGTATCAAGACTAGTCATGAACATGACTTCTTATCAACAAATAATGCAACAAAAGAGAATTTGAATTAAACATACAAATAATATACTAGTACGAGTCTTTTGCAAAACAACATCGCTAGTCGGTCTTCTTTTTAATGTAAATGCCGTAAAAAAAACGAGTCTATTATACCACTATTATCTTTCATCCATATGTCTTCCCAATACATGAAAAGATCATTTTACACATGCAATTAAACCTCCAACAAGTAAAGCATACACAAGAAATGTGGTAACTATTAATGGTCACTAAATTTCATACATGTTGGTTTATAAATATCGTTCAAATGAAGAGATATGGTAAGACGTATGAATGCATGTGACACGATGATTAAATTTTTTCTAAACTTTCAACAAACAACATAAATAACTAGGTGAATAATTCCTATGATTTTTCAAGTTGGACCATTAATTGTGTGTCATTTGTGAGTGCATCACACGGTCTTTGTGAAATAGAATTAGTATTTCAGTTTTATTATTTTTTTAATATGATGTTATTGATATCAATATAACAGGTATATATGATATAACCTGTATAACTTACGTTGGGGTGTAAAGAAGATATCTGAAGAAAGGGAAGTAGTCGAAAATCCAGCTAGGAACGATCTCAACGTTTGAATGACCCAAGCATCGTAAGAAATCAAAGACGAATATATAGCCGTATATAATGCTTTTAGATCCATAACCCGACAAACAACAACCAATTATAGGAAGTCCAATCACCGTGGCGACTAATAACGCCTCTAAGAACGTGGTGCTTCCGGCTGCAATTTAGATACAAGTGTAAAATACTGTTATATTCGTAAGATATAAGTGTATGGTTTCTTCCGTGCAACTATCTTTAATGACCTTAGGACACATGCCCCATTTTCTTTTCGAATGGTCTTTTTATTTCTGTCGTGGGGTTGTCTCCAAACTTGTCAAATGAAAATAATGATTTAGAAGCGAGTTTGGTACATATATCCTTTGAGCAATAAATGATCTTTACCTAGCTCAGTGTTGACACTAGGCACGCAACACAATTATTGTACACCGTTTAAGTGTATTGCATTATAAATGCTACATAAAATGCTGTAAGTTATCGACACCCATTGCAATATATAAACAATCATCTGAGCAACATTTTTGACCGTGTATATTAATCTATGCTATATTAGTTGTGTACCCTATTTTTTCAGAAAGTTAACAATACAATTATGTTGATTTTAAAATTAAGAAAAACAATTATAGGACACCATATTTACTTGTCTTTGAATGTGACAATACTATTTGACCATAATAAATGAAGAAGGATGGGGACTCTGAATGCCTTTACCTGTAACTGGCTGAGGCACAGTTGATGAGTGGTGGAGTGCATGGTAATGGGTGAAAAGGTCATTTCCATGTAACAATCTGTGCATCCAATAGTAAAGTGGCTCTGAAACAAGCACATGCAGTAATACAATGGCAACAATCCCTTTGGTTTCCCATAATGGCAAACTTGCAAATCCATGAGGAAACAAGTAAATAGCCAATGAAGCTATTAAAGCCTCTAAAATTATAAAATTGTCCCTGAAAATAATATGTTTGTATGAGTTTTGTACAATAACTTTTAGATAAAAAGTATTTTAAAAACTTACCAATTTTGTTCTTTATCGATTTGCTTGAAGTCAATGGCTTCTTGAAAAATCCGACGATTTCGAGTGAGGAAAAGCATGTTGCAAACGTTGTTATACCACAGGTATAAGTGAGATCTAAGAAAACTTATCACCAGAACATGGAAACACCAATTGCTTGCTAGATTATCATCCCCTTGATGTTTCAAATGTATGACAGTTCCAACCAATGGTCCAAGTAACAAATACTACAAGTACAAAAATATCCCAAAAATATTCCAAGTTAATTAGCAAAATCGAATAAACATATTTTAAACTGAGAAATTACCTTAAATAGACCAAGATTTTCCCAAGGCCATGCAGATAGAGGAGCACTCATTTTCATTAACAAGAAGATGTTTCTAACCCCAAACTAGATATTAAGAAGTAGCCTTCTTTTATAAGGTAACCTTGTGTGATAGGTGGATCAAACTTGTGTTAGATCTTTACTCTATAACATATTGACTACAACATGAAGCTTTTTCCTGTTATGGCCAAAAGGGTGTATGATTATGCTATAAGTTTAACAAGAATAACAAGGGATTTCCTACACTACCAAAATCTAGGACCACCAAAAATGTTCTAGAGAGAGAAAAACATATCACAAATGGTTATTTTGGGATTTTCTTTTGTGACAAAATGATGTAGAAAATGGTGATTTTATAGACAAGAAAAAAGTATGCAAATATGGGCCTACATTAAGATATGAAATAGCCCAAAAAATGGGAGCAGTGTACCTGGCAGTGTTTCATAATACAGTTAGGAGGTGGTTACTGGTTAGTAAGAGATTTCATTCAATTTCTGATAGCAAATTACCTTTTCGTCCTTAAGTAATTGTTATTTCTACTTTGGAAAGGCCAATACTTACAAGACAAACATGTCATCTCAAGCCGACTTGAAACAATAAACTTTTGGTTGGTGGAATAGCCGGATAGTGGATACCGCTAGACCCATTAAGTTTACCAATTGGTGCTTGTACTCATATATGGTAATTTTAACTTGTGATTTAATATATACTACAGTTTTAACTTAGTAATTTTATGACACCTATCATGCCAAGCACAAATTGAGAACCTCTAATAAACATAACTGTTATATGAAAAATGAAAATGATGAGGACAAGAATGAGGACGAAATCGAAGATAAGGCTAAGAGTTTGCCAAGGTGTTTATGAGGTATTTGGAGCATAACAACCCATCAAAGATGAAGAAATATATTACGAAGTGGAGTAAGTACTTTGCATCACCTTTTGGTGAAGCGTCACTTTAGGCTAAGGCTGTCAAGATCGCGTGTAAACTCGTAGGATCGTACGAGTTTACGTGTTAACTAGCTAAAACCGTGTAGGATCGTGGTAGGATCGCATATGTGGTAGGATCGTAAGTAAGATCGTAAGATCGTCATGCGATCCGAGTTCTTTTTTTTTGTTTTTTTTCTTTTTCTATCTTTTAAGTCCATCTCACTTGCTTAGGCCAAAAAACAAACGTGTGTTTTACTAATGTCTAATAAGTAAACCACTGTTGTTTCATTTTCTAAATAGATTATAGTTTATACCTAGTTTTCTACTTTTCTAAATAGATTATAGTTTAAAAGTGTTCAATAATTCAATTTACTTTATGTTGTTCCCTTAACACGTTTAGAGTTAACTAGAAAGTTAAACTATTCGTGTTTATGACTAATACAATGTTATGATTAATTCTAACAGATTAATGAAAACGTAAAAGTAAAAACACACAAGTATTTTTCAACGTTTAAATTCTTATTAGAAATGAATCAAAGAATCTATTACCCAAGTGTTTTGCGGAACAAACACTTGGGATTGAACAGACAAGGTATGGTGGTGTCTCCTATCTAAACTCAAGCTTTGCTTTGAGTGGTAACAATTCGACCCACTGAGCTATCTCAGGGATACGTTACTCTTTGTAGGAGAGAAGTTGCTTTGTAAAAGTCTAAGCTTTCAATGTACAAAACACACTCAACTTCTCTCCTTTTGAACCTATTTATACACAAGTATAAAAGAGTAAAAGTGATTAAAAAACTACAACTTGTTGAAGCAAGCGTGTCTGACAATTACAACAGTAATTTTCATTTCCAAAAACCAATGGGAATGGACTATAAAGTATTTAGGAGTGGTTGGTCTAACACTCCATGACTTTTAGCCGTCTTAGGGAAAGTTTCTTCCTGACAAGATAAGATTTGATCTTATCTTAAAACTCTTCCCAGATCTTCCCGCCTTTCTTTCAGGCGTTGAGTTCTTCAGTCTTCAATCACTTAATTTTGTTGAGGAGACTGGGGTTCAGTGAGTTCTTGTCCAACACTCATTGAACCATCATCTTCTTCTTTGGCTTAAGTCCTACTCAGGGAGTACCGCCTTCCTGAGTAGTGAATCATTCTTCTTGAATTCGCCTTAAGCATCCTGAAGATGACTCACTGAGTGACTGTTCACTCAGTGACTTGAATTGTTCTCGGTTTAAGTTAACACTTAGTTAATTTGTGTCCAAATCTTGTTTTAAGTATTCTTGGGTACTGACGGACCCAACAATCTCCCCCTATTTGGATATAAATTATTCCTAAGTGTTTTGATCAGTTATGAGTGAGCTAATGACTTCTACTCATACTGAATGTACTAGAATGTAAATAAGGACATTGAAATAATAAAAACATCATCTTATTAATATCATTACAAGTCCTATCAAAACTAAGTACAAAAAGGTGGTGGTGGTACTCAGGCAGATTCATCAGTTCAACTTAATCCCAAGGGCTTCAAGCTTAGGCTTCTTTGACTGCAGTTCTTGTTGGTCAGGGTGCTCTCGGATTTTCCTTTTCAGATCTTGACAAAACCTCACATTTTCAGGAGTTTTGAGTGGGGAGGCCATCATTAGAAAGCCAAGCATGGCTTTGATCCCTGATAGATCAATATCACTCCACCTTTGAAAGGCTTGGTCACCGAACTCATCAATGAAGAACACACCTCTTTCAGGTTGTTCAATGACCACATTGTTCCTGAATGGAACACCTTCAGGGAGAGCCATATTACAGTCAAGACCAGGAACCTTGATCTCAGGCTCAGCTTCAATCTTCTTTCTCTTTCTTGAAGAAGACTGAGAAGGGGCAGGCTGTTTGGCTGAAGCAGGAAGAAGAGATGGAATACCAAGTTCCTGAGGTGCTGCTGCCAATCTTTCATACCTCAGGCTCAGGGATTTTAACAGACCAGGGACCACAATATTAGACTTTTTCGCTAATATTGAACCCAATTCATCCAACTCAGTGATCCCGAAGTCTGCGAATCTGAAGGGGCTATGAACCTGAAGGATTCTTTTGTCAGTACTCCTGTAGACAGTAACAATAGCAGGCTTGGTGTTTCGGTGAATCTTGATATCAAGGATGGGTTCAGGCTTCAACCTGCTTGTCATGACCCACTGATATCTCTCAATCCTGTTCTGCCTTATTTCTTCAGCCCTTTTCGCCCTTTCTTCTCTTTTCTGCCTGAGAGTAGCCAACTGAGCATTCTGAGCTTCCACAAAGCTCTTGCCACCTTCCCTTTTTGCAAGGTCTTTTGCCTCAATCCCAATCTTCTCAGCCTCTTCTCTTGCAACCTGAATGAGAGCAAGCTTGTTCTGCCTTTCATCTTCAGCAGCTTTCTTTACTGCCTCCTCTTTCTCCATGTGAGCTTGAATTTCAGCATGAGTGAGAAGTTCCATCACCCCATTGATTTCATAAGGAACCCTGACTGGTTCATCAGGGTCTGGCCTTCTTTCCTTGGAGGCAGGTACCAAGATTGTGGGCTCAGGCTCAATGGTAGTGAGAATGCCCTTGCCTTTGTCTTGGTGGGATGAAGATGAGGTGGCTTCAGGATTCTCCCCTACAGTGTGAGAAGGAGATTGTTCTTGTTCAGGTTGTGGAGGTTCTTCAGTGACTTTCTCCCCCTCAACTGTTGCTTGACCCATAGTGAGAGCAAGAGTTGGTTCGCTCACTGAAGTTGAGGGAGCTTGACCTTTGAAGGCCTGATAAATCTCAGTCATCATGGACTTGATGTCTGAGGTGTCCTCCTGAAGATTTGAGACCTTAGTCTCAAGAGAAGCCTGAGAAGCCTCTAATGCAGTCATCCTTGGCCCAAGATTCCAAGCCAGGGAGGAAGAAGACGATGCCAAAGAAGCCATGTGGGACTCCATAAGACCCAGGGAAGATCGGATGGAGTCCACTGAAGAGTTGAGTCCCTGAAGATTTGAGGATTTTAGCACAGTTACCAGCTCTGTCAACTGAGAAGTTTGTTGCCGGTATGTTTCTGAAGCCTGAAGAATTTTCTTGTTTAGCTCAGGGTCATCTTTCACTGACTCTTGAATAGTTTCAACGCTCTTTTGTAAGTTGGTGAGAGACTCGTTGAACATCTTAAAGTTGTAATCAAGATTTGTCAGGGAGAAAGAGACTGATGACTTGTGCTCATTTACATCATCATGATAGAATTCCACTGATTCCTTCAGGTTGACATAATGAACAGCTGCTTCAGTTTGCTGGTCAAACATTTCTTCAGTCAGACCTTGGAAGAGAGCCTTGTTGGTTTTTAGCAGGAACTTGACTAATTGTCTCTCAGTGAGAGGAAAAATGTTGTCATACTTGCTGAGGATGTTGTCAGTATCCGAAGAACCAGCAGCTTCAGATTCTGATTCTTCACTTGGATGTGGAGATGACTGATGTGATTGTTCAGGTTGTTCAGATTGTTCAGATTGTACATTAGTTTCCATATCCTCACCTGCCTCAAAATTTTCCTCATCACTCTATTCCTTGAGCTCATCATCAGACTCAAGAAGAGCCTGAATGTCCCCCATGGACTCAATACCCAAAAGTTGAACCGGCTCCTCTTCATAAGAAGACTCGCCTTTGTTTTGGCCAGGTCCTAACCCCGTTGTCATAATAACTGAGTGGGTTTGCTCAGCCTGACTAGCCATAATAACTGGGGTAATACCAGCCTGGCTTTTGGGGGTAGTTCCTGAGTGAATGGATCCGCCTGAGGGGGTGATGGGTTCCATATCAGCGGGTTGTTTCTTTCCCTCTGAGTTTTTGTCCCCCTTAGCGCCTTCAACTACTGATGGGTGTTTTCCAGTAGTATCACTAGGCACTGATTGTGATGATTGACGGACCCCCTTCCTATCAGGATTGTACTGTCCTTTTGGGGATTTAGGGTCCTGAACTCCCTGAGATCCATAGTGTGATTTCTCAGGAACGTTAACAGGATGTGATTGTTGGTGGGTCCCCTTTCCAGTAGGATAGTGCTGTCCTACTGAGTATTTAGGACCCTTTTCTCCCTCAGGCCCTGATTGTGACTTATCAGTTCCTTCATCGGGATGTGAGAGGTTGTGGATCCCCTTCTCAGTGGAGTAGTGCTGCCCTACCGAGGATTTAGAACCCTTTTCTCCCTCAGGAACTGATTGTGATTTGTCAGTTCCTTCATGGGGATGTGAAATGGTGAATGTTCCTGATCCCTCAGACTTGTGTATGTCAGTGGGAACATGTGGAAAGGGTTTGCCCGAGGACACTGAGGATGATTGCTCAGTGACCTCCGTTGGCCTTTGTTTTGTGGTCAGGGGGGTCTCTGTAGTGGGTGTCTCAGAGGTCTGGGCCA
This sequence comes from Artemisia tridentata subsp. tridentata, assembly GCA_021014915.2. Taxonomy (NCBI): domain Eukaryota; kingdom Viridiplantae; phylum Streptophyta; class Magnoliopsida; order Asterales; family Asteraceae; genus Artemisia; species Artemisia tridentata. The sequence continues at coordinate 219,164,437 of CP139507.1, forward strand.
CATTCAACCCCTTTTTAAGGTTGAGTTGGTTTTCGGCATCAGTCTCAGTGGCGAGTGGTTTGGGTCTAACCACCTTACTGGACTGACCCTTCTTTGTCTTCTTCACCTTCTTTGTAAGTGAAGGTACTGGAGAAACAGCGTTCTCCCCCTGAATAACCACCAGCATGTAGTTAGTCAGGGCAATGGGTTGTACCTCAGTGATGAAACTAGTGAAATTGGTCTTATGTAAGACGTCAGGTTTCATACCTACGACGTCAGGCTTCACATAGTCAGAACCAAGAAGGTCCTGAAGCACACAGGAAATAAACCTAGGATAGGACAAGTGTTTTTGCCTAGATTTTCCTGAGAGCTTAGCAAAGGTCACGGAAGATAATACCTCCGATATCAATTTTTATACCCTCTAAGAGACTGAACAAAATCAATTGTTGTGATGAGTTCAATTGCTCAGTGGAGGATTTATTCCCCCCAAGGACCTGAATGACGAATGTCATCAGGATCCTCCAGACTGGGTGGAACCAGGTTTTGACAATTGGAGCCTTGTCTAATAAGGCTCCAGTGGACTCCTTAGGACGTTTAGGGTCATGAGGTCCTAAGAATATCAACTCTGCTTTGACCTCTTGGTCAGTAGGATTGGGCTCAAAAGCCTCAGCAAAATCAAGACCAGTGGCCTTGATGAAGGTGTTGTAATCCAGGGAAAGGGGTCTTTTCCCATTCATCACTGTGAATGTGATGATGGATTCTTTGGTGTCTTTTGGGCTAGTAGCCACAGCAGTACACCAGAATTCCCTCAAGTAGTCATGGTAGATGACTGAGGAGGTTTTGGTAAATGCTTTTGCAAGAAAACAGTTTTGAAGAAATTTCATCACATTCTTGTAAGCATGGAACTTTTGTGGATAGGAAAAGTTTCTCACCACGTTGTTCTTTGTGAGGTCTACACCCTCCAATGTGAAATCCACATTAGGGGTGTATGTCACAGCTTTAGAAGAAGCCATATTTGTTGGTAAGTCTGGGTAACAAAGATGGTTGGGATTTCTTAAAGCTAAGAACACACACACTATTAGTTTTGAGAAAAAATGGGCAGATTTGCTTAAAATTTCTAATAGACGTGTGTGATGTTATTTTGGTTGGGGTATTTATAGGGAAGTGAAGTGGAGGGTATTTTAGGCATTAAGCGGATTTTATTTATTCAAAAAGAATTTTTTGGAAACTGTTTTGAATAAAATGTTTTGGGATCCGCATTTAATGCCAACACTCCACTTTTCCCTGGTTTGGCGCAACAGTCAAGGTGAACAGTTGAGCAGTTCTGCAAAAGTATAATTTGCAGAGATGAGTCACCACATATCTGTAATGTGATTGGAGAGGCATTTAATGCCAAGTGGGAATGTGGGGGCCCAGAGGTGGAAGCCAGAAAGGCAAAAAGAACAAATATTCTTAAATTAAATATGAGTTCAGTTACCAACCTCGGACATTTACTAACTAGATACTTAGAGCATTTAAGTCAGTATTTAATGTCTCTTGAGGACCCTGAATGACTTTTCATTCAGTGAACCTGATTGTCAGGACTTGGGTTTAGTCACTGATGGTTCTAGTGATCAGGAATTTGGGTCTAATTCCTGAGGTTCAAGGGTTCAGGAACTTGGGTTTAGTTCCTGAGGACCAAGAATTCGGGAACTTGGGTTTAATTCCTGAGGATTAAAGGTTCAGGAACTTGGGTTTAGTTCCTGAAGTTCAGTGACCTTTCTCACTGAAGAACACATTGAGTTAGGGATTCAGAATTTACACATATTTGGATGGAGTCAATCAGTGGACTGATTCTCAATATCCAACATTCCTAGTTCAGCTTTCAGTCTGGTGAAAGTTGGTTCATCCAATGGCTTGGTGAATATATCGGCTAGCTGATATTCAGTAGGAATGAAGTGTAATTCAATGTCACCATTCATGACATGGTCCCTGATGAAGTGATATCTAATATCAATGTGTTTTGTTCTCTGATGAAGAACTGGGTTATTAGATATGGCAATTGCACTTGTGTTATCACAAAAGATGGGAACCATCTTGTACTGAATTCCATAGTCACTGAGTTGACTTTTCATCCAGAGTACATTTGCACAACAACTTGCTGCTGCAACATATTCAGCTTCAGCTGAGGACATGGCAACTGATTGTTGCTTCTTAGCACTCCAACATACTAGTTTTCCACCAAGAATTTGGTAGGAGCCTGAGGTGCTTTTTCTGTCCATGTTGGATCCAGCATAGTCAGAATCTGAGTATCCTTTAAGATCAAGGCCTGAACATTTTGGATAATATAATCCAGGGTTTGGAGTACCTTTCAGGTACCTGAATATCCTTTTCACAGCAGTGATATGAGTTTCTCTTGGGTCAGATTGATATCTGGCACATAAGCAGACTGAGAATTGGATATCAAGCCTTGATGCAAGTAAATACATCAGTGATCCTATCATTCCTCTAAAAAGAGTTCGATTCACTCGTTTTCCAGTAAGATCAGGACCAAGGTTGTTTGGGGGTACCATGGGAGTCTTGACTGAGGCACAGTCACTGAGCTCATACTTCTCCAGTAGGCTTCTGACATACTTCTCTTGACTGATAGAGGTTCCTTTATCAGTCTGCTTGATTTGTAGACCAAGGAAGTAAGTCAGTTCTCCCATCATGCTCATTTCAAATTTCTTTACCATTAGTTTTTCAAACTGTTTGCAAAGTTTATAATTTGTTGAGCCAAAGATGATGTCATCAACATACACTTGTACAAGTATGACATCATTATTTGTCTTGTAGATAAACAATGTCGTTGATGCAAATAATGTTCTAAAAACGTTATTTATATCTTTCGATTACTTCACGTTTTGAGGATGACAAAATGTGAACTCACGTTACGTTAAAATTAACGCAAACAAGTTTTTAATCGGAAGATCCCGTTTCTACGCAAATCACTCTTGAACAAAGTTACAACTTGGACTAGTGATCAAAGAAGTGAATTCATGTTCACATTTTAAATGGGACAAAACATTTTTTCAAAAATACACATGACAAATTATTTTTGAAATATTAAGAAATGTTTTAATGGAAAAATAAGTTTGAAAATCACAACAACTATTTTCCCCCCCAAAATCAGCTCCAACCTTCCCCAAATAAGTTTTCACCAGAAAAGACAAAATTTGGAGCGTCCTAGTCTACCACGGCTCCACGGTACCGTTAAATTTAACGGAGCCGTGAGTCATTTAGTGGAGCCGTCCGTACCATTTTGAATTGTAACGTTCAGATTTTCTTTGCCTATAAATACCCACCTCTTTCACAGTTTTAGGCACCCTTCACACACAGAAAAATCCCTTAACTAAATCCTCTCATACCTTTCACTTCTAAGGGTCAATTAGATTAGTTTTTCTTTGTTTCAAGAGTGATCCAATCATCCTTCAAGTGGTCCTCTTCATACCTCTTCACTAGCAAGAGAAGAACACAAGTATCCAAGTTGATACAAGGTGTTGTCATCCCTCTTCATTGGCAAGAGAAGAACTCAAGTGATCAAGAAGATACTAGAGTTATAGTTGATAGGTTTTTGTAACACTTGTTACAACCTTGTTGTGTCTTAGCATACATCAAGTTTATTTTCTTTTTGTGAGTGAGAGTGAAGATCAAGTGTGATCTATAGAGATAGTGAACATCTCTTGAAGCCATTGGGCTTGTGTGATTGATCAAGAAGATCAAGGGTCATTAGGTTAGTGTTAGTTGAGTAGAGTGAAGTGAGTGTTGATCATTGTGATCGTGTTGAGATCTTGGTGATCTCTTGAAGCCATTAGGCTTGTGTGTTTGGTCACGTGGACCTTGGTAGATTGGTGCTAGCTAAGATTAGCACTCGACATCTAGCTTAGTGTCAGTAATAGGATAAGTGACGTGTACGGTTTTCTCCGCCTTAAGGGAGGTTGTTGACATAGTGCTTGAAACTCTCGAGTATGGTACTCGGGGAGTGGAGTAGGGCGAAGAAGAGCTTCGTAGCCGAACCACTATAAATCCTCTGTCTCGGTTTGATCTTTCCAACTCTACTCTTTACTTTTATTTGTTATTATTACTTAGCTTAGTGTGTAGTTCATATTGGTGTTGATTGATTACACATAGAGTTCGAATCAAAGTTTCCAATAACCAACTTTTAAAACAAGATCTTTAAAAGAAGTTTTTAAACCGGTAAACTATTCAACCCCCCTTCTAGTTTCCCACAATTGGTATCAGAGACAGGTTAGTCAAGTTTTTAAAGTATATTGTATTTTAAAGCTTGAACCGATCAATGGATTCCGACAAATATCTAGAAGGGCAATCTATGCAAAGACCACCACTTTTCGAAACCGATTGTTTTATTTATTGGAAAACAAGATTCGAAACGTATGTGAAATCAAAAGACATTGATCTTTGGCATGTTATTACCGAGGGTGACTTTCAACCTATTCAAAAGAATCCGGAAACTAAAAAGGATGAAATAGTTTCTTATGATAAACAAAGTGATGAACTTAAAAGGAAATTAGCCAAAAATAATGAGGCTAAAATGATGATTTATAATGCTTTGCCTAAAAAGGAATTTGAAAGAATTTTTATGTGTAATACGGCAAAAGACATTTGGAAAACTTTGTTAGTCACTCACCAAGGTAATAACCAAGTCAAAGAGAACAAGATAGATCTTCTTGTTCAACAATATGAACAATTCTCCATTTCGGAGGATGAGTCAATTGATAATGCTTTTGCTAGATTTAATACTATTATCACTAGTCTTAAAGCTCTTGATGAAGGTTACTCTAGTAAGAACTATGTTAGGAAGTTTCTTAGAGCTCTACATCCTAAATGGAGAGCAAAGGTCACCGCCATAGAAGAATCAAAGGACTTGGCGGCATTGTCACTCGATGAACTTATAGGAAACTTGAAAGTTCACGAGATGATAATTAAGAAAGACTCCGAAATAGTCAAAGGCAAAGGCGAGAGAGTTAGATCTCTAGCATTGAAAGCCAAGAAGGAGTCTAGTGATGAGGAATGTTCGAGTTCTGATAGTGAAGATGAGGAATATGCACTAGCGGTTAGGGATTTTAAAAAGTTCTTTAGGAGAAGAGGTAGGTTCGTTAGGCAACCTTGTGATGAAAAGAAGACATCACAAAAGAGCCATGTTGAAAAGAAAGGGAAAAGTGATAGGAAATGCTTTAGATGCAGAGATCCTAATCATCTCATAGGAGAGTGTCCCAAGCCACCGATAGTCAACAACCAGCGAGCTCTCATAGGAGGCGCCTGGAGTGATAGCGGTGATGATGAAGAAAAGAAGCCCAAGGACGAAACGTGTCTAATAGCTCATGCTTCAAATGAGATATGCTTGGGAATCGACTTGGAGCCTGACGAATGGGTCAAGGATAGTGGATGCACCAACCACATGACGGGCAACCGAAGTCTATTCTCATCATACAAGGCATACAACGGAGGTAATGTCACTTTCGGTAGCAAACTTAAGGGCAACATTATTGGCAAAGGTACGATCACTCATAACTCCCTCACTATTAGAAATGTTGAGCATGTAGATAACTTAGGATTTAATTTGCTTAGCATTAGTCAAATGGTAGAAAACCTACTCTTGATTACTTTAGAGTGTTTGGAAGCAAGTGCTTCATACTAAACACTAAAGATTACCTCATTAAGTTTGACCCAAAGTCTTACGAAGGTGTCTTCCTAGGATACTCCCAAAATAGTAAAGCTTACATTGTCCTAAATAAGGAAACAATGAAAGTCGAAGAGTCACTCAACGTGACATTCGATGAAAGCCCTCCTCCAACTAAGACATCACCCTTGGTGGATGATGACTTAGATGAGGAACAAGCCATTGAGGTTAATGGCAAGAAAACCTTAGATGATGACATTGAGGATGAAATAGTTGAAGTTGACGATATTGTCAATGTTAAGGAATCCAAGAACCATCCTATTGAAAATGTCATAGGAAACCTAAACCAAAGAACCCTTAGGTCACAAGCTCAAAACAAAAGTAATTTCTTTTGTTTTATATCTACTGTAGAACCTAAGAATGTTGGTGATGCGATTAAGGATGATAGTTGGACACTTGCCATGCAAGAAGAACTTAATCAATTCACCGCCAACCAAGTTTGGGAGTTGGTACCTCCTCCTAGGAATCAAACCATCATAGGAACTAAGTGGGTGTTTAGGAATAAACTCGACGAAAATGGCGTCGTGACTAGGAATAAGGCAAGGTTGGTAGCACAAGGCTATAACCAACAAGAAGGAATAGATTATGATGAAACCTATGCACCTGTAGCTAGATTAGAATCTATTAGAATACTCCTTGCCTATGCGTGTGCCTTAGACTTTAAATTGTACCAAATGGACGTGAAAAGTGCATTCCTTAATGGTTATATCAACGAGGAGGTATATGTTGCTCAACCTCCGGGATTCGTAGATTTAGAATATCCGAATCATGTTTATAAACTCAAGAAAGCACTCTATGGTCTTAAGCAAGCTCCCAAAGCTTGGTATGATAGACTGAAAGCATTCTTGATTGAACATGAATATACCATGGGAGTGGTAGATAACACGCTTTTCAAAAAGAAACGAGATTCACATCTCATCATTGTTCAAATATATGTTGATGACATTATATTTGGCTCAACTTGTCCAGAACTGTGCAATGATTTTTCTAAAATCATGCATGACGAGTTTGAGATGAGCGTGATGGGCGAATTAAATTTCTTCCTTGGTCTACAAATTAAGCAAATGGAAGATGGTATCTTCTTTAATCAATCTAAGTATAGTAAGGAAATGCTTAAGAAGTTTAGTTTAGAAGATTCTAAGCCCATGAAAACTCCCATGTCCACGAAAATAAAACTCACGAAAGATGAAGAAGGTGAGTCCGTGGATAACACTAAGTATAGAGGTATGATAGGTAGTTTACTATACCTCACGGCAAGTAGGCCCGACATCATGTTTAGTGTCTGCCTTTGTGCTCGCTTCCAAGAGGATCCCAAAACCTCTCACCTTGAAGCGGTTAAGCGTATCTTCCGATACATTAAAGGCACTATACACTTGGGATTATTTTATCCCAAGGGGACCGGTATAGAAACTGTTGTCTATGCCGACTCTGATCATGCGGGAGATTACGTGGATCGAAAAAGCACGAGTGGCATTTGTACCTTCATGGGTTGTTGTCTAACTTCTTGGTTCTCCAAGAAACAAACGGCTCTTGCTATCTCCACTACCGAAGCCGAGTACGTAAGCGCCGGAAAGGCATGTCAGCAAGTACTATGGATGAAACAAGCCCTTAACGATTATAGCATATACTTAGATGATGTTCCCATTATGTGCGACAATAAAGGTGCTACTGACTTGAGCAAAAACCCTGTCCAACACTCCTGTACTAAACACATTGAAATTCGCCACCACTTCCTTCGCGATAATGTTCAGAAAGGAAACATTTCCATTGAGAAAGTTCCTTCTCAAGACAACATCGCTGACATACTAACCAAACCTCTCAAACGAGAATCCTTTAACTACCTCCGTCTAGGTCTAGGAATGATGGAATATATTCCATAAATCTCATGACTCTTGAAGTCATCTCGTGTATCTCGTCTAGTCAAGTTTAGGAACTCCTAGTCATAAGAATTTGTTAGGTACAAATTCTTTCCTCGTGTCATAAGATCTCACTAAAACAGCGAGACTTATTCGTCAAAAATCAAAATGGGACAGAAAACAGTCCCAGCAGATCACGGCTCCACTAATGTGGCACGGCACCGTTAAATTTAATGGTACCGTGGAACCGTGCATCTGGAACATCTCGTATTTCAGTCTCCTCTTCCCACATTTCTCATTCCAAACCCTCACAACCTCAGCAATTGCTGTCATAACCTAACCTCACATCCCAAAACTCAATTACACCTCTTCAAGATCATATTCAAGACATTGATTTCAAGATCCTCAATCATTTTAACCTTTTCAACATAATTTGTAAGTTTTCTTATTCTAATTTATTTCTAATGTTGAGTCTAGGTTTTGTTCATTGATGAAAATTGAATTGGGGATTTTCACCTTTTTCTAGGAATGTTTCAAAATTAGAAGTCATCAACACTAAAACACCCCAATTCCATCAATTTTAAAAATCTCACAAAATTAGGATCATGAAATTATTCTTTTTCATGCATTGTTGATGCAAACTAAAAACACTTTCTCATGCATTCATGATCTCACAAATATTATTCGAATTACATAATCAATATGTACTCTTCGACATATTTGTTTGAGCTAAAGTGAAATCAGGAGTGTTTGGGTAATCTCATTATTTTTCTTTTGAGTCGAGATTACCGCACCTCCACATAGTCTGCATATAGGCACACACTAGGCACGTGTTGTATGCAACTGGTTTTTATTCTAAATTTTATTTATTTATTTATTTTCTTATAGGACACAAAAATGTCTCATGAATATGATTTTGATCATCTCCTAACCGATACCTATACACCCGAAATCTCACGTGAACCTACTACACTCGTTAACCACATTCGTGCCTATGTCAATCTTGAAACCCGTCGGTTTCATGAAGGCCGTGTCGTTGATCCATCCCTAGTTTACCATCGGGACATCAATACTTCCTTTAGAGCTATAGGATTCAATTGTCTACTCCACATTAACGAGTACATTTGTCCTCGCTTTGTGTTGGAGTTCTTCCGACAAGTTGAACTCGTACGTAACGAGGATCAATCCTTGTCACTTTGGTTTTGGATCAAAAACTTCAAATACGTTCTAACTCTTGAGCAATTTGCTCAAATCCTTAGTATACCCAATCATGGGCAATGTGCCTATACTGAAGATTGGTGTCTTGAGTCTCTCTTTCGCTATCGTGAGGAGAATAGTCCGTACTGTTCGTACATACCCTCTCCAACAGAACTAACCAAAATCATCTGTACTCACCCTCACCCACATCCAACGAAAATTTGTTTGGAAGAAGTGCGTCATGAACTACTTTCTTGGGCAGTCATCCTGCGAGAAAATGTTCTAAGTCTCAAAGGAAATCATGAGCAACTCCCGGCGTGTTGTGCTCATATGATTTACTGTCTCTTAACCCAACAACCTTACAATCTTGCTTACTTCTTCGCTAAGCGAATTGTACATCTCAATGGTAACAAGAATAAATTGATACCTTATGGGATGTTCCTAACCCGTCTCTATCATCACTTCATAACCTTTCACCCTGACCTTCATGATCCTGAATACTCCCTGTTCACACCTGTCATGAAACCCATAACCGAGTCATATGTCTCAACCATCCTCACTTCCGAATTCACCACCCAATATGCACCCTTTGATGATCCTATTCATGAGAATGAGACTAATACTCAAGACGAGAGTGTGACAAGAAGGGGGAATGCTCAAGTCATAAGTAGTTAGGAAGAGATTTATATCTCTCACTAGGGTTTATTACTAATAGATAATATTAGGAATTAATGCTCAAATTATCTAGCATGCTTACATAAATGTTCTATTTGACATTTGGATGATACCTTATCTTGTTCTTTATGCTTGCATGCTTATGATTCTTTAAGTTTAATGCATGATCATCTTTATGTGCTAGATGTAGCATTGTATGGATATATTAGGAAAATAAGTACCTAGTGAGTTGAGGCACTCTCATTTCCAGGAATTAGTTCCCCTAGAAAATTCCCCCTAGCTGCCCAAAACTAGCCTGCAAGGAAATTTTCGTGCCAACAGTGTCACGGCACCACTAAATAGGGACGGCACCGTTAAATTTAACGGTACCGTGGGGTATTTAACGGAGCCGTGACCCTGTATAACGGATTTTTCCTAATGCTCCTACTTCCCCATCACCCTAACCTCAAACCTGCAAACCTTGCACCCTCACATTCACCCTAGGATTCCCCTCCTACATCATAGGATCAACTTTAATTCAAATTTCACCCAACTTGCCTATATAAGGCCTCACCCTTGCAAGCTTATCTTGCACTTCACCTTCAACCTCCCATCACCCAAACACCATGTCCTCCACACATGGTTCAACCTCTCAAATCTCCAAGAAACCTAGGATAACCGTGAAACCACCCTCAAAACCACTCTTTGTGGACCTCACAAGAGATGATGAAGCTATGACACCACCTTCCCAAGCCACTCCATACTCACCATCACCACCTTATGCACCATCTAAAACATCATCTACCTACACAACATCTTCATCATCCTATTACACCACATCATCAATGGAATACACACCATCTCCCTTCACCCCATTGGACAATGCCATGCCAATTTCACCTCCAACAACCCTACCACAATCACCATCTCCTATCATGGCATAACCCAACCAACCACATCCCTTTGAGTTACATAATGCTAATTGCCTATGTTGTCTCCACAACCGTAATCTCATCTACTTCTTAAGAGACGAGATTCATTTCATGTTCTACTTTATAGAACATCTCTTGACACCTCCACCACCTCAAATGGGGCCCCAATCTCCACCACCTCCTAACCAAAACAACTAAACACTTGCTTGTTTAGTCCTCCACAATAAACTCTTAGGACCCCTTTTGGAAATGAAGCTTGTCTCTAGTCATTAGGAATTTAGGCTTCTTGTTATCTTTCTTAGTGCTTTCTATGTAGTCATACATTACTATGACACTTATTTGTTTTATGAATGAATGCTTCTATGTGGAGGTTTTTCTTTTTAAGGGATTGGTTATTTGTCACAAATGTGCTACTTGTTAGATATTGTATATCTGTCATCTAACTTTGTTTTGTAGCACGATCCATTGCTCGATTCCTTTGTGTTCTCCAAATGAGGGGGAGTACACATCAAGGGGGAGCCTTAACCACCTTTTTGATTTGACAAAAAGGGGGAGAAATGGGAGTAAACTCATTAAAAACTTGTTAAAACTAATTTTAACCTAAAATGAGTTTATATTTTGTCATCATCAAAAAGGGGGAGATTGTTGATGCAAATAATGTTCTAAAAACGTTATTTATATCTTTCGATTACTTCACGTTTTGAGGATGACAAAATGTGAACTCACGTTACGTTAAAATTAACGCTAACAAGTTTTTAATCGGAAGATCCCGTTTCCACGTGATGCGTGGTTTTGCGACCTTACAACAGGTTTTACCTCTCGAGAGATCTCAAGAGGCTTACAACCCCACCAGGCAGTGTACCTGACCGATGTAGTATAGTGTAGTGGTAAGTACGGGGGATTGATCGTTCTCCACAGGGAATAGTGTTCGTTAGGTATGAAAAACTACTCTAATTAGGTCTAAGGGTGAGGGAAGATTCTTTTTGTATTTTTATATTTTTTTATGAAAGCAAGTAAAATCTCGGGTTTGAAGGAGTGGGCGGAATTAGTTGCTAGTCAACTAACCCAAATAACTACAAATGCAAATAAAATAAATAACTGAAAATGAAAAGGTTGTGAAACTTATGTGGAGAGAAATGTGTTTACTTAGATTTCCTTACTCCCTAACTATCTTTTACTGGGTGTATTCCTTAATACCAATCGTGGGGTGGCGTACGTATTTCCCCAACTCTACAAGCTCCTACTTCACTCCTATGTCGAGCCGGCTAGGAAGCTCCTAACATGGGATCACTAGAATTCGCTCATGCATTAAATACAACCATAAAAACCTAGTACGCATTGGTTCATGTTTCTTAAGACGTTCAAGCAAATTACCGTATAGGAGGTTAGCCAGTTTTCTTAAGCCTAACATCGATAAACAATCATCCAATACAATTAATAACACACTAATAACCAATAATCAATAGTTAGGTTTCATTAGATCTAAGCAAACACAAGATAAATCTAGCCTAGCATGTTAATCAAAAGACAAGAACAAGATATAATCAAACAACACATAGACATATTGATTGATTAAATGAATACTTATCTTCAATTAAACATGGGAGATCCAAGGGTATGAAAACCCTTAAAAATGGCAGAAATTCGTCTTAGGGTTTCTCCTCACAAAGTTGCACACTAATGACAAAAAATTGCAAAACTATATATAGAGTTTAAGGGCTGACGGCGTCACGTTATAGATCTTGACGCCGTCGCCTCGCCGTGTCTAGGGTTCCCGGATGGCCTTCCTGACGCCGTCCCTCTTTAGACCTCCAAAATCCGCTCTGGCTTATCAAAGCTTGACGCCGTCAGAAATGAGCTTGACGCCGTCCCTCTTTAGCTTAAACCGTGACGACCTTGATCACTTCAAAGGGTGACGCCGTCAGATTTTTCATGCAAAATTCTCTGGCTTATCATGTGTATTTTTCATGTCCACCTCTTTTGCCAAGCCATGACGCCGTCAATAGTACTTTTCCAGCCAATTTTGAGACTTTGTCGTTTTCTTCACTTTTATGCTCCAAAAACGTCCAAAATGCTTCCTTTTCCAGATTTCTTCTCCAAAGTACCTAAAATGACAAAAGGAACGATTTAGGGCAATATTTGATCAAATAAATACGATTTAGGGCTTAAATGACCCCCTAAAAGCGGTACACTTTTCGCTTCATCAAATACCCTTACACTTGAGATTTGCTTGTCCTCAAGCAAATGCGCTTTTATTCTAATCAAAATACAAGTTAGGGGTCATTTAATGCTAATATAAAAGTAATTACAACAAATAGTCATTCCACTTTAATCATAATAAGCACGGAGATTACAAACTAGCACCTCACAAGTAGTGTTTAGATACTCACATCTCTCAAGTGTCATCAAAATAAATCTCATAAATGAAAACGGATAATATCTCTCACTACCTGTCATAGCAAATAGATTACCATAGGCTTGGGAAAGGATCAAAAACCTCCTCCACTAGGCGTAAGCACCTAAGATAAACTATCAAAGAGGGCTTTTACATGGGTTATAACGTGAGGTGTAGGGATATGATAAACATGGTTTTGTTGGATAAGGGATATTTTACTGGTGGCGAATTAAAGATCTTGATTAATTACATGTACAATATGGCGTTGCTAAGCCAAGACTAGACTCGACTTAAACTAAAAACAAAATAACAAAAATATAAAATAAACATAAAATGAAACGGGATGGTAGTCCGTATGTTTTTTCTACTTTTTCTTTTTCTCTTTTTTTTCTTTTTCATATACTCTTGCCCTACCATCCAAAATAATACATCACAGGGGCGTTGCATTCCCCTTACACTTGAACTTTTACATAACTTTACAAATAACTATTCTAATGACTCGAATTAAGATAATCGAAACACTTGGAGTACTTTTAAAATATTTAACACAAATGGGGGTAATAAATGATGTTCTTCCCCATTACTCCATTACACTAGTACTTTACCCATGAGTCCCAATCGTCCCAAAACAATATGTACAAGGATATGACTCGACTTAGCAACCATGTAATCAATTAGATAATTAACTTGGGGTTTAAACAAATGTTGTCACAATAATGCACAAAAAATGAGTGCATACAAGGTAGGCTAAGGCGATTTGGGTGTACATTTAAGTGGGGTGTAAACAAATTCTTCCTTTAAGTAAAATGCTTAAAGGTCGAAACGAAAAGATAGGCTCTGAGGGGTGTACTAGGGGTATCGTGTACTAAAAATGAGTACATCGCAAAGGTGTGGGAGAATTACTTGACCAATGTAGCCAAAGTAATTATAACAAAAACACAGGTGTAAAACAATGGGTTAATCCTAATGCCTCTTATCATGTAGTAAATCTAACTACAAGAATGTAGTCTCACTTGTGGCCTTGGAATGGTCCTAACGCAAGTTCTAGAATCTGAGTGCTACCGGTACACACATCATAGCATAAATGCTTTTCCTACCAATTCTAGGGGCGAACCTCACATATTTGGGGGTGGAAAATTTTTTTTTAGTGGTACGGTTTTTGTGCTAGTCATATAACTCCTATCCGTGAGCCGCTCATTAAGACCAAAGTTTCACTCCTAAATGTTGTAAAAAAATTTAAATTTGGCACTAAAATTACCCTAACAGGTATTTATTTCAGTTTTATTACACATCTACCATCAAATAAACAAAAATCAAGCGTAATTGTATTCTCTAAAGTATCGTATTTTTACCCCCCCCCCTTACACTTAAGATGAACATTGTCCCCAATGTTCAAATAACAAGATGTAAAAGTAAATAAGGTAAAAGAATGAAATCAAATACTCCCCTGATTCGCTCGGTGGATAATGTGGTAACATGGTTAGATCTTCTTCCAAGAGAATGTAGAAGCTCCAAGACTAATGCATCGCCATAAGCTTGATTCCACATACATCTCCTTGTCTAAAATAACCTGTTAAACCTGAGAAAACAAACACGAAAACCTGCATAACATCGGCGGGATAAATTCTATATATAAGGATATAATGCTTGTGGAATGATTATTTTGCAGATTCCTGGAGTTTATAAGTTAGAGATTTAATAAAAACTTTTTATGAAAACAAAACTTTCAAAAATTTCAGAAAATTAAAACCTGACGCCGTCAGGTTGTAAAGCCTGACGCCGTCAGAAATGATCTGACAGAATTCTCATGTTAAGTTTCCGGAAAATTTCTGGAAAAACCTATACCTTACTTCCTGGAAATCCTGCAAAACATCACTATGACTCGATACAAGCATTTGACTCAAACAAATACTAATATGTATGTTAATTTATTATTATTATGATTCATGTTCATTTGTTCTAATAAACCGATTTGGATTTCCCTTACACTTAACTTTTGCAAAATACCTTTATATATAGTTAAGACGAAGTTTAAAACAAGATAAAGCATTTTCACAATTTAATTTTGAACATGAATCAATAATAATAAAAATTAAACACACATACGGAAACAAATAAAATCAAACAAACAAATAAATAAACACACAAAGCAAATAAAGCTTGGGTTGCCTCCCAAGAAGCGCTTTTCTTTATTAACGAGTCTTGTAGCTAGACTTAAAGTCACCATACATTACGTGACTTCTTCATCAAAAGTTATGTCTTCCTCATTGATCATTTCATTACCATTCTCTTGATAATGCTTGACTCGTTGTATATTCACAGTGAATTCTCTATCTTCGTCGTCAATCAACACAACGGCTCCGGTTTTAGAGGAGCTCCTTACGGTAAAAGGTCCATGCCATCTAGATTTAAGTTTCCCAGGAAATAGTCTTAAGCGAGAATTATATAATAAGACCTTGTCTCCTTCCGAAAACTCCTTGGGTCTCTTAATCCGTTGGTCATGCCATCTTTTTGCCCTTTCTTTGTATGTAATGGAAGATTCATAAGCCTCTAATCTCAATTCATCGAGCTCTTGGAGCTGTAAGAATCTATTTGTTCCCGCAACCGTATAATCCAAATTACAAGCCTTAAGTGCCCAATATGCCTTGTGTTCCAGTTCTACTGGAAGGTGGCATGCCTTGCCATATACCATAAGGAACGGGGTTGTCCCGATTGGTGTCTTATAAGCGGTTCGAAACGCCCACAAAGCTTCATCGAGCTTAAAAGACCAATCTTTTCTGTTTTGATTGACCGTTTTCTCTAATATCCTCTTTATGGCTCTATTAGTGTTTTCGACTTGACCATTGGTTTGAGGATGGTAAGCGGTGGAGAATCGGTGAGAGACTCCATATCTTTTCATAACTTTCTCCATTTGCGAATTGCAAAAATGGGTTCCCCTGTCACTAATAAGAGCCTTCGGAATTCCGAACCTAGCGAACAATTTTTTTAAGAAATGAATGACTACCCTAGCGTCGTTAGTCCTAAGGGCTTGTGCTTCCACCCATTTTGAAACATAATCAATGGCCACTAAGATGTATTCATTCCCTCCTGAAGATGGGAAGGGTCCCATGAAATCAATTCCCCAAACATCGAAAACCTCGCAAACTTGTATATAATTCTGTGGGGCTTCATCCCTCCTAGAGATATTTCCAGCTCTTTGACATGCGTCACAAGTTTGTATCATTCCCTTCACATCACGAAATATTGTAGGCCAATAGAATCCCGCGTCGAAGACCTTTCGTGCAGTAGTGTTCATTCCGTGATGTCCTCCAGATGGACCTGCATGACACTCTTTCATAATTCTGACAGCCTCCTTTTCCGAAATACAACGCCTGATTACCTGATCCGGACATCTTCGGAATAAGAAAGGTTCAACCCAAAAGTAATACTTTAATTGATTGAAGAACCTCCTTTTTTCATGCCTGCTCATATGCTCAGGAATGACTCGACTTGCCAGGTAGTTAGCATAATCCGCATACCATGGTTCAGAATCATTTGTTGACATGAGCTGCTCTTCAGGAAATGACTCCCGAATCTCACTCTTGTCAGATTCAGCGAGGCTGGGGTTTTCGAGACGAGAGAGATGATCAGCTGCAAGATTCTCTGCTCCTTTCTTATCACGAATCTCAACATCGAACTCTTGCAATAGTAAGATCCAACGAAGTAACCGTGGTTTAGCATCCTGTTTAGTAAAAAGATATCGAATAGCTGAATGGTCCGTAAAAACAACCGTTTTAGATAGGACAAGATACTGGCGAAACTTATCAAAAGCAAATACCACGGCTAGTAATTCCTTTTCAGTGGTAGTGTAGTTTTCTTGAGCAGGATTCATGGTTTTGCTAGCGTAGTATATTGGCTGAAAGTGTTTGTTAAGCCTTTGGCCTAATACTGCTCCAACAGCATAATCGCTAGCATCGCACATGATTTCAAAGGGTAACTCCCAGTTAGGGGTGACCATAATTGGAGCTTGGGTAAGTTCCTGCTTCAATCGATCGAATGCATCCTTGCATTCTTGAGAGAAGTCGAACGGGGCATCCTTCATGAGCAACTGAGTCATTGGTTTAGCTACCTTTGAGAAATATTTAATGAATCTCCTATAGAAGCCAGCATGACCCAAAAAGCTACGGATTGCCTTGACAGTTGTTGGATAGGGAAGTTTGGATATAGCTTCAATTTTTGCCCGGTCTACTTCAATTCCACTTCCTGAAATTTTGTGCCCTAGCACAATCCCTTCTTTAACCATAAAGTGGCACTTTTCCCAGTTTAGTACCAAGTTAGTCTCCTCACAACGTTTGAGCATTTTCTCAAGGTTAGCAAGACAGCGATCAAAAGAGTTTCCAAAGACCGAAAAATCATCCATGAAGACCTCCATGCTGTCCTCCATTAACTCATGGAAGATTGCTGTCATGCAGCGCTGGAAAGTGGCGGGGGCATTACATAGTCCAAAGGGCATTCGCTTGTAGGCGAAGGTGCCATAAGGGCATGTAAACGTAGTCTTTTCTTGGTCCTCAGGAGCGATAGGGATTTGGAAATACCCTGAGAACCCATCTAGGAAACAGTAGTACTCATGCCCCGCTAACCTTTCCAACATTTGGTCGATAAATGGGAGAGGGAAATGATCCTTTCGGGTTGCATCATTCAACTTCCTATAATCGTTGCACACACGCCATCCAGTTACTGTTCGTTGAGGCACTAACTCATCCTTATCGTTCTTAACCACCGTCATTCCTCCCTTTTTTTGTACAACCTGTATAGGACTTACCCATGGACTGTCTGAGATTGGGTAAATTAGTCCTGCATCTAGGAGCTTAATGACTTCCTTTTTTACGACTTCCTTTATGTTTGGGTTTACTCGCCTTTGAGGTTGCACGGTGGGTTTATAATCCTCCTCCATGAGGATTTTATGTGTGCAAAAGGTAGAGTCAATCCCCTTGATGTCGGCTACACTCCATGCTATAACTCCTTTATATTTTTTTAAAACTCCTAAGAGTTTATCCTTTTGTTCACTTTTCAAAGAAGAGCTTATGATTACCGGAAGTTGATCTTCTCCTTGGAGGAAGGCATATTCAAGGTTGTTTGGGAGTTCCTTGAGTTCTAACGTGGGTGGCTCGATGATGGAAGGTTTAAGCTTATTCTCGGGTTTACGAAGCTCAAGCTGTTCGATTTCTTGTCTGGGATAGAAGGAGACTACATTCACATCCATAGTCTTCTCCTCCTCTAAGATGGGTAATAAAGCTTCATCTCGCAACCAACCAGCTTCCACCTGTTCATCTATACAATTGTCTATCTCGTCGGATAGTTCATTGATTTCTCCGATGAAATACAGCTGATTATCTGCTTCGAGAGAGAGATTCATTGTGTCCTTGATGTCGAAGGTTAAGCTATCGGCCCCCACTCGTAAGGTTAGTTTGCCGTCATGAACATCAATAACAGCACGAGCAGTTGCAAGGAATGGCCTCCCCAGAATGATGGGCACTAGGTCATCTTCTTCCATCTCTAAGATGACGAAGTCAACTGGAAATTTGAACTTCCCTACCTTAACCAGCACATTCTCACATATTCCTAAGGGGTATTTGACTGATCTATCGGCTAGTTGGATGTTCATACGGGTTGGTTTCAACCCAGAATACCCTAATTTGAGGAACATGGAATGCGGCATAAGATTGATACTTGCTCCTAAGTCAGCTAAAGCATTCTTGACTGAAAGAGATCCTATTGAGCAGGGCAAGGTGAAACTACCTGGATCGTCCACCTTCTTTGGCAGCCCTCGTTGAGTCACCACAGAACATTCTTCTCCTAAGGTTACTAGACCCTCGAGCCCTTTTCTGTTGGTTAGCAACTTCTTGAAGTATGCACTATATTTGGGCATATGGTAACATGCATCAAGAAGGGGTATGGTGACGACCGAATTCTTCAAATATGACAAGAATCTTTTATTATCATTTTCGACCTTTTGATTCTTGAGACGGGACGGGTATGGGACTTTAATGGGCTGTTTGGTTGGAGTAGGTGGAGAGGGAGTTACCGGAGGGGTTTGTTCAGGATTCTCATCGTTCACATTATCTTCCTCCTCATGAGGGGTGTTGGGTTCCATGACTTTAGATTGTTGAGCTAGGTAAGGTGGATCCTTAGTAGTTGTTCCAGCACGAGTGGTGATGGCGAGTAAGGGATCTCTTTGAGGTTCGCCAAGGCCGTCGAGAGTGGCGTCGAGTTCTGCGAATTTGGCCCTCATGTCGTTTTGTTGGCTATTGATGAGGTTCTCGAGACCATTTAGTTGCAGATTCTTTTCAAATGTGAAACGCCCAAGATCATCCTCAAAAGTGCTCCTAACCTTGTAGTCAGGATATTCTCCTCCCCCTTCTTCTCTCACAAGATTTCCCCAAGGGGTGAAATCATTGTTTTGGTAGAAAGTTAAGAGCGAAGGATCATCGAAGATGTCGTGGCTTGAAAAGCATGCTTGTTCGGTGGTGGTATCATCCCCGCATTCCTCCACTTCATGCGGGCCACCACATTGGTCGCAGATCAAGTATGGGTTTGACAACCGTTTAGTTGGTTGTGACTTGTCTAGATAAGAGACTTGATCATTCATTCTACTCAACCGGCTAGCAAAAGGAGGCTCTTTCATGATCTTGGAAATGCTCATGATCGAATCGGGTTCATCCCAGGTATCGTCTTGATCATTTGCGTATTCCTCAATTCTATTCCATCCTTCCTCAGCACTTAGGTTGGCTATTTTTCCTTTTACCGAATTATTAATGCCAAATTGGTCGCTTTTAGGGACACTGTCATAAAAGATTTGGACAAGAAGCCAGAGTTCAATGCCATGATGAGGGACTTGTCTAATCAGATCTTTGAATCTGATCCAGGATTCGTGAATGGGTTCAGCTGGTCCAACATGGAAGCGGAAGATTTCGTCTCTTAACGTTGAAGTTCTTCCTATTGGAAAGAATTTCTCGTAGAATTTTGAGACAAGCTGTTCCCATGTGAAAATGGATTCGGAGGGAAGTTGGTTATACTAGTCTCTGGCTTTTTCAAAAAGGGTGAAGGGAAAGAATCGCAGCCGGGAGGTATCTCTAGTGGCCCCGTCCGTATGGAGGGTATCCACTATTTTCAGGAAGTCCTTGATGTGTTGGATTGGATCTTCAGTTTTCAATCCGTGGAACTTGCATACACTTTGGACAAGCCAAATATCGGTTGCACGCAAGACCCCATCCGTGTGTTCATTTGGAAAAACGATAGCATTGGAAAAACCACGAGGGGTGGGAGAAGAGTAGTCCTTGAGGCATTTAGGGATTGGGTTTTCGGGAACCTCCATATCGTGATTGGGTTGAGGGCTAGGAGGTGTAGAATGATGATTGGATCCTTCCTCGGAGAGGGCATCATCAAAGTTGATGGCAATGCCAGATGGTTCGGGTGTTGCAAAGAGTCGCCTTAATCTTCGCATTTCCCTATCAGGTTCTGCGTAGGGTGGAATAAGGTCGCTTAGTGAACTACGACTCCTGGTGACTCTGAGATTGGAGAGATCTTCGTTTACCATGATGGCCAAGGAAGATTTGAGCAATGGATAGAGCAGAAAAAGATAGACTAAAGAAAACCTAGAAAAATAAAATAAAAATCTCACTAGAAAGGAATCAAGTGAGTAGACCTAATAAAATAAAAATTCAACCTAAACAATAACTATTCCCCGGCAGCGGCGCCAAAAACTTGATGCGTGGTTTTGCGACCTTACAACAGGTTTTACCTCTCGAGGGATCTCAAGAGGCTTACAACCCCACCAGGCAGTGTACCTGACCGATGTAGTATAGTGTAGTGGTAAGTACGGGGGATTGATCGTTCTCCACAGGGAATAGTGTTCGTTAGGTATGAAAAACTACTCTAATTAGGTCTAAGGGTGAGAGAAGATTCTTTTTGTATTTTTATATTTTTTATGAAAGCAAGTAAAATCTCGGGTTTGAAGGAGTGGGCGGAATTAGTTGCTAGTCAACTAACCCAAATAACTACAAATGCAAATAAAATAAATAACAGAAAATGAAAAGGTCGTGAAACTTATGTGGAGAGAAATGTATTTACTTAGATTTCCTTACTCCCTAACTATCTTTTACCGGTTGATTAGTGTGTATTAATTGCGTGGATGACGGGTGTATTCCTTAATACCAATCGTGGGGTGGCGTACGTACTTCCCCAACTCTACAAGCTCCTACTTCACTCCTATGTCGAGCCGGCTAGGAAGCTCCTAACATGGGATCACTAGAATTCGCTCATGCATTAAATACAACCATAAAAACCTAGTACGCATTGGTTCATGTTTCTTAAGACGTTCAAGCAAATTACCGTATAGGAGGTTAGCCAGTTTTCTTAAGCCTAACATCGATAAACAATCATCCAATACAATTAATAACACACTAATAACCAATAATCAATAGTTAGGTTTCATTAGATCTAAGCAAACACAAGATAAATCTAGCCTAGCATGTTAATCAAAAGACAAGAACAAGATATAATCAAACAACACATAGACATATTGATTAATTAAATGAATGCTTATCTTCAATTAAACATGGGAGATCCAAGGGTATGAAAACCCTTAAAAATGGCAGAAATTCGTCTTAGGGTTTCTCCTCACAAAGTTGCACACTAATGACAAAAAATTGCAAAACTATATATAGAGTTTAAGGGCTGACGGCGTCACGTTATAGATCCTGACGCCGTCACCTCGCCGTGTCTAGGGTTCCCGGATGGCCTTCTTGACGCCGTCCCTCTTTAGACCTCCAAAATCCGCTCTGGCTTATCAAAGCTTGACGCCGTCAGAAATGAGCTTGACGCCGTCCCTCTTTAGCTTAAACCGTGACGACCTTGATCACTTCAAAGGGTGACGCCGTCAGATTTTTCATTCAAAATTCTCTGGCTTATCATGTGTATTTTTCATATCCACCTCTTTTGCCAAGCCATGACGCCGTCAAGAGTACTTTTCCAGCCAATTTTGAGACTTTGTCGTTTTCTTCACTTTTATGCTCCAAAAACGTCAAAAATGATTCCTTTTCCAGATTTCTTCTCCAAAGTACCTAAAATGACAAAAGGAACGATTTAGGGCAATATTTGATCAAATAAATACGATTTAGGGCTTAAATGACCCCCTAAAAGCGGTACACTTTTCGCTTCATCACTACGCAAATCACTCTTGAAGAAAGTTACAACTTGGACTAGTGATCAAAGAAGTGAATTCATGTTCACATTTTAAATGGGAAAAAACATTTTTTCAAAAATACACATGACAAATTATTTTTGAAATATTAAGAAATGTTTTAATGGAAAAATAAGTTTGAAAATCACAACAGCTATTTTTCCCCCCAAAATCAGCTCCAACCTTCCCCAAATAAGTTTTCACCAGAAAAGACAAAATTTGGAGCGTCCTAGTCTACCACGGCTCCACGGCACCGTTAAATTTAACGGAGCCGTGAGTCATTTAGTGGAGCCGTCCGTACCACTTTGAATTGTAACGTTCAGATTTTCTTTGCCTATAAATACCCACCTCTTTCACAGTTTTAGGCACCCTTCACACACAGAAAAATCCCTTAACTAAATCCTCTCACACCTTTCACTTCTAAGGGTCAATTAGATTAGTTTTTCTTTGTTTCAAGAGTGATCCAATCATCCTTCAAGTGATCCTCTTCATACCTCTTCACTAGCAAGAAAAGAACACAAGTATCCAAGTTGATACAAGGTGTTGTCATCCCTCTTCATTGGCAAGAGAATAACTCAAGTGATCAAGAAGATACTAGAGTTATAGTTGATAGGTTTTTGTAACACTTGTTACAACCTTGTTGTGTCTTAGCATACATCAAGTTTATTTTCTTTTTGTGAGTGAGAGTGAAGATCAAGTGTGATCTATAGAGATAGTGAACATCTCTTGAAGCCATTGGGCTTGTGTGATTGATCAAGAAGATCAAGGGTCATTAGGTTAGTGTTAGTTGAGTAGAGTGAAGTGAGTGTTGATCATTGTGATCGTGTTGAGATCTTGGTGATCTCTTGAAGCCATTGGGCTTGTGTGTTTGGTCACGTGGACCTTGGTAGATTGGTGCTAGCTAAGATTAGCACTCGACATCTAGCTTAGTGTCGGTAATAGGATAAGCGACGTGTACGGTTTTCTCCGCCTTAAGGGAGGTTGTTGACATAGTGCTTGAAACTCTCGAGTGTGGTACTCGGGGAGTGGAGTAGGGCGAAGAAGAGCTTCGTAGCCGAACCACTATAAATCCTTTGTCTCGGTTTGATCTTTCCAACTCTACTCTTTACTTTTATTTGTTATTATTACTTAGCTTAGTGTGTAGTTCATATTGGTGTTGATTGATTACACATAGAGTTCGAATCAAAGTTTCCAATAACCAACTTTTAAAACAAGATATTTAAAAGAAGTTTTTAAACCGGTAAACTATTCAACCCCCCTTCTAGTTTCCCACAAATGTGTTGTCTATCTTGCCTCTGACAAATTTGTTTTGGATCAGAAAGGCTGAAAAAGTCTCATACCATGCCCTAGGAGCTTGTTTCAGTCCATAAAGGGCTTTATTAAGCTTGCAGACATGGTCAGGAAACTCATGGCTTTCAAATCCAGGAGGTTGCTGAACATAAACTTCTTCTTTCAGTGAGCCATTTAAGAATGCGCTTTTAACTTCCATTTGGTACACCTTGAAGTTCATGTATGTAGCAAATGCAAGGAAGATCCTGATGGCTTCCATCCTTGCTACTGGTGCAAATGTTTCTTCATAGTCAATGCCTTCTTGTTGATTATAGCCTTTGGCTACAAGTCTGGCTTTGTTTTTAATGACTATGCCATTTTCATCAAATTTGTTTTTAAATACCCATTTCATGCCAATGACTTAAACATCTTCAGGACATTTGACCAAGGTCATTACCTTGTTTCTGTCAAATTGTTCTAGTTCATCATTCATGGCTTGAACCCAACTTGGATGTTTTAGTGCTTCCTTAACACTTTTGGGTTCAATTGTGGAAATGAAGTCCACAAATAGGAATTCATTGGCTGAGGCTGCTCTCAGTTCAGTAGCCATGCTTCTTGTGAGCATGCCTTCAGTAGGCTCACCAATTATATTGATAAGTTCTATATCCTGAGACCTAGTCCAACTGTCCTGAGGTCTTGAAAACTGATTAGAACTTGTAGAGGCCTGATGGGTATGATCAGGATCAGACACATGATGTTCTTCAGCATCTTGAGTGTCTGAGTGGGTTGACTCATCACTGAGATTGTTTAGTACCTGAGTACTTTGTACTAACTGAATGAATTCATCAGTATTTTGTGCTTCAATAAACTCAGTGATGGTTGGGTAAGGAATGTTATGGGGAATGATGTAATAGGAGATGTCAGCATTTGCATGGTATTGAGTGGAAGGACCATTATCAGCATGATGTTCATCAGGAGGGTATCTTGATGATTCATCAATACCTATTTCTTCCACTGAGTTGTTAGAGACACTGATTACATCAGTGCTCTCATCAAAGGTAACATGAAATGTTTCCTCAGCATGCTGTCTCCAAGTGTTGAACACCCTGAAGGCCTTTGAGACAAGGGACTATCCTAGGAAGTATCCATCATCAGCTTTGGCATCAAATTTTCCTAAGTGATCCTTGTTATTATGAATAAACACAGGACACCCAAAGACATGAAAGTAGCTGATGTCAGGGATTCTTCCCTTGAATAACTCATAAGGAGTTTTGCTATGTCTCTTGACAATGATGGATCTGTTTTGTGTGTAACAGGCAGTCTTTACTGCTTCAGTCCAAAAGTCTTTGGAAAGGACTGATCCATTTAGCATTGTCCTAGCTGCTTCAATGAGTGTTCTATTTTTCCTTTCAGCCACCCCATTTTGTTCAGGTGTGTAGGGTAAGGAAAATTTTTGTGAAATGCCTTTCTCATCACAGAAACATTCAAGTTCACAATTTTTGAACTCTGTTCCATTGTCAGTCCTAATCTGTTTGACTTTGATGTCATTATGATTTTCAATGTTCCTGACAAAGGACATAATTGTTTCAGCTGCTTGACTCTTTTTGATCAGGAAGTATACCCAAGTGTATCTTGAGTATTCATCCACAATGACCAGAGTATACTTCTCATGGTTAATGGATCTAGGACTAATTGGTCCAAATAGATCCATATGGAGAAGATGAAGGCAGTTCCTGATGGAAAAGTTGGTTTTGGTTTTAAAGGATGCTCTGTGATGTTTACCTTTTTCACAAGCTGAGCATGGTTTGTCCTTTGAAAACACAAGAGATTGTAAGCCAAGGACCTTGTTTTGTTTTACAAGGTTGTTTATGTTTTTGAAGTTCAGGTGGGAGAGTCTCTTATGCCAAAGCCAGTTGAGAGTATCAGTGGCCTTGGTAAAGAGACAAGTTCCATTCTGAGTCAGACTGGACATGTCTAACACATAAACATCATGTCTTCTTGGTGCAATAAGGACAACTTCCTTATTAGCATTGAAGATGATTTCTTGTTTATCATCAAACTGAACTATGTATTTCGCATCACATAGTTGACTGACACTTATCAAATTGTATTTTAGACCATTTACATAAGCTATCCTAGTAAAGACTATACCATTGCAGTTTACTGAACCATAACCTTCAGTGAGACATGATGAGTTATCAGCAAATATCACTTTGGGTCCTGATTCATCCACATACTTGTGCAGATACTCCTTCACACCAGTCATGCTCCTTGAACATCCACTATCAAGATGCCAAACAGGATCCCTGGCATGTTTCTGCACAAATGGTAAACTGGGTCAGTTCTTTCTAGGACTCCACTTCTTGGAGGGTTTAGCTTTGAAGGTCTTATTAACATTTTCAAGTGATTTATGGTCAGTGGTGGAGTGGACTGAGCTACCACATATTATGTATTTGATTGCTGATGTAGACTCAGTGGACTGAGAGGCTGACTTTGTCATACCTCTACTCGCCTGAAAGGCCTTACCACGTCTTGAGGTGTTATGAGTGGAGCTTCCACTATTTTCACAACAATTGTCAATTTGACAATCCTTAGGATGGTGGTCATTGAACCCACAGTAAGGGCAAGGTGCAAAAGGCTTTACCTTTTGTTTCTGTTTCTGTTTAGAATCAGAAGGATAGTTTAAAGACTGAGCTTTAAGACTTGCCATGTTTGATGTGACTGAATGTGTTTTGTGATCAAAGGTCCTGTGAACATCTTTTTTGTAAACCATGCAATAAAGAATTCTATAGCAATCATCAGTGATATGATTGGTATAGTTACACAGTTCACATCTTTTCAGGGGTTTTGTGGGTTTGGGTTTGGTCTTTAAGGAAGCTGGTTTTTGTTCCTTCTTGGATTGAGAAGGTTTCTCAGAAGATGCAATCTTCTCTCCCAGCTTCCTGACCATTTCAGCCAACTGATCAAATTTTGAATCAGGGCTTTGGGTTGTTACTTCAGAAGGGACTGAAGTTGATGAGTCATCAATATTTACTGAGACTTCAAGGGTTGGTCTCTTTAGGATGGTTGTTCCCATTCCTGATCTCTCCTTTGGAGAGTGTGGTGAGAAGACCATTGTTGGGAGGTCTGAGTTTGGTGCAACACCCTGAAGGGTATTCGGTGGAGGAAGTGGTGGATATGATTCTGATTCAGACTCATTCACTGACTCAATATTACTGAGTTGTTCAGTGAGTTCAAGCTTACTGATTTGTTCAGTAAGTCCAAGCATATTTTTCAAAGCCTGACTTTCGGGAAGCAAGATCTTTCCAGTCTCAAAGTTTGGTAACTTACTGACTGGGTTGTCCCTGAAAATCCAGTCATTAGACTTGGGAAGCATTTCTTGCTCAAAAGATATGCCAGCTGGAACAAAGGTTAATTCACTGTGACTCACATTGGGATCAACCATAAGAGGGTCAATTCCAATGGTTTTCTGAGAGCTTAATCCCACAGTGTCAAAAACCTTGGGGTTCTTTTTGGTCCAGCCTTGGATGACAGCTTTTTCTTTGTTAAGTTCAGTTTGTAGGGCTTGGTTTTGTTTCAAAATTTCAGTGTTCTGAATTTGTAGAGTTATTGTTTCTAATTTGGCTTGCTTTAGTACAAGCAATTCATCTCTACATTTATTCAATTCTGACACCTTGTTGTTATATTTTGAACACATGTTAAGCCTTTGTTCCTCAACAAATTTAAGATCTACACAAATATAATTCATGTAAGACTGCCAATCAGAATCATCATCCATAGAAAGTAAAGTGTTTACCTTCTTCATGGTGATGTTTACCCACTCTCCATTCCTTGCATGGCTTTTCCCAACAGCCACCTGATCACCTTCAGAGAGTGCCATCAGTGCACTCACTCTAATTTCCTCATCTGAGGAGACCTCTTCATCATCCCAGTCATAAGCTTCAGCTACTAAAACCTTATTCTTTGCCTGAACAGGTTTGGGTGTTTGAGCATCCTGAGACATAGAAGGATTAGTTTCAAGAATTGCAAGTTTAGCCTTGGCTTTCCTATATTTTGCTTCAAAGTCTTTTTGACCCTTGTTTTGAAATTGTTGGGTCGACTGAAACATTCTAGGTTGAAACTTGTTAGTTCCTGAGGAACTATTTCCTGAAAATTTGTAAGAAGGTTCTGAGGTAGTTTTAGAATAGCAGTCCCTAGCATAATGACCCTTTTTACCACAGTTAAAGCATTCAGTGGTTTCACTTGCTTTTCCTTTTGAAAAGTTGGATTGGTTTCTTTTGATGAAACGTTTTGAACTAGCAAGGAATGCCCTCTCTTGGAATTCCAAGTTTAGATCTTTTAGGTACTCATCACTAGTTCTTTCATCAATTTCATCCTCAGAATCCTCTTGAAATTCCTGCACAACACCATTAGTATAAAAAGCAGTTGATATGGGTGTGGAGGTTAAGGCCTTTTTGGACTCAAGAGCTTTTGAGTCAGGATATCTCCTTGAGATCAAGTTGTCCTCATAGACAAATTTCCCATAGATTTCAGGGAGCTCAAGGGTCTGAATGTGATTAGCATTCCTCAGGCCTTGTGAGAAGTTTAGCCACTTCTCAGGGAGACTGTTGACAAAGCCAACATTTGTCTCATGCTTAGATAATACTACACCATCATTTGATAGTTCGTTTATCAAAGTCTTGTATCTGGTATAAGTCTGAGAGAGACTTTCAGAGTCTTTTGCCCTGAAAGTATTATACTCAAGTTTCAGGTCCATGACCCTGTTTTCCTTGGTATCTGAGGGGCCCTCAAAGCTATTAACCAAGTCATCCCAAGTTTGCTTGGCTGTCAAACAGTTGATGACTGATTCCATTATATCGTTAGGAAGACAAGATATAAGGATGCTTTTAAGGCGCTGGTCTTGATTGACCACCCTCCTCTCATCAATGGTCCATTGTGCCTCAGGCTTGTTTAGCCCTGCAGCAGTCTTAGGGACAAATGGGCTATCCCTGATACAGGTGATGTAGTAAGGTTCCATACCAGTTAAATAGCAAATCATACGTTTTTTCCATTTGCTAAACTTTCCAGCTTCTAGTCTGGGTGCAACAGCAGAATAGCTGCCACCCTTTTTATCGACCAGCTGGGGTACATTAATATCAGCCATAGTAGGATCTTGGTTTTAAAAACCTTGAGCACTCTTGGTTAGTTTTGAAAGATTTTATGAACCAGAGGCTCTGATACCACTTGTTGTTCCCTTAACACGTTTAGAGTTAACTAGAAAGTTAAACTATTCGTGTTTATGACTAATACAACGTTATGATTAATTCTAACAGATTAATGAAAACGTAAAATTAAAAACACACAAGTATTTTTCAACGTTTAAATTCTTATTAGAAATGAATCAAAGAATCTATTACCCAAGTGTTTTGCGGAACAAACACTTGGGATTGAACAGACAAGGTATGGTGGTGTCTCCTATCTAAACTCAAGCTTTGCTTTGAGTGGTAACAATTCGACCCACTGAGCTATCTCAGGGATACGTTACTCTTTGTAGGAGAGAAGTTGCTTTTTAAAAGTCTAAGCTTTCAATGTACAAAACACACTCAACTTCTCTCCTTTTGAACCTATTTATACACAAGTATAAAAGAGTAAAAGTGATTAAAAAACTACAACTTGTTGAAGCAAGCGTGTCTGACAATTACAACAGTAATTGTCATTTCCAAGAACCAATGGGAATGGACTATAAAGTCTTTAGGAGTGGTTGGTCTGACACTCCATGAATTTTAGCCGTCTTAGGGAAAGTTTCTTCCTGACAAGATAAGATTTGATCTTATCTTAAAACTCTTCCCAGATCTTCCCGCCTTTCTTTCAGGCGTTGAGTTCTTCAGTCTTCAATCACTTAATGTTGTTGAGGAGACTGGGGTTTAGTGAGTTCTTGTCCAACACTCACTGAACCATCATCTTCTTCTTTGGCTTAAGTCCTACTCAGGGAGTACCGCCTTCCTGAGTAGTGAATCCTTCTTCTTGAATTCGCCTTAAGCATCCTGAAGATGACTCACTGAGTGACTGTTCACTCAGTGACTTGAATTGTTCTCGGTTTAAGTTAACACTTAGTTAATTTGTGTCCAAATCTTGTTTTAAGTATTCTTGGGTACTGACGGACCCAACACTTTACTTCATTGTGATTAAACTAATCTAAGGGTATGTTTTGGAATGTGACTAATGAAACGTTTGTTTCCTTGAAATCATGTAGATGGCTCGTATGTTTTGAGACATTTAGGATGCATGTTATGTAATATTATTCCGCTAAATCGTTAATGTAACGATTCAAATTTGATTTTTTTGTGTTTTACTATTACTTTGGTGTTTGAAATTTGAACTTTGTCATTTTCAAGAGTACACTATGTGAATTTATCTTTGACATTGAGTAAAAATGTAAAACAGTTTGACTCGTTTATCATTTGTTTACAAACTATGACAAATTGGTAGGATCGCGATCCGATCCTACGGTCTCGATCTTGTAAAGACAAAAACGATTCTACGCGGGATCGCGATCTTGACAGCCTTGCTTTAGGCTACTGAGAGGCAAATACTTTGCGTCACCTTTTGGTGGTGCGATGCATAAGCCCAAGTACGCTGCACCTCCAAAAGATGGGGTGTTGCATTAGATTTTCAATCTCGTGAATTTTGGTGGCCTTGTGCCGTAACTAAAATGAGGCCCTTTAATCACGAAAATTTTGAATATATTTAATGACGAACACAAGGTTAATAACATATATCTTGCTGTGTGGGAAAGATATTGATGTTTTATGGTATTTTGACTGAATGTCATTCCAATAACGGACTAATATACAATTTTTTTCTTTTTTCTTTTTTTACCATTTTATATCAAAACATCCAATCTAGGTAATAGTTAGTTTGTTAATTTAAATTCAAACCGGAAAGATAATCTTAACTATCTATAAAGGAGGAAAGGTCAAAGTAGAAAAGTGGAAAAGTGAAATGTTGAAATTTTGGTCAATCCTCATTTTACCCTTGCTTCTTCAATACATTCTTCCTTCATACGCTATCTCTTGCAAAGTTCGGTTACAGTCTATCAATTAATGTTGACAACCAATCATCTCCAAAAATAAATCACCCTAATAAAACCGCAATACAAACCCTAAATCAAACCCACAATAAAACCACAACACAAAATCAATTCATCATTTAACAATAAAGGTTTGTCTCAATATCCTATGCTTCTATTTTTATTTCTTTAATTATGTATCAATCAATCTGATGTTTGCCACCATCACTCGCACCACCATCGAAACTCCCCTCTCCACCGAGACCCACCACGGCCGAGACCAACAACCACCAAACCCTGCCGCCGGATCTATATCACAAACAGGTTTTTTGTTTTTGGTATTGAAGGTTTTTAATAGATTTATTTCTATTTTTGTAGATCTCGCCGGAATTTGTGTAGCCGCCGGATCTATATCACAAGAAGAAGTATATCTTTACCATTGATGATGATTGCTTTGTAAGTGTTTTTTTTTTCCTTAAAGATTTTATGTTTTCTAATCTGGGTTTTTTTATTTAGATATGGGAATGATTATTGGTTTGGGGTTAAAGATTGGATCTTTTTTAGGGTTTTAGATATTATGCACACCAGTGTTTGATGAAATGTTTTAGGGAATTTTTTGATGTTGGTGTTTGGATCAGCTTGTTTTCTGGGCTTAAGGGCTTATTTGAAATTGAAAATGAACATAAGCTTATTTTTTAGGCCAGCTTTGACTTCAAAGTAAATGAGCCATGATCTTTTTTATATCGGTATTTCGACTCATATGGGTGTATTTGAGTTATTTTTTGTCTATAATGGTTCAAACAAGTAATATAAAATATAGTCGGCTAAAAAGGAATTGATCAAACTGGGTAGAAGTAGTCCAAAAGGAAGAAAAACGAGATAGATCTGATGGTGAAAGAGTAATCAAGTTTTTTATGGTTTATTTAAGACACATGCTGAACGAACACAGGCTGAATGAACAAACTCTGAAGGCGCGCTCTGAACGAACACATTGAACACATGCTGAAAATAGGTATTTTGATTTCTTTATTTTTTTACCTCATCAATCATTGTCCCCTTTTTACCAAATTGAAGTATTTGTAAATCTTTTAATTGTGACTTTTGATGGATTCTCACTTTTGAGTATGAAATAGATTCAAAATAAACAGATTTGAAGTATTCTTAAATTTTATTTTTATGTCAATTTGTGCTTTATTTGATGTTCACCATTTATCCTATACATGCTAACTTGTGTAAAGTATAACAAAAAAAGTTTTCATCTTTATCACTCTATATTCTTGAATATAGGTGTATGACTTTATTTAAGTGAAAAGGGTTGATTTGGTAGGGTGTTATCATGGCCATGCTGAAGGTTATGGTGGGGATTTTTTGGTGTATACAATGATCGTGGAAGGTCGGGATCCTTAACTGGTAAGTTCTATGATAAATACTCGAGTAATTGATATCAATAGATTTGTAAAATTAGGCATGACCGGAAAGCAAAATTCAAGGGTTTTTGGTCAAGTTAGGCCGGGTTGGGTTGATCGACCAACACTTTGTCCTTTATACCAATTTTCAAGGGACGAAAAGGATTAAGAGTATGAGGCTGTTTAGAGTGCCTATATGAAACTAAAGTGTGATGATGTTGCCACCTTTTCTAAGATTGTTTCCTGATGCTATCTTCATTTTAAGTTCTAATGAAGAGTGAAATGCTAATCTTTGGTTTCCTTATGTGATAATATTTGTTGTTCCATGCTTATTTTTAAAAAATTAGTGGTGATGTTTTATACAATGATGGCCCTCCAATTTGTCTTAGAAAGGGGTATAGTTATTTTGTCAGGGGGTACTTAACAGAACTTAGGATCCTTATGTGTTCAATAAAATCAGATCCTTATGGAATCGAGCACTGGCTATGGTGAAGTGAAGTATGGAGACAACAATTGGGCATTATTTGCAAAGTCGGTCCTTGATATGACTTGACTTGCACTTGCTATTTTTAATGTTGTTACTTCTACAACTTATATGTTCATGATATTTTTTTTGGCAATATGCAGAATTCAAAGTTTCTTCAGTTTGTTTCAAAGACGAGTCGTGGGTAACTGACCATCCAGGATAACCAAGTGAAGCCTGGAAATGGTGACTGGGCAAACGAGTATCAACAGCAATATGGTGCCAGGGCATAAACAATTTTTCGGGTATATAGGACATTGGTGATGCTTCAGACCAAGTTTGAGAAGTTCTTTGAAAATATTGATTTGACAATGCTTAGAAAAATTTCAGCACCTGAACATTTCAGCATAGAAAAATTTTCAGTGCTGAAAATTTTCACAAGGTCAGTTTTCTAAATTTTTTTGGCTTTTTATATGTTTGTCTTGTGGCTTCCAAGATCTGTAATGTGGGACATTCATCCTATCATATAGGTGATGCCCGGATATGAGAGGTGGCAAGACTGATTCTTAGTGAATTGATGGTAATATATTATTATCAGATGGTGGTTACCAAAGTCTATAGCGAGTAGCGATTACGAGGGTGTTGTGACTGTATGAGATGTAACTACACGTTTATGTATAACGTTACACGAAACACTTATAGTTGTTTACCGCTAGATAAGTCGTTGCTATGCATTTTGATTATTTCACGTTTTATCGCATCTATAGTTATTTGCCGCTAGAAAATTCCGTTGCTATGCACGGGTACTCGTCTAGTTGTAAAAAAGTTGAAATCTCAATAATCCAATTTAGTCAAGTTGAAGACTTGAAAATCACTCGAAGCAAGTAGAAATAAAATGTTTATGCCGTTTTTATATTCTATAGATAGCATGCTTTGGTCGGTATTAGTTACGGATACATGGTGTGTATATATATATATATATTTTAAAACAACATATCTTGCAAACACTAAATCTACAAGCTATAAAAAATACACCATCGCGACGAGAATTAAATTATTTATTTATAAATATGCAATTCTCTATACTTTCGAAGAACTTTCTTTTTTCAAAATTTTCAACCAGAAAAATCACATGTGATTTGTAAAAATCACATATGATTTGGCAAAATCACATGTGATTTGTAAAAATCAAATCACATGTGATTTTTACAAATCACGTGTAATTTTTCTCGGCAGAAATTTTGAAAAAAAAAAAAATTCGTCGAAAGTATATAGAAATGCATATCTATAGAATGATAATTTAATTCTCGTAGCGATGGTATAATTTTTTTGGCATAACGATTAACGGTTTGCGAGATATTTAATTTTTAAAAAAATGATGAAAGTTTATTTTTTTGTTTTGATAAAAAAAATGAATGACCAAAATTGGTTCATTTTATCTATGACAAATATGAGATTTATATTGAACTTTTGCCTATATATATATATATATAGTGGGACTTTCATTTCAGAACCATCTTATCTACGAGAACTGACAGAACCACCAAAAACATACATGCACGCCTTTTAAAATAAAATAAAAATACATGCAAATCATCAATAATCGTAAGTATCCACCTATGTCCTTCAATATCATCATGAACTCATCATCTTTTTTCACAAAAACCTTACAGACGGCCGCAATATTGTCATTGCACGCTTTATAAGAACATACATGCACACCTTCAAAGAAAATTTTTGTATTTCCAATTTCTTATCAAATTCTTTAGAACAACCATGTTTTTTTTTTAAACATATATGTTGTTTTTAGAACATATGTGCAAAAATACAATTATTGAAGGCGTGCATGTATGTTTTTGGTAGTTTTGTCAGTTCTCGCAGATAAGATGGTTCTCGCAAGAAAGTGCCCCTATATACATATATATATATATATAGATACTAAGATACGGGCCTCTTACTCTCATAGTCTTTATGGCAGCGAACAAATGATAAAAATGCAAATATAAAACTTGGGCAAATATAAAACTTGGCTTCTACGAATAATATTTTTATGTACGCGTATGTAAAGGATGAAGATAAATATTTGTGGCCCTAGGCAAATTGGGGTCCTGTGCAAAGGCACATGCTGCACACCCGTGGAACCGGCCATGATTAAAATGGTGGTTTTCCTGGTTTTCTCGTATCTGTTAAATTATGAATGTTAGATTATTTTAAATACGTTTTTTATCCAGGCTTGATTTCTTTTCCTTCAAGTTTTATATCTCTATAAATCTAGAGCATGAACACATTGTTATTATCTCGTTAATAGAATTGTGTTTCTAGTGTTTCTTAAACTTTTGAGGTTTTATCCACATTTATCACCCTTTTATTAGGGTCACTCTTGGAGATGGCTTATCAATCCGCTTTCGCGTTTTGCGTCAAAAGAGGGTTCATTGACAATTAGGAAAGACTAACTTGATAAACAAAAGAAAAAATAAAGTTGTTAAAATAAACTAGCATATAAACACGATATATAGTGTTCCATAACTGTTTCTTAACATACAAGTCCAGGGACCATCCCAATATTGAAAAGGGTCAAAAATGGTGCGCTAAAGAAAGCTAAGAGATAAAACTTTAAAGTCGCTTTAAATGGATTTGAGACCAAACCAGTAGATTTATAAATGTGCACCTACCTATCTATTTCCAAATATATATATATGTACATTTTTTTTCTTCATATATAGAACTGAATTAAATTGACATTGATCTAATTCTTAAACAAATGTATCACAACAGCTAATTAGACCTCGATCTACATTGAAGATACTAAGACAGGTTGGTGAGTATTACAGATGTTATATGTAGGGCTATAAACGAACTGAACGTTCAATTAACATTTCATGAACCGTTCGGTAAAAAGTTTGTTTATGTTCGTTTATTTATTAAATTAACGAACATGAACAATATTTTACGATCGTTTAGTTAAATGAACGAACATGAACAAAAGTCACGTCTGTTTATTTATGTTTGTAAACGTCCGATTATGCGTTCGTTAACGTTCGTTTATGTTCATTTATTTATTTATATTCGTATATCATATCTTTTAGAGTAAACTCCAAAATACATCCCTGTGGTTTACCTCATTTCGCACCATACATCCATTTCGAAAAGTTGCAACATATACATCCCTCCGTTAGTAAAAGTTAACCTATATACATCCCTCCGTTAAAATAAGGACAAACGGCGCAAATCATTTCTTCGTTATCTCCTAACGAGATAGAAAATGTTTACAGCATTAGTCCTCTGGGTTAACTGTATTTGCACCGTTAGTCCTTTTTTACGTTTTCGTCCGTTTTTTTACGTTTTTGTCATTTTTTTTACGTTTTCGTCCATTTTTTTCCGTTTTCGTCCATTTTTTTACGTTTTCGTCCGCTTTTTAACGTTTTCTTTTATTTTTTACGTTTTCATCCCCTTTTTTTACGTTTTTGTCCCATTTTTTACGTTTTCATCCTTTTTTTACGTTTTTGTCTGCTTTTTTACGTTTTTTACGTTTTCGTCCGTTTTTAACGTTTTCGTCCTTTTTTTACGTTTTCGTTCGATTTTTTTCTTTTTTTCCTTTTTTTACGTTTTAGTCTATTTTTTTACGTTTTCATCCTTTTTGTACATTAAAAAAATGAAAAAAAAAATAAAACGAAAACGTAAAAAAATGGACGCAAACATAAAAAAGCGGACGAAAACGTAAAAAAAAAGGGACAGAAAAGAAAACAATCGAATGAAAACGTAAAAAAATGGTCAAAAACGGACGAAAACGTTAAAAAGCGGACGAAAACGTAAAAAATGGATGAAAACGTAAAAAAACGGACGAAAACGTAAAAAAATGACAAAAATGAAAAAAATAGAACGAAAACGTAAAAAAAGGACGAAAACGTAAAAAAGCGGACCAAAACGTAAAAAAAGGACGAAAACGTAAAAAATGGGACAAAAACGAAAAAAATTGAACGAAAACGTAAAAAACGAACAAAAAAGGAAAAAAACGGATGAAAACGTTAAAAAGTGGAGGAAAACGTAAAAAAAAAGGGACAAAAACGAAAAAAATTGAACGAAAACGTAAAAAAAAGGGGCAAAAACGTAAAAAAATGGACAAAAATGTAAAATAATGGACGAAAACGTAAAAAAATGAACGAAAACGGAAAAAAAATGGACAAAAACGTAAAAAATGACTAACGGTCCAAATACAGTTAACCCAGAGGACTAACGGTGTAAACATTTTCTATCTCGTTAGGATGACGGTTTACCTTAACTAATTAATTTATAACTTCGGGTAATATATTAAACTTATCTAAATTCATTATCTACTTTTGAAAGTAGACAATTAATTTCAGACAACAAAAAGATAAAAGAAATGCGGACAATAAATTTAAGACGGAGAGAGTACAAAATTAGGATATAACATGCAAATATGTTTAACATGAATGCCATTAGCCCATGTTATAGCCTACTCGAATTGGAATGTTGTATGTAGGCTGGGAGTTTTGGTATGTATCACTCACATAATAAAAAGATCTTTTGGGTGTGTGCTGCAAATAAGCTCTAATAGTCAAGTTGTTAATCAGTACTTCCTCTATCTCAAAATAATTGTCCACCGACAAAAACACATAGTTTAAGAAAAATCATCATCATTACAAATTTATCTTTCTTACTTTTTGCAGAATGAAGGTTCACCTTAACTAATTAATTTATAACTTCGGGTAATATATTAAACTTATCTAAATTCATTATCTACTTTTGAAAGTAGACAATTAATTTGAGACAACAAAAAGATAAAAGAAATGCGGACAATAAATTTAAGACAGAGAGTGTACAAAATTAGGATAACACATGCAAATGTTATAGTAGCTCACTTTTTTTGTTCTTTTTATTCATTAGTCGATTATACTCATCCAATGGTTACGACTATTTATTAAGAGAAATGTGTTTAAAATGAATGCCATTAGCCCATGTTATATCCTACTCGAATTGGAATGTTGTATGTAGGCCGGGAGTTTTGGTATGTATCACTCACATAATAAAAATATCTATTGGGTGTGTGCTGCAAATAAGCTCTAATAGTCAAGTTGTTAATTACTACTTCCTCTATCTAAAAATAATTGTCTACCGACATAAACACACACTTTAAGACAATTAATTTGAGGCAACAAAAAGACAAAAGAAATTCGGAAAATAAATTTAAGACGGAGAGAGTACAAAATTAGGATAACACATGCAAGTGTTATAGTAGCTTGCTTTTCTTGTTCTTTATGTTCATTAGTCGATTATACCTATCCAATGGTTACGACTATTTATTAAGAGAAATGTGTTTAACATGAATGCCATTAGCCCATGTTATATCCTACTCGAATTGGAATGTTGTACGTAGGCTGGGAGTTTTGGTATGTATCACTCACATAATAAAAAGATCTTTTGGGTGTGTGCTGCAAATAAGCTTTAATAGTCAAGTTGTTAATTACTACTTCCTCTATCTCAAAATAATTGTCCACCGACAAAAACACACAGTTTAAGAAAAATCATCATCATTACAAGTTTATCTTTCTTACTTTTTGCAGAAAGACGGTTCACCTTAACTAATTAATTTATAACTTCGGGTAATATATTAAAATTATCTAAATTCATTATCTACTTTTGAAAGTAGACAATTAATTTGAGAGAACAAAAAAGATAAAAGAAATGCGGACAATAAATTTAAGACGGATAGAGTACAAAATTAGGATAACACATGCAAATATTAAAGTAGCTCATTTTTCTTGCTCTTTTAATTCATTAGTCGATTATACCCATCCAATGGTTACGACAATTTATTAAGAGAAATGTGTTTAACATGAATGCCATTAGCACATGTTATATCCTACGCGAATTGGAATGTTGTATGTAGACCGGGAGTTTTGGTATGTATCACTCACATAATAAAAATATCTTTTGGATATGTGCTGCAAAAAAGCTCTAATAGTCAAGTTTTTAATTACTACTTCCTCTATCTCAAAATAATTGTCCGTCGAAAAAAACACACAGTTTAAGAAAAATCGTCATCATTACAAGTTTATCTTTCTTAATTTTTGTATAATGACGGTTTACCTTAACGAAATAATTTATAACTTCGGGTAATATATTAGACTTATCTAAATTCATTATCTACTTTTGAAAGTAGACAATTAATTTGAGACAACAAAAAGATAAAAGAATTGCGGACAATAAATTTAAGACGGAGAGAGTACAAAATTAGGATAAGGCATGCAAATGTTATAGTAGCTCACTTTTCTTGTTCTTTTTATTCATTAGTCGATTATACGCATCCAATGGTTATGACTATTTATTAAGAGAAACGTGTTTAACATGAATACCATTAGCCCATGTTATATCCTACTCGAATTGGAATGTTGTATGTAGGCTGGGAGTTTTGGTATGTATCACTCACATAATAAAAAGATCTTTTGGGTGTGTGCTGGAAATAAGCTCTAATAGTCAAGTTGTTAATTACTACTTCCTCTATCTCAAAATAATTGTCCACTGACAAAAACACACAGTTTAAGAAAAATCATGATCCTTACAAGTTTATCTTTCTTACTTTTTGCATAATGACGGTTTACCTTAACTAAAAAATTTATAACTTCGGGTAATATATTAAACATATATAAATTCATTTTGTACTTTTGAAAGTAGACAATTAATTTGAGACAACAAAAAGAAAAAAGAAATGCGGACAATAAATTTAGGACGGAGAGTGTAGAAAATTAGGATAACACATGCAAATGTTATAGTAGCTCACTTATCTTGTTCTTTTTATTCATTAGTCGATTATACCCATCCAATGGTTACGACTATTTATTAAGAGAAATGTGTTTAACATGAATGCCATTAGCCCATGTTATATCCTACTCGAATTAGAATATTGTATGTAGGCCGAGAGTTTTGGTATGTATCACTCACATAATAAAAAGATCTTTTAGGTGTGTGCTGCAAATAAGCTCTAATAGTCAAGTTGTTAATTACTACTTTCTCTATCTCAAAATAATTGTCCACCGACAAAAACAAACAGTTTAAAAAAAATCATCATCATTACAAGTTTATCTTTCTTACTTTTTGTAGAATGACGGTTTACCTTAACTAATTAATTTATAACTCCGGGTAATATATTATACTTATCTAAATTCATTATCTACTTTTGAAAGTAGACAATTAATTTGAGACAACAAAAAGAAAAAAGAAATGCGGACAATAAATTTAAGACGGAGAGTGTAGAAAATTAGGATAACACATGCAAATGTTATAGTAGCTCACTTATCTTGTTCATTTTATTCATTAGTCGATTATACCCATCCAATGGTTACGACTTTTTATTAAGAGAAATGTGTTTAACATGAATGCCATTAGCCCATGTTATATCCTACTCGAATTAGAATATTGTATGTAGGCCGAGAGTTTTGGTATGTATCACACACATAATAAAAAGATCTTTTAGGTGTGTGCTGCAAATAAGCTCTAATAGTCAAGTTGTTAATTACTACTTCCTCTATCTCAAAATAATTGTTGTTGGGATTGCGTGTAATCATTATAAAGTGTCGGTCATTTTGTATATATAATAGGTCGTAAACTATAAGGCTTGTATGTTAGTTACAAGGCCCGCTCATGAAGCAAGCCCATGAGCGGCCCATTTATTGATACTAGGGCAACGCCCCTTATATGTAAAACACTATAAATACGTCCTCCATTGAAGGGAGAAGATGTTGGTTCTTGGTTATTTCATTTTCACTTCTCTTATACAAGTTCCATACCACTCTCTCTCTAGTTACTTTCTCTCTCTAAAATATATCTCTTGTGTGATTAATATGCTGACCTAATAAGCGGTATCAATCGCCATGGGATAGATTAGGTTGTGTTTTGTGGAAGATTTTTTAGTTTTTTTATGTTTTATATTGGCGTTCTTCGAGTAAGCAGTTGAAGTTCTTCGAGTAAGCTTTATTTTCTTTGAACAACACTTCGAGTAAGCTTTAGTTTCTTCGAGCAATACTTCGTGTAAGCTTTAATGTCTTCGAGCAAGCAACTATTTCTCGGAGTAACACTTCAAGTAAGGAAGATTTCTTCGAGCAAGCTTCTTCGAGTAACGATTACTCTTAAGTTCTGTTTATATTTTCCGAGTTAGGAAATTAGAACTTCTCCTTTATAATCCTTCTACTAAGGGGTTATATATTTCATGAATTTATATTCTTCGAGTAAGAATTCTTTTCTTCGAGCAAGGACATCTTCGAGTAAGGGTCTAATTTTTCAAGTAAGGATTTCTTCGAGTAAGAGTATTTTTTCGAGTAAGCAAGTTCTGTTTATACTTTCCGAGTTAGGAAATCAGAACTTTTAAGATTTTAATTTCCTCAACTAAGGGACTATATACTTCTTAATAAACAATTCTTCGAGTAAGAAAATAATTCTTCGAGTAAGGAGCTTCGAGTAAGGACTTTTATCGGCATCTTCTACTTAGATTGTTACT
This sequence comes from Artemisia tridentata subsp. tridentata, assembly GCA_021014915.2. NCBI lineage: Eukaryota > Viridiplantae > Streptophyta > Magnoliopsida > Asterales > Asteraceae > Artemisia > Artemisia tridentata. Next base: position 219,205,087 of record CP139507.1, read on the forward strand.
AAAACATCTAAACTACAAAAACAACCTTCTTTATCCTAAAAGATCCATCATCCACACAAGTTACTTTACATCTACATAATGTCTCAACCACCGCACTACAATTACTTTTATCCTCAACAACAACAGTATCCTTAACAACAGCAGTATCCTCAACAACAACTATTCATGCAACAACATCAATTCCACCCACACCAACAAGTCCCTCAACAACAACCATACCAATGGGCAAGTCGATTCTATAGGTTCATAGAACTCAAGAAACCTCATGGAAAATATCTGAAAAAGGCTATACTTGAAGGTCCTTTCCAAATGCCAACTACAACGGTTCCAGGTGATGCAACCGCTGTTCCTCCAAGAGAAGCAACTGTGACCCCTATTCCTGAGACTCAACTTACTGCAGAGCAAATACTTCAACATGAAGAAAATGAAGTTGCAATGTCATATGTTCTTCAAGGAATACCTAATCCGATTTTCTGAAGCATTGATGCTCAGAAAACTGCTAAGGATATGTGGGAACACGTTCATCTCTTAATGGAAGGCACTGAACTGAACAAAGAAGACATGGAATCTAAACTTTACCTCAAATATACAATGTTTATGATTGAATCAGGGGAGTCACTAGAGTCTTATTACCATCGGTTCACAAACATCATCAATGACTTGGACAGACACAACATTGTTTTACCAAGGATTGCAATCAACACTAAGTTTCTCAGCTATCTTGGTCCTTATTGGCAAAAATATGTCACGTTTGTTCGTCAAGCCAAAAATCTACACAATGCATCTTATGGTTTGTTATATGATTATCTGAAGCACCAACAATCTGAAGTTGACAAAGATCGAGCGCTTCGTAGAACTTATTCCCCTCCAAATTCATTGGCACTGATAGATCAATCTCACTTTGCTCCACCTCCACAGTCAAATCATGCTTATGTCCAACAACAACATCTATTTACTTACCCTCAACAAACCCCATCAACCCAACTTATTCCATATGAGTCAACACAACAAACAAATGACAATCAACTTGTCCCCTATGACAACACTGACACCATGTTCTACACAAATACAAACAATGACGAAGACGATGCATTCAACTCTTTGAATGAAGGATTTGCACTGATTGCTCGTGCTTTCAGAAAATTCTCTAACAAATCCAACAATCGTCTTCGCACTTCATCTAACACAAGGAATCAAGCTGTTGTACAAGATGGACGGGTTGAAATACAGAATCGTACTTATAGAATAACTGGATCAGGAGGTTATATGGGAAATTCAGGAAATGGACAACGGTTTAATGCAACTAGTGGAAGTAGGAACAATGCAGGTGCTCCTCAGAAAAGGGTTGAAGTTGTTGAAACTGGGAATACAGAGACTGAGAATACTATGGTTGAGTGCTATAACTATAATGGTAAAGGTCATCTGGCTAAAGCATGTCCCAAACCTAGAGTCAGAGGCAGTGAGTTTCATAAGCAGGCAGTACTTCTAGCTATAAAGGATGAATCTGGGGGCACTCTCATTGACAAAGAAGACAGCTTCATGGCAAATGCATATTCAAATGATGAAATGGAGGATTTGGAAGCAAATGCAGCTGTGATGCTAATGGCAAACATGCAGGAACTTCACATGAGTGACACAGGCCCAGTGTATGACATTGATGGTCTGTCTCAGGTACCTGATCCAACCACATGTCTAATATATGAAATTGCATCACCATCTGCATCTGCATCAGACGAGGAGCAAGTTGTTCAAAATGATTCATTATTATCTCCTCAAGAAGATGAACAAATGAACATAGTTGTTACATTTGATGATGATCAAATTAACCCAGTTGTTACATTTGATGATCCAATTGATGATGATTACAATGATCAAATTGAACAAAATGAACCTTCGCTCGGTCAAAATCTAGAACTCATGACCTTACTATTGACCACCCAATCCCAATTGGACTCACAAAAATCTCAGATTGAAAAATGCAATGAAATCAACAGAACATTAAAAGCAAAAGTTGCATCATTAACTGTGGATCTTGAGTGCTGTAAAATACAACTCACAAATTTTGAAACAAAAGAAAAACAAGAGCAAGGTTTTGAAGTTGCATTTCAAAAAGCTTATGTCAAAGAACAAGATTTACAACATCAAATACGAGAATTAATTGTTTCTAACAGTAAATTGGTTTCCAAATTAGAACAAGAAAAAAGTGAGCTCAAACAACAAGTTGAACATCTCAATTCAAAACTTTTGAAGGTAACAACCGAGATGTCCACTTGTCAAGCTAGTTTTTCTGAACACAAACAAAAGTTAATGAAACAAATTGATTCTTACCTTGATGAAATTGTCGAACTGGAATGCAAATTAAAAGAGTTTCAAAACGTTGTTTACAAAACTGGTGAGTCTATCACAACAATACAAAAGTTCACTTTGAAACCAAGTCCCAAAGGTCATGGTTTTGCTCTAGGTGATAATAAACCACGTTTTCTACACATAACACTCAAAGAAAATCCAAAGTTGTATCTTGCAGACCAATTATTTGATGAATCAATTGTGCGTGTTGTTGTACATGATTGTGAGGAAGAATAGGAACAGGAAGAAGAGAGTCGATCAAAAATGAGCTTTAAACCATATGGTATACCTTTTGATTATTCAAACGTGCCTCATATTTCTGACACCTTCGTTCCTCAAAAAGATAAAACAGAACAACCATGGTTTGTAATGCAAATTCATAAATCTTCTTCTGATGTTGGTCCTGTTAAACTAGTGGCACAAATAAATGGTCATTTACCAACTTCTGGAGTAATTGCACAATTACCTAAATGATGTCTTGTACTTAGATACTTTGATACGTTTATGGAAGACATCAACCTTTTAGAACAAGCAATTGAACGTAACTCTGAGATAAAAGTTTCCACTTTTCAATCTGCTTATGAAAAAGAAAAGAGAGAAAATTTTCAAAAACAATTTTTACCATACGTTAAACATTTGCGTCTTTGTGCTACACACTGGGAACAGGAACTCCAAACAGAAGTAACATCCATGATGAACACTTTCAATGCAACAGAAAATTCGATCTCAAAACAAAAACGTCGAAACAAAGTTTTACAAAATGAAGCTGATCGACTACTGGAAGATGTTCTAAGTTCTGATATTATCTCTGTGATTATGAATTCGATTTATGAATCTTGCAATTCTATGCTTGTTGATGATCACACTGCTGACACTGATATGTTGAGACACGAAATTGAGACTTTAAAAAGAGAAAATGAGAGAATCATTAAATACAATGATGATGTGCAAAGTAAACTTTCAACAGAAAATTTTCAAGTTAATCAGAAGCTACAATGGTGTCAAACTCAGAGTCTTGATTTTGAATTCAAATTGCAAAGTCAAAATGAAACGATGTCCTTTCATAACAGTCACACATCCAAAGTTGAGAATCTTGATAATGAAAATGTTGTTTTAAAAAGCCAAATTTTCAAATATGAAAAGGAAATCGAGCATTTAAAAACTGAGTACAAAATCATTTATGACTCATTGAAAACGATTCGATCTCAGTTTTTGAAGGAAATCGATGAATGTTGTCAAAATCGTAATGACACCGTTCGCTTAAATAGAGAACTCAATTCAAAAATTCAACAAAAGAATCATATCATCATTGAACTTAAAGAGAAAATTCAGTTACTAGAAAATGGAAAGATTGTTAACACAAATGTGATTGCACCGTGAATGTACAAAATGGACACAACACCTAGGCAAACATCCCCTCAGACTACTAATTTGAATCCTTCCACTTCTACAGGAATAGTCCCCACTACTAGCGTTAGCAGATCCAAGCGTAAGAGCAACAAACAGAAGAATAGGATCTGGCAACGTAGAAGCAGAAAACCAGAAGCACCAGAAGTAGAATATCAACTTAGGAATTTGAATAAAACTCATGTTGCATCTGATTTAGATTCTAATTTTGCAAATTGTAATCGTACTATCAGTGCAACGAATGATGAATCTTTGAATGTTTTGAATATTAATGCATCTTGTGTCTTTTGTCATAATAGTATGTTATCTGGTGATCATACAAAATGTGTCACCAACTCCCTTTTAACTCGTAACAAGAAACGTACATCTGGCATTCCCTCTAGGCCCACTATTGCTTCTAAGTCTGTGCTAGGAAAACCGCTAAATGTAGTTTCTAAAATTGCCTTAGACACTCCCATAGTTGCGAATACAACTCCTAAGACAATCCTATCACCTAGCGAATTCACTAAGAAGAAAGCTAAAACTAGTTGGACATGGCAACGTTGGTTACAATGGAAACCTAGTTTTACATGGCTACCTAAAGTTATTAATATATGTGTGTCTAACCCAACGGAAACCACAACTTCTTTGGGTTCCACCAATACAATCACCCCATTTTCTCCATCTTCGTGTGGTGCAGGTGATCCAAATCGTTCTATGGATTGTTCATAGCGGTTGTTCCCGACACATGACAGGCAACCTCAAAATGTTAGTAAACTTTGTTTCAAAGTTCATCGGCACTATCAGATTCGGGAATGATCATTTCGCTGCTATCATAGGCTATAGAGATTACGTCAATGGCAACATCGAAGTTAGTCGTGTCTATTATGTCGAAGGCCTTGGTTACAACCTTTTTTCCGTCTGTTAATTTTGTGATGGGGATTTGGAAGTAGCATTTCGGGAGAAAACTTGTTTCGTTCGTGACTTACAAGGAAATGATCTAATGTCGGGCACTCGTGGAACTAGTATTTACACCATCTCAATGTCTGATATGTTTGCTTCTTCTCCTATATGTCTGCTCTCCAAAACACATTCGACAAAATCATGGTTATGGCACAAACGACTATCTCATCTGAATTTCAAAACCATGATTGAACTCGCACGTCACAAACTAGTTGATGGTCTTCCACGGTTTCGATATTCAAAAGATCACTTATGTCCAGCTTGTGAACGAGGAAAAAGCACTCGTGCACATTTCCCTTCAAAAACAAAACACAATACAGATCACGTTCTTCAACTACTTCACATGGATTTGTGTCGCCCTATGCGTGTTCAAACGATAAACGCTACATTCTAGTAATTGTCGATGACTACTCCAGATGGACTTGCGTCTATTTTCTCCGAAGCAAAGATCAAGCTCCCTCAATGATCATCACCTTTCTCAAAAAAATTCAAGTTCAGCTTCGTAATACGGTCAGAAAAGTTAGAACAGACAATGGAACTGAATTCAAAAATCAAACTCTTCGATCTTATTTTGAGAAAGTGGGAATTGAACATCAAACATCCATTGCAAGATGTACAGAACATAATGGGGTTGTCGAAAGCCGCAACGGGACGTTAGTGGAAGCTGCAAGAACGATGCTAATCAATGCTCAATTACCATATTACTTATGGGCAGAAGTTGTATCAACTGCATGTTAAACCCAAAACCATTACATGATCACCAAACGGCATCACAAAACTCCTTATAAGATTGTTCACAACCGCAAACCGAATATTCAACGCTTTCATGTATTTGGTGCTCTTTGCTATCCAAATAATGATCGTGATGATTTTGGAAAACTCAAAGCAAAGGCTGACATTGGTATCTTCATTGGATATTGTGAGAAATCCAAAGGTTTTCGAATATGGAATCGTCGTACTAGAGAAATTCAGGAGACTATTCATGCTAATTTCGATGAGCTTACAGAAATGGCTTCTGAGCACAACAGCTTAGGACCCGCAACCAACCGTCTAAACTTTCCAGATCCAACAGCTGCACCTCTTTCCCTTAACCATAAAGAATTGGAAACCTTGTTTGCCCCACTGTTTGATGATTCATTTGAATTTCGTGCACCAGATGTATTACCTATTTCCACTGCACAACCTGACAATATTCTAATACCTGATACACCTTCACAAACAACAAAAACTGTTGCTGTAGATGTACCTCCAATTGAATCCCCATCAACAACAAAACAAACCACTTCCAACACTGACAATGCAGCTGAAGATCTTCCACAACAACCAGTACCCGAACCTGCAGATTATGACCCAAATGCGTTCTTTAATCCATTTGCACCGACTCCAACCGTTCCTGATATTGCAGAGTCATCCACACGCAATTTGGACTCGTCTAATCTACATACGTTCTATCAGCATCACCCTTCAACACATCATTGGACTAAAGAACACCCCTTAGTAAACGTCATTGGCAATCCCTCAGCTCTAGTTATGACAAGACGAAAACTTCACATCGATGCTGAAAACTGCATCTACGCACTCACAGTTTGTCAAGATGAACCCAAAAACATCAAAGACTCACAAACATACGACAACTGGAGAGAGTCAATGCAAGAAGAACTCGACCAATTCAAACGACTAGAAGTGTGGGAGTTAGTTGAAAGACCAAATGGGGTCTATGTCATCGGACTGAAGTGGATTTGGAAATACAAGTTAGATGTAGAAAGCACAGTGATTCGTAACAAATCGCGTCTGGAAACTAAAGGATTCACTCAGCAAGAAGGAATTGATTTTGAAGAGTCATTTGCTCCAGTTGCTAGGCTTGAGGCTGTCCGTATCTTTCTGGCATACACTGCAAATAAGAATATGGTTGTTTATCAAATGGATGTGAAAACGGCATTTCTGAACGGTCAATTACGTGAGGAAGTTTATGTTAGTCAACCAGAAGGATTCATCGATCCAGAGCATCCCAATCATGTGTATAGACTCAAAAAAGCCCTTTACGGACTTAAACAAGCCCCAAGGGCATGGTACGATAAACTAACTGCTTTCTTGCTTGCCAATCATTTTACTAAAGGTTCAGTGGATCCAACTTTGTTTATTCAAAAACACGGGGAGGACATTTTAATTGTTCAAATCTATGTCGATGACATTATTTTTGCATCAACAAACAAAAAATATTCAAATGCTTTTGCAAGATTAATGAAACAAAATTTTGAAATGTCCATGATGGGTGAACTTACGTTCTTCTTAGGACTCCAAGTTCATCAATCACCCCGTGGAATTTTTCTAAGTCAGTCCAAATATGCTCTTGAGATTTTAAAGAAACATGGCATGACAAGTTGTGATACTTATAACACACCTATGTCTTCATCATCTCCAAAGCTGGTGCTGATTTTCATGGTACACCTGTTGACCCTACAAAATACCATAGTATGATTAGGTCCCTCATGTATCTAACAGCCAGCAGACCAGATATAGTTTTTACTGTATACCTATGCTCCCGTTATCAGTCACGACCAACAAAAAGACACCTCTCTAAGGTTAAAAGAATCCTTCGATACATAAAGGGAACCATCCATTTGGGGATATGGTATCTGAAGGATTCTGGTTTTGAACTAATAGCTTTTTCAAATGCTGATCATGCAAGATGTTTAGACACACGCAAAAGTACATCTGGGAGAGTGCAGTTTCTAGGAGACAAACTTGTATCTTGGCAGTCAAAGAAGCAGGATTGCACTTCATTATCATCAACATAATCGGAATATGTAGCCATGTCAGCATGTTATGCTCAAGTCATTTGGATGCGATCACAGCTGATGGACTACGGTTACATTTTCAATAAGATTCCCGTGTACTGCGATTCTAAGAGTGCCATTGCCATCTCATGCAACACGGTTCAACATTTAAAGTCAAAACATATCGCACTCCGATATCATTTCATCAAAGAGCAAGTTGAAAATGGTACAATTGAATTATACTTTGTGGGTACTGAATACCAATTAGTGGACTTATTCACCAAAGCCTTGCCCCATGCAAGATTTGTGGAATTAGTTCACCAAATTGGCATGAGGTGTTTGACTCTAGATGATTTGAAAAACTTTCTTAAACACAATTAAGAATATCAAACACCTAAACACTTTGTACATATTTTCATTTCTTAAAAAAAAAAAAAAAAAAAAAAAAAAAAAGTCATCTCTTATCAGTGTGCAAAATTCAAAACAAATCAAAATATGCTCTTGATATACACATTTAGTCAATTTTTGATCACGAGTATATTTTGAGGGGGAGAATTTTTTATTTATCATGACTTTCGCACACTCTTCTCAAAATATTCATCATAAATAAAATTCTTCATCGTGCAACATTTCCGTGATCTCTTGAACTAAATGTTTGGAAAAACTTTTGAAAGTATTTGTTAGTTTAAGGGGGAAAAATGTGAATTACAAAAGTTAACAAACATTTGGACTAAGGATGTAACAACAACAAACCTCAAGGACTGTTGTTGTCAATTGTCAAAATGTTGTAACATAAGGACTGCGCTTGATGGGAAATACGGGATAAGGGACTAAACTTGACAAAACTTGAAAGTGTTCCCTGTATAAGCAACTTAATTCATTTTTTTTAACACACAAACTCAAAAAACACACCTAATTGCCACCATTTTCATTTTCGACCAAGTTTTTTGATCTTCTTTCATTTCACGATTGTAAGTGTCTAACACATTCATGTATGCTTAGTAATCACTCGCCCAATTTATGGGAACATTTATGCGGCTAAATCTCTCAATCGATGAATTAGGGTTTAAAGCATCAATTTGGGCATTTCTTATGTGTTAGGTTTTAGTCTAATTATATTAGTACTTTAGCTCAACATCATGATTAGGATTGTTCGCTTGCCTGTTAATTGTGATTTCAAACATCATTGAATGCAAATTGAGTGCCTTAGGGTTTAATAGGTCGAAAAGATTGCTGCTACTAATAGGTGTATTATAGTTGTGTTTCGAGTAGTTGGTTTTGCTTATATATGTTCCCCAATCATGCGTCTTAAGTATTGAATGCTAAAACAAACATATGCTCTAAGTTGAAGAATTTCGTGTTGCATAATGATCTTTTGTGACCAATGTGTTTGTTTGCTTAGATTTCTGGGTAATAGGATTTGTTTAGAATGAGTTTAGGAAGGTATTTGATGCTTTCATGGTCCTTGTATCTGTCTGTTATTGATTTTGATTAAGTATGAAATCCTTCGAGTAAGCATGAGGGTCTTCGAGTTAGGATGACTTTTCTTCTACTTAGAGATTAACTTTTCCTACTTAGAGAATTTTTTATAAAATCCTTCGAGAAAGTAAAACATTCTTCGACTTAGAAATTATTTCTTAAAATCTTCGAGTAAGGAAAAGTTTCTTCGACTTAGAAATTCTTTCTTAAAATCTTCGAGTAAGGAAAAGTTTCTTCGACTTAGAAATTCTTTCTTAAAATCTTCGAGTAAGGAAAAGTTTCTTCGACTTAGAAGTTTTATTCTTCAAATCTTCGAGTAAGGGAAAACTTCTTCGACTTAGAAGATTTTTATTAAACTCTTCGAGCAAGCATGCAGTTTTTTCGAGTAAGGATTTTACCACAGTTTCTCCGAGTTAGGAGGGTTTCAAAAAATTTTTGAGTAAGGAAAATGGCAATCTCCGATTAAGGGATGGTCTTTTCAATTTTTTTACTAAATCCTTCGAGTAAGGAAGTTTTTCTTTCTTTCTTCGAGTAAGACCATTTTTCTTCGAGTAAGCTTATTTTATCAGACTTGTAAATTATTTTCAAAATATAGAAATGTGTCAAGTTGAAAAATTGTGTTTACTCTTATATGATTGTTTGTTTATTGTGCACTAATTATTTATGATCCTCATACATGTTCCTCTATATGGTGTATCATATCACTTAAGTATAGGTCATGTATTGAATGGCTTACACTAACATAAATATGCAATTTATATTGTGTTTCTTTGTTGGTGTTTGTGCTTCTCAGGTTCACAATGTCTCAAGCATCAAAATCAAGAAATGAGTTGATACCCGAAGGAGATGAAAGGAAAATAGGAGAATCCAATTACCGGGTAGATTTGGAAACCTTACCATGCCACCCTACTTGTCAAATCATGGTGGAGATACTCAAGAAACACTTCTGTAGACATGTTCTAACCAGATCCGCTACGGTTTAGGAAATTTATCTTAATCAGTTCTGGAATTCTTTAATCATTAGTCGCGACACAAAAACTATGACAATCACCCTTGACAGCAAATTCATCAAGTTCAATGTTCATCTTCTTCGCAATGTTCTTGGACTTCCTCCAACAGTCTTTGGAAAATACACACAGTTTTTAGATGATCCGTCCTTTGAACAAATAGTCAAATCCCTAAAGCACCTCGGCTATGACGACTAATTTGAAGAAATCACATCTCATTTCAAAGTTGACAAAAGATATATTCCTCAACCATGGTTGACCATTTACACCATCCTCAGTCACTATATCACGGGAAATGAAACAGGTCATGAGCACCCCAGACTTGAACATCTGCAATTCTTCTAGGGAGTCATCAACTTGGCACATCTTGACTACGCTAAGTATATATGGACTCACATGGTATACCAAGCTCGTTAATTTGGGCAAAAGAAAGGCTACAAGATTCCATTCCCTCGATTCACTAAGCTTCTCATTGCTCACTTCATGGCCCTAGAACAAGATATTGACAAAAGTCCTAATGAAAAATCTCATTCAGAACAAATGGATCATGTTCTTTCACGAGTAAGAATTCATGCCACAAACACCACCAAACAAGGTCTTAGAATTCCAGATGTCTTAATTACAGAGACGGTGAGGGCAACAAAGGCTTATGAAAGATATGATGATGCACAAAAAAGCGGGATTTGTAGGAATAACTATAAAAGGAAACACTGGCACAAGAAGAGGTAGAGGAAGAGGAGTGAAAGCTGGTACAACAAGAACAAAGAAAGTTACTCGAGCAACTAAAAGGAAACCAATGCTCCGAGATGAATCTTCTGCAGATGAAGAAGATGAAACGAACTTAAGGGAAGAAAGAAAACGCATCATGAATATCAAGAAAGAAAAACACGATGAAGATCTGGTTAAAGGAAAATCACCAATGAACCAAGACACACCTGATGATACCTTACAACCTCCAAAGACAAAGAAAGAAGAAATATCACAACTCAGGAAAGCCTTAAAGGAAAACAAAGCAAAATATTTGGCTGATCTTGAGAAATTTAAGATGAAGAAGAAGGGTGAAGAGTCTGGGTCAAAGGTTGGTGATGATGAAGTCTTGACTGAGACTGATGCTGATGATGAAACGGAAGCCACTTTGTCTAATCCTGAAAGTGTGTCAGTGGGTGAATCTGAGGGTGAATAATAAGAATCAGACCAACACATTCACACACCCTCAGGATCTGATGAAGATGAAACTGATGAAGAAAAGAAAGACGATGAAGAGAAAGATGATGAATCTGATGAAGACAATGAAGATGATGATGATCAAGATGATGACAACTCTGAAGGAGATAATCGTATTAATACTCCACCCAAACTAACATCTCATGTTCCATCATCTCATGATCAACACTCCAAGACTAAGCCTCCCTCACCTAAACCAACACCTGAACAAACTGAACCCAGTCTATTACAATCTCTTAAGGAACATCTCAACAAATTGCAAGCTCAAGTCAAGGCACAACAACAAGATATTGATGAATTCAAGACATATGATGTTTCTCAAGCAATGGAAGATTTCTTCACCAAAAACTTACCAAGACAGGTCGGCAAACACCTCCAAGAAACACTTCCATCTGTTATGAAGCAGTACGTCAAAAATAAGCTTGATGAAATAGTTGCTCATCACATTCAGACAACACCTATTACCATTCAGACTAAACCATCAAAGCCATCTGCTACAGGTCTCAAAGGTCAATTGCTTGAAGCCATTATAAATGATTTAGAGGAAAGTGAACTTCGCAAGGCTTTGATCAAGTCATTAAAGAAAACCGAAAAGAAAGATGATCCATGAAAAAAGGTCAAGTCAAGCAAGCGTCGTCATGATGATTCTGATAAAGATGACAACGCTAAGCCAAGGGACAAATGTACAAGAACAACTGGACCTACTGAAAAATTGCAATCTTTACACATCCAACAAAATGTCAAAGATGAACTTCAACCCCAAGATACTGGAACATATGATGATGCTGAACCCCATGATGACATTTTACATCACAATATGGCTGAAGCAATTCCTGAACCACCTGCGAATGTACCTATGCAACCAGTTCCTGAATGGATTGATCCCTCTGCTAAAAAGTTTGATTGGTTTAAAGAAATGGTTGATGCATATCCTGACATTCCAGAAGACGAAGTTCCTGCTAAAGGCTTAGTTGTCGATTTCACGAAGAAAATTAAGTAGGTGATGAAGTTCCAAAAACTACAACTGTCTAATATTGTTAATATCCGAAAAGCAGGTTTCTCACAATTAAAGACATCTATCACTTATCAACTGGCATTTGAATACAATCTTGAATAAGTTGCTAGAGCATTATCAGAGAATGTTAGTTGGGATGTTGCAAGACCTTCACATGAACCTGACACATTCAAGTTTCGTGACTATTCGCAACCTTTACCCCTCATTGGTCAAGTTCACAATCCCAAGATCCCAAAGGCATATTTCTTCAATCATGACTTGGAGTACTTAATGTATGGGAACACTGATCTAGAGAAATGATATGCTACATCTCTTACCAAGTTCAAAGCTGCTACTTACATACAAGAAGGTCTCGAAGAACAGATTGGAGATTTGTTCAGCACTTCAATTGCTGATTACAATGATGAAGCTATTCTAGGAGTTTTTCACTGGCCAGAGATGCGCAAATGGTTCTACAAATGGAAACTGACGTTTACTTCAAAACACAAGGAAAACTACAAACAAAAGTTTTTTTCCATCAAGAGTGCTGATGAGTGGCCTTTTACTCATCATTTTATACCCGAAAAACCCCACAAAAACGACCAAAAACACCCAAATGGACCATATAATGTTACAAATATCCTTGGATTGTGTTTTTTGTGTTTCAGGTACAAAAGGATTGAAAACGGGGCAAACGCGGACAAAACCGAGCTTGATTTGGAAAAGAGTCGAAAACCGAAGCCGGAAAAGACATTTTTTATTCGGATGAAATTCAAGCTCGGAAAATCCCAAACGGCTCTTGGATTATTCTTACTTGGCAAAAATTGACCCTTGATTAACTTTGAAGAAATGCAAGTTTGGTCCTTGAAGTTTCATAAATTACAACTTTGGTCCTTTGTTTGTTATCCATATTACTCTAAAACACAACCGGATCCAAACAAAACCCTTTACCCATTATCCCTTAACTCCACAAGCCCAGCCCATCACCACCTAAACAAACCAGCCCGCTCAAATCTAAAACCCGTCCAACCCACAACCTTGACCCGACCCACCCACTCAATAATAATAAAACACGGTTGTTTAGTCAAATCCCCAATTCATATTAGTCAAAATCCCTAACAAACCTTCTCACTATTTCTTCTTCTTCTTCCCTAAATTACCGCCCAATTAAACCATAACCTCTGCTAATCCCACCTCTTACCACCTCACCACAACAGTCCAAGGTACCCACATGGGTTTGCCTTTGGTCCCCTCCCCTCCACCTCATCAATCCGAGGCACCAAAAGATGAATCAACAGCCAAGAGTTAAAGATGTGGTGAGCACGAAATTATCCAAGGGCTAGAAAAGAAACACAACCGCAAGAGGGAACACACACACGAAAGAAACACACTCGAACTAGGGTTTTACATTTTTTTTAGTATAAATAGTCGAATAGAGCCGAGTCGTTTTTTTTTTTCTAACTAGGTTTATTTTAGCTTTTTATTTTAAGGTATTTGTATTTTTTTCAGCATTGTAATTTACTCTAAATTTAATTTAAAGTCAGTTTTTATTCAAAGTTTTAATTTTAATTTTACTGTTTTTCAGCTTATGTCTTATTTATTGCTTAAATTACTGCTTATTTAGCTTATTCTAATTTTTATCTGCTTATTTGATCTTTCTTATTTGAGTTAATGCTAGTTAAGTTAGTTAGTTTAGTGTGTTTGGCTGTTGAGGGTTAAATGGGTGAAAATAGGTAGAAATTAGAAGCAACTGTTTATGTGCAACTAGAGATCTTAAAATATTTCCATACTTTAACTGTTTGTAAGAGCACTTTAGAGAATTTGAAGTATGTTTAGGTTTCTAGAGGATTAGTGTAAAAGTAGCATCAGTATTATAAGCCAACAACAAGGCTGAGTTTATTTTGGCCATCATTTGTGGCATTTTAGTGTTCATCTGGTAGATTTAAGTATGAATTCATCACTTGGTAATGTTTTATCAAGATATGAAGGAATTAGATGTCCATGTTCCCATCTGCTGCATCAGTTTAGTAGTAGCAGCCTGATACATAAGTTTGCAATCTCAGCTTCATTAGAGTAATTTAAGTAGTATCTAAGTCAGTTTCAGTGTTTTTATAGAGTCTAGTAGCTTTTCTATCGATTTTCATAATTTCATAAGTTAAAATTAATTTATACAGCTTGTATTGGTTAAGTAGTTAGAAGGTGTTTTTAGGTGCTCAATTTGAGTCTTAGTCAATCTTGTAAACTTGTTTTAAGTTTGGTCATAGTGTCATTAGGTATATTGCTCATTTAAGCTGCTCAACTGCTTCTGCATCAGGCTTGTTTAAGAGCTGTTCTTTTTTAAATTTTATAAAAATTGATGTTTTGTATTGTTTTCTAGCTTATTTCAATCTGTTTTAGATTTTTAGCCATTAGCCTAATCATTTAGTAGTTTAATTTTAAGCTTAAACTTGCATTTCCAGTTTCAAAATTTGTCCATGATCACTCATTATTTGAGATTTTAAAAAGAAAATAAAAATAAAATGTTGCAAAAAAAAAAAAAAACTGACAAGCCTTGGGTTCGAACCCAGGTCAGTTTGCACACAACACCAACAACATTACCACCGCACCCTTTCTTCTTTTTTAGTTTAAAGTTGCAATATTTACTTCAAAACCCCTTTTTCTTTTTCTTTTTTTTAAAGCTTATCCGACCTTGTCTGCTTTTTCCCAGCTTATTGAAATAAGCTGGGGCACTTTTTATATTTTTCATAGCTTCATTTAAGTTTAAAGTATTTTAGAAAAAAATTTCAGAATTTTCTTTTTTTCGTTTAGTATTTTTAATCAATTATTTTCTTTTAAATAGTTTTTAATTTATAAAATATTATTAAAAAGTCAAAAAAATATCTTTCTTTTTTTCCAAAATTTTCTTTTTATATTTAGGACTTAGGAAAATTATTTTGATACCCGTAGGATTAGTTTTTCAAATATTTTACGTTTTACTCGTTCGTAGTTTTTGGTTTTCGTTATTCGATTTTCGTTTTTAGAAACACAACAAACCCTCGTTTTTTCAAGCATTTTAATACCGAACCGAAAACGATATCCTCAATTTCACGCCTCGCAGGGAGAACGACCCGGGTACACGCTTGCCCGGTTTATTATAACTTGATTGTCGCGTTGAGCCGTTCCTCGTTGACTTTTCTTCGTGAGAGGTTTGACTTGTGATCGTATTTCGACGCTAATTAATTTTTGGCGCCGCTGCCGGGGAGGTGTGTTGCGACAATATCGTCACGGTTTGACGATTAGTGACTTGAAGAACCTTCCTCGTGAAGTTTCGTAAATATCTTGTGAATATTTTTTATCAAAAATCCAAAAAAATTGAAAAATCCAAAAAACCCAAAAATATTCTTCTTAACCTAATGTTCTTGGTGCATGCGCACACGCAATCGTAGACGTGCTGCCTCATTAGTCGAACCCGAGATTCGTACTAATCCTGATCCTCCCATTGTCATAATGGCGGAGAATCGCACCATGCTTGAGCTTCTCCAAGCACCCACCGAGGGTTACGGAGATGCTATTGTTTTTCCCCCGATCGTTGCCGATAATTTCGAACTTACCCCGGCTTTACTATCCTTAGTAACGTCGAATCAATTTTACGGTTTCGAGAGGGATGACCCTCATTCTCACATTCGATGGTTCAAAAAAATTTCATCGACCATCAAATGTAGGGATGTTCCTCCAGAAGCAATCAAATTGCTTCTCTTTCCTTTCTCTCTTGAGGGGGCAGCCCGGATTTGGCTTGAAAAACAACCCCCTCGTTCTATCTTAACTTGGGAAGATTTGGTGTCGAAATTTGTGAATGAATTCTTTCCACCTTCAAAAACCACAAGTTTAAAAAATGAAATTACCAAATTTACTCAAAAATTTGATGAATCTTTTAGTAAAGCGTGGGACCGTTTTAAAGAATTACTTCGCAAATGTCCTCACCACGGTTTTTCCGAGTTACACCAAATTGATACTTTTTACAATGGATTGAACCAAACCGACCAAGATTCTCTAAACGCCGCCTCCGGTGGTTTTATATTGAATCGGACTACGGGAGATGCTTTGTCCATCATCGAGAACAAGTCAATGGTTCGCACTTCACGAAGCAAACCGGTTGTTTCCCAAGTGAGTGCTTCGCCTTCTTGCTCACAAACGATGAATACTTCTAGCACGGATGCTAAAATTGACAAGCTTACGGATACCGTACAAGCTTTGGTTCTCTCCATCCCAAAAATTCTTTCTTCTTCCCCACAAGCTTCTCCACCCGCTCAAGTCAAAGCGGTGGAAGAAAGTTGTGTCACTTGTGGTGGTCCTCATGCTTATTATAATTGTACCGCCACCGATGGCCGGCCTTTTAAAAGCAATGCCGTAGCCGGGTCTTACAACCAAGGAGGTACTCAATACCATCCTCAAGTTGACCCGAGCTATCGAGCTAACTATCAAGCAGGACCACCCGGTTTTTCTCAACCAAACAATCAAAATAGGTTTAATCAAAACCAAAGTAGGGGGCAAAATGTTCCATATCAAGCCCCTACTGATCAATACCCGACCCAAGGGGTCAATTTCACTCAAGGGTATCAAGCTCCAAATTACCCTGCCCCGATTGCTCCCTCAAATGATCTTACAAATTACATTAAGACAAATGAGGTGAAAATGAGGGCCATGCAAAATCAAATCACAAATTTGAAAAATGAATTTGAAAATTCAATGATTAAGCAGGGTAATGAGCTCAAAAGCAAAATTGATCAATCGGAAACAAAGATTGAAAACATGTTTGATACCCTCATCCATCAATTTCAGCAAGCTAATCTAGCTAATCAAGCTAATCAAGCTTCTACTTCAGGAACTCTCCCAGCTAATACAATTCTTAACCCAAAGGGAGAGTTGAAAGCTGTTACCACCCGAAGTGGTAAAGCTTATGACGGACCCTCGATTCCTACTCCTTCTCCGGTGAAGGAAGTGGAACGAGAGGAGGAGGTAACAAAGGACAAGGTGCACACCTCAAGCCCACAAAGTACCGCACACGTCCCACCTCCAATAATCCAAACTCCAATTCCGGAACCCGATGTTCCGAAGACAAATTCTAAGCCTTCAATACCATATCCTTCAAGGCTTAATGATCAAAAGCATAAAGAAAAAAACAATCAAAAAATGGAAAAGTTCTTTCAAATCTTCAATGAGTTGCATTTCGACATAAGCTTTGCAGATGCTCTCTTTCTTATGCCAAAATTTGCATCTAAACTTAAAAGTTTGCTAAGCAACAAGGAAAAGTTGTCGGAGATGGCAAAAACCCCCCTAAACGAGCAATGCTCGGCGGTTATCCTCAAAAAGCTTCCCGAAAAGCTCGGAGACCCCGGCAAGTTTTTAATCCCATGTGATTTCTCGAGGATGGTTCAATGCTCCGCCTTGGCCGATCTTGGCGCTAGCATTAACCTTATGCCACTCTCGATATGGGAAAAATTGTCTCTTCCAAAGCTTACACCTACTTGCATGACACTCGAGCTAGCGGACCGTACTATTACTCATCCGCTTGGAATAGCCGAGGACGTTGTTGTGAAAGTAGGAAAATTCCACTTTCCCACTGATTTTGTTGTGGTAAACTTTGATGCTGATCCTCGAGTTCCACTCATTTTGGGTAGAGCTTTCTTAAGAACGAGCCGTGCTCTCATTGATGTGTACGCTGAAGAATTAACCATTCGTGTTGATAATGAAGCGGTCACGTTTAATATTAATCAGGGGTCTAAATGCAACGTTGCTACGATTGATCAAAAATCTGATATACTTTCAAGATTTACGGTCAAGAGTACGTCACAAAAACGTGCTGAGCTCAAAGCAATGAAAATTGCCCCTGGTTCAAGTCAATGGTTTAAGAGTTGTGCTGAAGTTAAAAGTGTTCTTGATTACGATGAACACGAATCGGAGGATACAACGGAAGTGGTGAAAACTGCTAGCTCTAAGAGCGCACCACTTACCCCACCTCCGGAATCGGTTTATCGTATTGATATTTCCGCACCACTCATTTCCGACTCTTCCCATCCTTCTCCTCCGTTTGAGGGAAGTGATATCTATAAGGAAGAGCTTGAGGTTTTCTTGTTTGATGCTCCAATTTCACCGGAAATTGTTGAGCCCGATTGTGATCTGGGGGGAGACGCTCCGTTGTTGGAAAAAATGATATTTGATGAACCATTATTTTCTCTCCCCCCGAAGAAAGTTGTTATTGAGGAAAAGCAGTCTGATCCTGTGGAGCTCGAGCTCAAGGATGCTTTTCCCGAATATGAGAGTTTTGTATTCAATGACAAAGAGGAGAGTAGTGGCAGTCCCACTTCTTATCCTGATTATTCACTCTCGGCTTACGAAGCCTTTTGCTTTGATATCGATCATTCGGAAGAGACGGGTAGTGGCAGCACCACTTCCCATTCTTATATCTCTCTTCATGAGTATGATTCATTTCATTTTGATATGAATGATCGTTATCATGAGGAGTTCTCCGATGAACTCTTTCATTTATCTCCTCCGGAATATGATCATTTCTACTTTGATCTTGAGGAAGATACTTGTCTGGGGGGAGGTGTGCTTGATTATAAGAATTTACTTATTGAAAATTTCATCCCAACCCTCCCGCCCAAGAATTTTGATGAAAGCTTTGTCTTTGGTGATGAAGAATTTTTCATGATAATCATGATGATCTTTCTTCTCTTCATCACATTTGTTGTGATTTCTCATCTCCTTCACTCCTTCGGGAGTGAGACACCATCTTTGACCCCGGTATCACCATTTATGGTTTCTCTTTCTTAAAACCGGGTGTATCTCATCGGAGTGGAACTTTCGCATGTTTCAATGTTTATCCAAACATATTGAATGAAAGTCCGATGGAGATTGTTTCTTCCACTTGCTTCCCCATGGACAAATGAATTCGGAGTTGAGTCAAGCTCGTGACTCGGTTAGCAAAAACAAGCGCTTCGTGGGTGGCAACCCATGCTTATCCTTCTATCTTCTTTCTTATTTCTAACACTAAGTGTGGGGGAGTTCCTCTACTTGTGCTTTGTGGTTGTATATTTGCCTTTGTTTTCAGGATTCCCGTAGATTGTGATGATTGACGCGCCTGTTTTCAATCCAGCCGCCCAATATCCTATCTTTGTGTTTATGATTATCCAGGGATATCTTAAAATCCTTTTTGTGAAAACAATATTTCGTTTCCACACTTAGCTAGTAGTCTTACCCTTTTACGTTCTATAGTGTCGGCTTAGGCCGGTACTTTGAATATTGAGGGCAATATTCAATTCTAAGTGTGGGGGGGAATTCTTATTTGACCCAAAATTTAAAAAAATTTCACATTTTGTACCTACTAGTCCCCTAGCACCCCCGTTTTGACCAAAAATTTTAAAATTTTTATCGTATTTTGCATTAAAAAGAAGTGCTTTGCACAATAAAAATAATTTGCTATACATTAATACTTCGGTATTAGTGAAAGTTTAGACTTGATTAGGCTAGAACAAGGGGAATCCCGACTCTGCTAGAGTGTTGATCTAGCTGCTACCCTTAACGTTTAGGCTAAGTTTTTACGAATTGTGCAAATGAAAATGCTAAGCGTGGAGTAGTTGGTTCTCTTTAGAGCTTATATAAGTAATCTATGGCTTTTCCTCCCAGAAGATCCTAACCTGACTAAAAGGAGTGCTATTTTCAAACTTTTGAACGCAAAAACCGTTTTTGTTAAGCAAATAAATTTTTATACAATCTTGATTGAGAATACTAGTTCAAAGTTTTATTTAAATTTCGGAACAAGCATATTTTCTTACAAACCCAATAAGAATGCAAAATGAAAGTGAGTAGTTGCTTGAAAGTTGCAAAAGTTAAAGTTTTAAGTATGAATAAATAAGTGCTCTAAGCTACGGATTCGAGATCGGGCCTTGGATCCTTATTTCCGGAAGGCGTTTAGGTCTTGGCTACCCTCTTACACCGGCCCTTGGACCTCTAGTTCAGGAATGTGTAAGGTCTTGGTCTAACCACCTTGGATCCTCATTTCAGGAATGTCTAGAGTCTTGGAACACTCCGTTGTAACGGCCCTTGGATCCTTTATTCCGAAAGGTGTAAGGTCTTGGAACTAAACCGTGAAGCTCCGTCGTTTAGGGTACACAAGTGGAAAAAAAAAAAAAAGTGAAAAATGTAATGAAAAAAATGTTTATGTTTGTTTATGAATAAGTGTGAGAAACTTGCTTCTTCTTAAATTTAAATCGAAAGTTGAACTAGTATTCGTCAATATTGTCTAAAAGTTGGACGGTGATTTAGAAATTGTTGACTTCAAAGATCCCGTGAGCTCCGATACTATTCTCGAGGGTGTAAAAACCTAGCCTCCTAAGTTTACTAAGGATAAGCTGAGAAGAAAGTCGCTACATGGAGTGATCTCACCTTTGAATCTCTAATTTCTAAATCATTGTCGGTTTTTAACCCTAATAAATGTCGATTTTTACGATCAAAACTTTGAAAACAAGCACACACACCTAACTTATGAATAATTGTGGGAGTGAAAAGTTAAGCCTCGGCTTACATAGGTTGCTAATATAAGTAGCGTTAGCATTTTACAAAAACGTTTGCACAAGGGCTTTTAGACTTAGTTGGGAAGTATAAAAAGAGGATGACGATTACAATTCCCCGGAGTCACCCATTTTGTGTGATTCCCGTTCCATGATGCCATTTTTGATAATCAAGCATATTATTTACATTTGTTCTCGTTTTAGTTACTTGCATTTTATAATAAGTCAATACGGGGTGTAATATTTTTGGTAACCTTGATATTTTTTATCCTTTCATTACTTCATAAGATCGGATTGCTAGGGACTAGCAATTGCTTAGTGTGGGGGATTGATGAGTGGCCTTTTACTCATCATTTTATACCCGAAAAACCCCACAAAAATGACAAAAAACACCCAAATGGACCATATAATGTTACAAATATCCTTGGAGTGTGTTTTTTGTGTTTCAAGTACAAAAGGATTGAAAACGGGGCAAACGCGGACAAAACCGAGCTTGATTTGGAAAATAGTCGAAAACCGAAGCCGGAAAAGACATTTTTTATTCGGATGAAATTCAAGCTCGGAAAATCCCAAACGGCTCTTGGATTATTCTTACTTGGAAAAAATTGACCCTTGATTAACTTTGAAGAAATGCAAGTTTGGTCCTTGAAGTTTCATAAATTACAACTTTGGTCCTTTGTTTGTTATCCATATTACTCTAAAACACAACCGGATCCAAACAAAACCCTTTACCCATTATCCCTTAACTCCACAAGCCCAGCCCATCACCACCTAAACAAACCAGCCCGCTCAAATCTAAAACCCGTCCAACCCACAACCTTGACCCGACCCACCCACTCAATAATAATAAAACACGGTTGTTTAGTCAAATCCCCAATTCATATTAGTCAAAATCCCTAAAAAACCTTCTCACTATTTCTTCTTCTTCTTCCCTAAATTACCGCCCAATTAAACCATAACCTCTGCTAATCCCACCTCTTACCACCTCACCACAACAGTCCAAGGTACCCACATGGGTTTGCCTTTGGTCCCCTCCCCTCCACCTCATCAATCCGAGGCACCAAAAGATGAATCAACAGCCAAGAGTTAAAGATGTGGTGAGCACGAAATTATCCAAGGGCTAGAAAAGAAACACAACCGCAAGAGGGAACACACACACGAAAGAAACACACTCGAACTAGGGTTTTACATTTTTTTAGTATAAATAGTCGAATAGAGCCGAGTCGTTTTTTTTTTTCTAACTAGGTTTATTTTAGCTTTTTATTTTAAGGTATTTGTATTTTTTTCAGCATTGTAATTTACTCTAAATTTAATTTAAAGTCAGTTTTTATTCAAAGTTTTAATTTTAATTTTACTGTTTTTCAGCTTATGTCTTATTTATTGCTTAAATTACTGCTTATTTAGCTTATTCTAATTTTTATCTGCTTATTTGATCTTTCTTATTTGAGTTAATGCTAGTTAAGTTAGTTAGTTTAGTGTGTTTGGCTGTTGAGGGTTAAATGGGTGAAAATACGTAGAAATTAGAAGCAACTGTTTATGTGCAACTAGAGATCTTAAAATATTTCCATACTTTAACTGTTTGTAAGAGCACTTTAGAGAATTTGAAGTATGTTTAGGTTTCTAGAGGATTAGTGTAAAAGTAGCATCAGTATTATAAGCCAATGATCCGTCTGAAAACGTATATATAAATATATGCAATCTCAGAACGAATGCTCGTGTGTAGTGTGAAACCAGGCAAGTGATCACCTGGGTCGTTTCCCAACGAGGTGCGAAATTGAAAACTGTGAAAAGCTTTGGATTAGAGTGATTGATGAATCAGATATTTTTGATTATGTTTTAACAAGATAAAATCTATTAAATAGAAGCTATCACTATTTTTCTGTTTTTCGTTTAATCTAAATTACACTAAAAACGCGAGTCGGGATTTAATTAAAATGCGTATAACACTGAGATATATGTAAAATTAACTCTAAAGGTGTTCTAATATTTTTTATAACTTAAAAAATGACAAAAGAAAATTATCTAAAAAAGATTTATATTTTTTTTAGACTTTTATATATATATATTTTTTTTATAATTTAATTACTAAATTTAACTAATAAATAGATTAAAAATAGTAAACTTATCCAAAAAAATTACGAAACTTTTTTTTTTTTATATAAATACTCTAAGTGATTACCAAGCTAATAAAATTATAGTGGAAAAGCAAGCTTATGCGGTTAAGCTCTAAATAAGCTAGTAACTTAATTAAGCTTATTAATACTAAAACTGGTTCTATATATTAAATATTAAAAAGTGTAAATGGTTAATAAAAACGAGGGGTAGCACACTGGTTGAGGCTTTGGTCTAGTGAACGACAGGTCGTGGGTTAGAAACCCACTAGGTACTTTTTTACTAACTTTTTTATTTTTTGAGTTTTTCTTTTTGCAAACTAACTTAAATATTAAATATAACAAACTTTAATAAAGACACTATTTTTATTTTAAACTAGATAAGCTGATTCAAACAGCCTATTTGAGACTGTGGGCTATTGTAAAGGTTTTTGAGATTTTGCAACTTGCCTTGCGCCAGGGCCAAAGTCCCAAATTCGAGGGCTATTTTAGGGCTGCTAGAGGATTACTAAAAATGAAACAAAATTACCTAACAATAGTCGAGCTGGTGGAGTTTTAATATCAAAAAGAACTAACTTATTCGGGCTTGTGTGGTGTGAGTAAAAAAATCTTAAAGTTTCCAAAAACTAACAAAAACTGCTATATGCAGTTTACTTACTGATGTTGTGCTATTTTGTTGCACACTTGTGCAATGGTTCTAAGGTTTTGTGGATCGACTAAGTAGACTAAATGAGATGTAAAAATGCCAAAAGCAAGGTCTAAACAAGCTTGTGGCTTGTGTGAGCTTGTTTGAGCTCTCTAAGGACTGTTACTCCCATAGTAGGTTCAAAATTGCTTAAACTTGCTATAGAACTGATCTAAGAGTAGAAATAGCTTCTAGGGACTGTAAGAAGCTTGTGCAAACTTGGTTCAATGGTCAAGCTACAGTAATGGGGTGTTTGGTTCGATTGGCAAAGTTAAACCAAACAGTCTCTTATGAGACTGTTTTGGTGTTTTCCAAGTGAAATGATCCTGTTGAGCTTTAAATCGAAATCTAGTGGTACTAGTAAGTTATTTAAGCTTATGAAATGACTATGTGACTGAAAAGAAAACTAATTCAACAAGCTAGCTTATAGCTTCTATTTTTGACTTTTTCTAGTTATTTAAGTGAAACTGAAGAACAAGGCAGTAAATAACTATGAAACTGAATGACTTAAGTTAATAGACTACTGAGAAGCTAATATTGATAATGATAAGCTACTTAACAAGCTAGAAACAGTGAATTATAAAATTAAGCTAAAAATGAGATTTTGCTTACAATCGAATTACACATGAAACATGAAACCAAGAACCAAGAACCAACCTATAGGTTCTCCACAGAACCTCTAACCCATAAGCTTCCAGAATTTGAGCTTGTGAACATCCAGAGTAGCTTATTTGACCATGTTTGACTTTCGTTGACTATTTCTTCAAACTTGAATTTAGAGTAGCTAGGTACTATTTAGGCTTATAATAAGCTATTGACAGCTTATATAAGCTTAAAACAAGGTAGTGTGAGGCTTTTGATTGTAGTTTAAACTAACTTAGAGCTTCTTCGAATTAACAGGTTATATGAAATTTAACTTACTATTGAAAATGAGTTCAATTACTGATAATATAAGAACAATGAGATCGAATTTAACTTGTATTGATACTTGAAACTTGAGATTACAAAGATAAGTACTGGAATTGAAAAACAATTATGCTACTAGTTAACTACTTTTTATCTACTGGTTGATCTCTTCAGCCTCTTGCTCCTTTTATAGCATCCCACATGTTCCAGGTGTCATCAAGAGTAAATCCCACCATTCACCTTAGCTTTTGGTCCACTCTCCATGTGCCACGTATTTTTGGCGGGAAAATTGAGTTAGTGGGAAAACCACTTGGGTTCTGGTAACTTGCTGGGGGAGGAAGCATTTAATGCTTGGGGTAATATAGCAGGGATAAGGGGAAGAGATAAGGGTGAGGTGATGGGGCTAAGGAGGTGGTATGGCAGAGGTGGTATTGCAGGTGGTTTGTGTGAGGGAGAAAGAGGGAAGACCAGTTTGACTTAAGTCAAACCGGCATTGGGTTGTTTATAATAAAAGGGTGAGTGGGCTTGGGTTATTTATTATAGGATTGGATCCGGTTTTGGTTTGTAGTAATAAAGAGCCCAAGGACCTAAAGTGTATTATTTGGATTTTTGGGGGATTGAACCTGTAAATATCACAATGTTATCACAAGGACCAATTATGCCAAGTTTGAATAGTATAAGGCTTAAATTTTAATATTTTTCATTTTTAAAACCTTAAGGACTAATTTTGACATTTTTCAAACTTGAGGGACTAAAGTTGCCATTTTATAATTTTTAACTTTTAAAGGACTAGTTTTGACAACTTATGAATCCCTAAGGACCTTTGATGATATTTAACATGTTTTGGATTACCAGGGACTAGATTTGCCAATTTTTGAAAGTTGAGGGACTGAAACTGCCAATTATGCAAACTTAGCTCATTTTTGATTGTTTTTAATCATTTTGCACTTGTAACACATAAAAACACAATCAAATGATATTTTCTGAATTTTGAAGCATATTTGCATATATTTAAACGTTTTGGCAGTTCAGATGGGACAAAAATGATGAGTATTTAGACACTCATCAATCCCCCACACTAAACTATTGCTAGTCCCTAGCAATCATTTGAGAAAACTTAATGGATTTTATCTCTTTACCAAAAGCCATTACTTCTGGAGTAGCCAATTGTTTCAGTTCAAGTAAGAACTTTGGTACAATGATAACCAAGTGATTTTGAGCAAATCATTAGCTGTCAACGGTTTTGATTTGTCTTTACCAAAAGCCGTTTGCTTCTGGACTAGCCAACTCTTAGATAAATTATCAATATTATCTTTGGTGAGCTGATTACCAATCATGGATTTTCACTGCCTTAACCACAAGCCATAACCTTGCGGGCTAGCCAACTCTTCACTTATGAAGATATGGTGAGTCGAATACCATACAATTTTCGGCAAATTGTAAGCCATCAACGGATTTGAGACATCTTTACCAAGAGCCGTTTGCTCTCGGATTAGCCAATCCTTATGTGGGTTAGACATGGCGGACTGATAACCATTTATTGCGTTCTAAGTGAGAAAAAATTTTAAAATTTTTGGCTAAAATGGGGGTACTAGATGGTACATTTGATTAAATTCGCAAGAATTCCCCCCACACTTAGAACTGAATATTGCCCCCAATATTCAAAGAACCGGTTGTTAAACCAACACTTAGAACGTGAAAGGGAAATACTAATAGCCTTTTATTTCATATAGTTATTTATTTTATTTTTATCTAATTTGCATTTAAGCCGTTAAGGCATGCAAATTCCCCCCCCCCCTTTTTTTTTTTTTTTTTTTTTTTTTGAAACTTTACATATATACAACATGTGGGGCATCTCCCCCACACTAGGTGGTAGAACAGAGAAAGAAAACAGAGACACGGGTGAAAACCCATGTTATGGGCTAATGTTTTTGATCACCGAGTCATTAGCTTGACTCGATCCCCGCATTCATTGGTTCATGGGGAAAGTTTGAAGATCCGGGACAACCATGAATGGTATGTCCTCTCCAAAGTAGTGCTTTAACCGATGACCATTCACTTTGAAATTAGGACCGTCGTTTTGAGATAACTCAACGGTACCATATGGATAAACCTTTGTGATAGTGAATGGACCAGGCCATCGGGATTTGAGTTTGCCTGAGAAGATCTTTAATCTTGAATTGAAAAGAAGGACTCGATCACCAACGTTGAAAACGCGGTTCTTTATTTTTGAGTCATGAATCTTCTTTGTCTTTTCTTTATAGATCAAAGAGTTCTCGTAGGCATGATCACGCAGTTCATTTAGTTCATTCATTTGAACTTTACGGTGATCACCCGCAGTTTGAAGGTCAAAGTTAGCATGTTTCAAGGCCCAGTAGGCTTTGTGCTCTAATTCTATCGGCAGATGACATGCCTTTCCGTACACAAGTTTGTAAGGCGTACACCCAATGGGTGTTTTGTAAGCTGTACGGAAGGCCCATAGTGCATCATCCAACTTATCCGACCAGGATGCACGATTTTCTCCTACAGTCCTTTCTAAAATTCTTTTTATACCCCGATTTGAAACTTCTACTTGTCCACTTGTTTGTGGGTGATACGCAGTAGAAAGACGGTGAGTTACACCATACTTTTGCATGACTTTATCAAATTTGTCATTGCAAAAATGAGTACCACGATCACTGATTATAGCACGTGGAGTTCCAAAACGGGCAAACAGAGCTTTCAGGAATTTTACAACCACTCGGGCATCATTAGTGGGTAAAGCTTTTGCTTCAACCCATTTTGACAAATAGTCAACAGCCACGAGAATGTATTTATTTCCTCGAGATGATGGAAATGGCCCCATAAAGTCAATGCCCCAGACATCAAAGATTTCACAAACTTGAATAGCATTTTGTGGCATTTCATTTCGTTGTGAAATATTACCGTGACGCTGACAAGCTTCACAAGTTTTGATGAGATCTTGGGCATCCTTATAAATTGTGGGCCAATAAAACCCGGAATCAAACACCTTTTTGGCGGTGTAGTTTGGACTATGATGGCCCCCCGTGGGTCCAGCATGGCAAGCTTTGAGAATGTCAATAGCTTCCTGTCCGTAAACACACCGTCGGATGACTTGATCCGCACAGATTTTGAATAAGTAGGGGTCGTCCCAGAAGTAATGTTTAACATCCTTGAAAAATTTATTCTTCTGTTGGGTCGACATCCCTTTCACTATGAAGTTACCCGCATGGTAATTTGCGAAGTCGGCAAACCATGGGGTAGTAGAATCTCCACGAAAAGCAACCGCACTGAGTGTCTCGAGAGGAAATGTTTCATTTATTTCCTTTTTCTCGAAAATATCTTGGTGAGGGTTCTCTAATCGGGACAGATGATCAGCAGCTAGGTTCTCAGCTCCCTTTTTATCACGTATGGTGATATCAAATTCTTGTAGGAGGAGAACCCAACGGAGCAATCTCGGCTTTGCATCTTGTTTTGCAAAGAGATATTTGAGAGCCGAGTGATCCGTATACACTACACATTTTGTCAAGATTAAATATGGCCGAAACTTCTCAAAGGCATACACCACAGCCAATAATTCTTTTTCTGTAGTGGTGTAATGAGTTTGAGCTTCAGTCATGGTTTTACTTGCGTAGTGGATAGGCTGAAAGTGTTTGGCTTTACGTTGCCCCAGGACTGCACCGATAGCAAAATCACTTGCATCGCACATGAGCTCAAAGGGAAAATCCCAGTCGGGGGCAACCAGAATGGGTGCTTCAGTAAGCTTTTCTTTAATGTGTCAAAAGCTTCGATGCACTCGGGTGAGAAGATAAAAGGAGCATCCTTTTCAAGAAGATGAGTCATAGGCCGGGCGATTTTAGAAAAATCTTGTATGAATCTGCGATAGAAACCAGCATGACCCAAAAAACTCCTAATACCTTTGACGGTAGTGGGATGAGGTAATTTAGCAATGACATCAACTTTAGCTCTGTCAACCTCAATCCCGTTTTTTGATATCTTATGGCCGAGGACAATGCCCTCTTTGACCATA
The DNA here is from genome assembly GCA_021014915.2 of Artemisia tridentata subsp. tridentata. Lineage (NCBI taxonomy): Eukaryota > Viridiplantae > Streptophyta > Magnoliopsida > Asterales > Asteraceae > Artemisia > Artemisia tridentata. Next base: position 219,233,544 of record CP139507.1, read on the forward strand.
AAGTGACTCTTCTCCCAATTTAGACAAAGATTGGTGTCTTCACACCGTTTCAACATGTTTTCTAAATGGGAGAGACATGTTTCGAATGAATCCCCAATGACTGAGAAGTCATCCATAAAGACCTCCATCGTTTTCCCGATCATGTCGGAAAATATGGACATCATGCACCTTTGGAATGTGCCTGGAGCATTACATAAGCCAAAAGGCATACGTTTATAAGCAAAGGTTCCATAAGGGCAAGTAAATGTGGTCTTTTCTTGATCTTGCGGATCAATGGGAATTTGAAAGTAACCTGAGAAACCATCAAGGAAACAATAGTACTCGTTTCCCGCTAATCTCTCAAGCATCTGATCCATGAAGGGCAGAGGAAAATGGTCTTTTCGGGTGGCATCATTTAACTTACGATAGTCAATGCAAACACGCCACCCAGTAACCAATCGAGTTGGAATCAACTCATTATCCTCATTTGTGACAACAGTTATGCCACCCTTTTTTGGAACGCAGTGGATGGGACTAACCCAAGGACTATCAGAGATGGGGTAAATCAATCCTGCATCAAGAAGTTTGATAACCTCCTGTTTGATAACATCGTGGATTTTAGGATTTACCCTTCGTTGGTGTTGGACTGCTGGTTTGAAGTCATCCTCCATTAAAATCTTGTGAGTACAAAATTCAGGGTCTATACCCTTTATGTCGGAGAGTTTCCAAGCAATTGCTTGCTTGTGTGACTTTAAGACCTTTATTAGAGCAGTCTTTTCCTCATCACTTAAGTCTTTAGCAATAATGACGGGTAATTTATCATCACCCTCCAAAAATGCGTACTCAAGATGAGGTGGTAAGTCTTTGAGTTCGACCTCAGGAAATTCATCGTTTTTCTCAACTGATTTGATTTCCTCATGGTGAAGTTTAATGGGAGGGAGTGGAGGAGAATTGTCCTGGTTTAACAATTTCTCAAGAAGACGAATATCTCCCTCCAGATTAATCTCAGCGTCATCAATCCCTTCTAGGAATGAATCACACTTGAGAAAATCCTCGATCTCTTCCAAAATGAAATCACTTCTCTCAAACGGAGTGAGAGAAGGGATAGAGTCGGAAATGACAGGTAGAGAAGATGTGGGTGGATTACCACTCACAGAATTATGAAAATAACCAACAATTTCTTGAGAGTACTCCTTTGAGGCAATGTCAATGACATCGATTCGGTTAACCGAAGCGGAATCAAAATTTGAGGAGTACCTCGAAGTTTGATCATGGTTAAAGGTAACAGCTTCATTACCCACACGCAATGTGATCTCATGCTTAAATACATCAATAAGAGCATGGCCCGTTTTAAGGAATCCTCTTCCAAGAATGAGAGGAACCTTTTGATCAGCATCGAAATCAACAACCACAAAGTCAGCTGGAAAATGGAACTTTCCTATTTTCACAAATACATCTTCGGCAATGCCGCGAGGATGAGATATGGTACGATATGCAAGCTCAAGAGTCATGCAGGTAGGAGTAAGAGCCGGAAGAGAAAGTTTCTTCCATACTGAATGAGGCATCAGGTTGATGCTTGCACCTAGATCTGCTAAGGCATAGCATTCAACCATTCCCGGAAATACACAAGGTAGTAGAAACTTTCCAGGATCTCCAAGCTTCTCCGGAAGCTTTTTCAAGATAACCGCTGAGCAGTTCTCATTTACTGGAGTTTTAGCCATTTCAATCAGTTTTTCCTTGTTGCTTAACAAGTGTTTGAATGTTGATGCAAATTTGGGCATCAGAATGATAGCATCCGCAAAACTTATGTCAAAATGTAATTCTTTAAAGATTTGAAAGAATTTGTCCATTTGTTGACTAGCCTTCTCACGGAGCTTTTGCTCATTTAAGCGCGATGGGTAAGGAATATGAGGTTTGGATTTAGGGGCTACAACTTCAGGAGTCTTAACAGATTCAAAGACAACTCCTGGTTTGGATTTCTTCGGGACTACCGGAGGATGGACATGTGCTGTACTTTGTGGGCTTGGAATTTGTACTTTGTCCGTTGTATCCTCCGTCTCTTTTTCCATTTCAAACAACGGAGGAGGAATAGGGCCAGCTGGCCCTTCATAAGCAGCACCACTCCGAGTGGTGATAGCTTTGACGAAAGTTGTAACACCCCGACCCGACAAGGGTAAAGATGTCACAAGTACATGGTTTCACATCAGATCATACATAACATCCATAATTAAACAGCGGAAATACAATGTAACATGAGACAGAAAATACATGAAATACAAAACATAATACAAATGAAGAATAATCCAAAACAAAGCTTCACTCGTGAACACTCTTCCCAATCCATAACCCAGCTCCTAGCTTAATACCTGCCGCGGGAAAAGAAACGCGGCTGTGCTACACGAGCTCAGTGAACAGATATAACGGTAACAAATAATAATCATGAAATAGGGAAACACGAAAGAAACCATACGTGATATGATGATGAGATAAATAAAGGCAGAATAGTTCATGATATAAAGGTGAAGTAAAATAAATGAAAGAAACAAAACGTGACATAGTAGCAGATAAGAAAAGATAGGAAGGTCATACAGAGATATTAGAAGGTATAGAAAGTACATGAATAATAATGAAGTAGGAAAGAGCATGCAGAGATATCAGGAGTATAGAGTTGTACCATGAATACGGATGAGTAGAATAAAAGTCCCAACTAGCCCAAATATAACCAACCCAGTACAGAATAAGTCCAAGGTTCCATAAAGCCCAACATGCCCAAGCCCAGTCCAGAATCCCATGAGGCCCAACATACCATGCCCATACAGAAATAAGTCCAGAAACATATCATGGGTGTCATGAGGGTAAGGGTCAGAAGTCCATGAGGTCTAGTGATACAGAAATCCTCTACGAGCCCAGAAACATGAACATGAAATCATAATCATACCGCCATGCAGAGAGATGTTCCTCTCACTAATCCCAGAAATCAGATAATGGAGTAGCTAGCTCCCAGAGTGTGAAAGACGTGTATCGCACACACCATCAGTCACCAGAAATCAGTAATCAGTAATCAGTAATCAGTAATCAGAACAGTTCTAGGATGCATCCATACGCCCCTGGTGGCCATAATCTCCCAACACACCAAATAAAATACAGAAAAGGGACGGAACAGGTCATCACTCTCCTGCCCTAGAGTCATGCCATCGGTGCATCGACTGACATGGACATGAAACCCTCATGCCTAGTGAGTGGCTCGTAGTATCAAACTGTGGGTCAAGGTCAAGTATCATGTATCCAGTATTTAATTAGTTTCATAAGTCAATTTCCATTTCAGAATATCAGAGTTCATAATCAGAGGTTCATATCAGAGGTTCAATATCAGAGGTTCAATATCAGAAAGGTCATAAATCAACATGTTTAAAATCAGAAAGGTTCATAACAGAAAGGTCATGTATCAGAAAGGTTCAGTATCAAAAGATTCAGTACTACAAAGGTCATGTCAAAGGTTCATAATATCATGAAAGAGACAAGAAAGGTTCACAGAATCAAAGAACATGACAGTGAATCAGAAATCAGAAATGAGACGAAGGCACCTTATTAAAGAAGGGCAGAATATCTGTACCTTAGTGATCAAGTAAGCAAGTGAAATGGCAGACACGGATAAAACTTCTCCTCCTTGACACCTAGAGGAGTAGAGACAGAATTACTAAGGATCCCATGTTCATATAAGTACTTTTTATTTTTAGCAGGTTTCCATTTTTAGAAAGTTTCCATATATAGTAAGTTACCATATTTAGCCATTAGGTCATGTTAATATTAGCATATCCAAAATTACACTTTACACCCTTGAGGTTTCATGATTTTACATGTTTAGTCCCTTAACTTAATAAAGTTACATATTAAACCTTAAATATTCATGTTAACATGTTAAGCCCCTTAGTTTTACAAATTTACATATTGTACCCTTAATTTAAATGTTGTACGATTCACAACCCTTAGAATATAAGTTTTACAATTCAAATCCCTCAAGTTACAAAGTTTACATATTTAGTCCTTACTTTATATAAATCAAACTTTAATTTATAACAATTTCATAATAGCCCCTTAAATTATCAAAATGACACATGGCACTTTAAATATGATTAAATACACGAATGACCCATAAGTTTCCCAAAATTACAAGTTTAGTCCCTCTAGATTAATTATTTTACAATTCGAACCATAATAAAACCCTAAAAACATTTTAACCCTCTAAAATACAAAAATGACATTAGACCCCTTCCTTTTATATTTTTCCCAGCAAGTACATGATCTAAATTAAGTTTTAAAACTGACCCACAAGTTTTAGAAATTACAAAACATACCCTTAACTTATTATTTCCAAATCGTTATACATAAAATCTTGTCTAAATCGAACCCTATTAATCCAAATCATTATACCATCATTCTATCATCATTATACCATGTTAATTTCCAGGTTTCATTACCTCAAAACCCTAGCTCGATCGGTTTGATAATTTTCCCAAAATTTTTCTTTTATTCTTTTTAATTTCTTTAAAATCGGTAAAACTAAATAAATCAAGAATAATTATTTTAGGCCTTAACAATTCGAAATATAATTTTTCCCAGATTAGTATGATCATATGGAGTCCAAATAAAATAAATATGAAGCCTCAAAAATTCGAATTGAATTATTTAGGGTTTATACACGTTTTTAAGATTTAATTCACAAATAATTGTTAGATCATGCATGGATCGACTTTTACATTTTATTTGGTGTTCATAACATATATAGGGTCTGAGAAAAATACCAAATCAAGATTCGAACGTGTAGAACGAGACGCACGATTTAATATGTACGCGAATAGCCAAAATGCACCATAAATCACCACGACTTCAAAAACGATCTAAAAATCATGAAACCAATTTTCACAGGTCACATATGATGTGAGGAACACCATAAAAATAAGAAACGAATTTTCCAAGATCGAATGAATCAAAAATGGAATTATTACCTTTCGGGTTGAATTAAACAAGAATTTTCGAAAACCTTTGAATCCGGCCACCACAATTCGAAGTATTATTTTTCTAGGACTCCTTGGATTATGATTTAACACAGAAAAATAGCTTGGGAATTTTAGAGTGTCGATTGGAGGCAAAAGGGATTTATTTGTGTGTTTTTATTTCACTCGGTAATTAGGGTTTGATAAGAAAAAATGTGGTGATTGGATTTTAATAATGAGGACCAGTCAAAAGGGAGGTTACATGGCCTAAATTTCGGGATTATTGATTAGGAGCATTAATGCTTTGATTATCCCCTTAAATTGTACTTAATTTTCCTTTAATTACCATAATTAAATCATAGATTTTGAATTTAAATTAATTTAGGCGCCCAAGGGCATTTTGGTAATTTTCATGGCTTGAATAAATGTTAAATGAAGTTGTTAAAATTATTTGGGACCATAACTTATGCATTGCCAGAAGTTTGGAAATTATTTGGTGCTTTACGTATGTTTTATTTAAGTTTTAAATTCCCAAGGGCAATTTGGTCATTTTACATGTTATAGAATTTCAGGTATTACAACTTCTTCCCCACTAACAAAAAAAATTTCGTCCTCGAAATTTGCAGGGACATAGAGGAGCGAACATGACAGAAATGAGATAGAACATGCCGGATCAGATAAGCGTTACTTGCAGCAGATTTGGAATAGTTTAGCAGAATGGATCTTAACGTAAGATGACGGAGATAAACGGATGGAGTAAATTCTCTTAAGGTAGAGTAAAATGAAGTACATACTTGGTGTCTTTCATCGAATCATGATCATAAAATACTCAAAACAAATCAAGCCAAAATCTCAGATTTCAACTTGGAATGGAATTATTAGATCAAAATCCAAAATATTCGTACGAAAATCAAGAGAAGGTCACTGCGTCATAAACGGAAAGGAAACATGCGTATCGAATTATTCAAACAAACAGAAGGAAACAAATCATGCAGGCGATCTCTTCAGGCTGAGGCAGGAGTCTCATCGGCAGGGTCCTTCTTGTCATCCTCGAGGTTGTCCACATTGCGGGGCTGGATTCGTACCACTCCATTCTCCACAATGAAGTTGGGGCACTTGCCTGTGTACCGAATGACCGCTCCATCTTTGTAGATCACCTGGGTGGAGTACTCTAGCACTTCTGCTCCATCTTTGTTCACTATGGTCAGCTCCTCCTCGATATAACACGGCCATATACTAGCAGGAATTAACTTCCTCCTTGCCGTTCTCCATATCTTCCCAATCTTCCTGTTGCCGGTAGGATAAACGATGGTCCATCGTTGCTTTTTCCGTGCGGAGTACTCTCGAGTGCGCGTGGACACCATCTACACGATTAGCAGAACGATCAGAAGGAGTATATTGATGACAAAATAGAATACGAAAGGTGTCGACATGAGCAAGTAGGATAACAGAAGCAACGGAAGAGAGTGCGCGGACGGAAACCTAATGTCTACCCAGATCCTCACAGGTCAAATGGCCTAAGCCGAAGGTTTTCGGGTGCCTGTATCTCTGACACCATAAATTGTAACACCCCGACCCGACAAGGGTAAAGATGTCACAAGTACATGGTTTCACATCAGATCATACATAACATCCATAATTAAACAGCGGAAATACAATGTAACATGAGACAGAAAATACATGAAATACAAAACATAATACAAATGAAGAATAATCCAAAACAAGGCTTCACTCGTGAACACTCTTCCCAATCCATAACCCAGCTCCTAGCTTAATACCTGCCGCGGGAAAAGAAACGCGGCTGAGCTACACGAGCTCAGTGAACAGATATAACGGTAACAAATAATAATCATGAAATAGGGAAACACGAAAGAAACCATACGTGATATAATGATGAGATAAATAAAGGCAGAACAGTTCATGATATAAAGATGAAGTAAAATAAATGAAAGAAACAAAACGTGACATAGTAGCAGATAAGAAAAGATAGGAAGGTCATACAGAGATATTAGAAGGTATAGAAAGTACATGAATAATAATGAAGTAGGAAAGAGCATGCAGAGATATCAGGAGTATAGAGTTGTACCATGAATACGGATGAGTAGAATAAAAGTCCCAACTAGCCCAAATATAACCAACCCAGTACAGAATAAGTCCAAGGTTCCATAAAGCCCAACATGCCCAAGCCCAGTCCAGAATCCCATGAGGCCCAACATACCATGCCCATACAGAAATAAGTCCAGAAACATATCATGGGTGTCATGAGGGTAAGGGTCAGAAGTCCATGAGGTCTAGTGATACAGAAATCCTCTACGAGCCCAGAAACATGAACATGAAATCATAATCATACCGCCATGCAGAGAGATGTTCCTCTCACTAATCCCAGAAATCAGATAATGGAGTAGCTAGCTCCCAGAGTGTGAAAGACGTGTATCGCACACACCATCAGTCACCAGAAATCAGTAATCAGTCATCAGTAATCAGTAATCAGAACAGTTCTAGGATGCATCCATACGCCCCTGGTGGCCATAATCTCCCAACACACCAAATAAAATACAGAAAAGGGACGGAACAGGTCATCACTCTCCTGCCCTAGAGTCATGCCATCGGTGCATCGACTGACATGGACATGAAACCCTCATGCCTAGTGAGTGGCTCGTAGTATCAAACTGTGGGTCAAGGTCAAGTATCATGTATCCAGTATTTAATTAGTTTCATAAGTCAATTTCCATTTCAGAATATCAGAGTTCATAATCAGAGGTTCATATCAGAGGTTCAATATCAGAGGTTCAATATCAGAAAGGTCATAAATCAACATGTTTAAAATCAGAAAGGTTCATAACAGAAAGGTCATGTATCAGAAAGGTTCAGTATCAAAAGATTCAGTACTACAAAGGTCATGTCAAAGGTTCATAATATCATGAAAGAGACAAGAAAGGTTCACAGAATCAAAGAACATGGCAGTGAATCAGAAATCAGAAATGAGACGAAGGCACCTTATTAAAGAAGGGCAGAATATCTGTACCTTAGTGATCAAGTAAGCAAGTGAAATGGCAGACACGGATAAAACTTCTCCTCCTTGACACCTAGAGGAGTAGAGACAGAATTACTAAGGATCCCATGTTCATATTAAGTACTTTTTATTTTTAGCAGGTTTCCATTTTTTTGAAAGTTTCCATATATAGTAAGTTACCATATTTAGCCATTAGGTCATGTTAATATTAGCATATCCAAAATTACACTTTACACCCTTGAGGTTTCATGATTTTACATGTTTAGTCCCTTAACTTAATAAAGTTACATATTAAACCTTAAATATTCATGTTAACATGTTAAGCCCCTTAGTTTTACAAATTTACATATTGTACCCTTAATTTAAATGTTGTACGATTCAAAACCCTTAGAATATAAGTTTTACAATTCAAGTCCCTCAAGTTACAAAGTTTACATATTTAGTCCTTACTTTATATAAATCAAACTTTAATTTATAACAATTTCATAATAGCCCCTTAAATTATCAAAATGACACATGGCACTTTAAATATGATTAAATACACGAATGACCCATAAGTTTCCCAAAATTACAAGTTTAGTCCCTCTAGATTAATTATTTTACAATTCGAACCATAATAAAACCCTAAAAACATTTTAACCCTCTAAAATACAAAAATGACATTAGACCCCTTCCTTTTATATTTTTCCCAGCAAGTACATGATCTAAATTAAGTTTTAAAACTGACCCACAAGTTTTAGAAATTACAAAACACACCCTTAACTTATTATTTCCAAATCGTTACACATAAAATCTTGTCTAAATCGAACCCTATTAATCCAAATCATTATACCATCATTCTATCATCATTATACCATGTTAATTTCCAGGTTTCATTACCTCAAAACCCTAGCTCGATCGGTTTGATAATTTTCCCAAAATTTTTCTTTTATTCTTTTTAATTTCTTTAAAATCGGTAAAACTAAATAAATCAAGAATAATTATTTTAGGCCTTAACAATTCGAAATATAATTTTTCCCAGATTAGTATGATCATATGGAGTCCAAATAAAATAAATATGAAGCCTCAAAAATTCGAATTGAATTATTTAGGGTTTATACACGTTTTTAAGATTTAATTCACAAATAATTGTTAGATCATGCATGGATCGACTTTTACATTTTATTTGGTGTTCATAACATATATAGGGTCTGAGAAAAATACCAAATCAAGATTCGAACGTGTAGAACGAGACGCACGATTTAATATGTACGCGAATAGCCAAAATGCACCATAAATCACCACGACTTCAAAAACGATCTAAAAATCATGAAACCAATTTTCACAGGTCACATATGATGTGAGGAACACCATAAAAATAAGAAACGAATTTTCCAAGATCGAATGAATCAAAAATGGAATTATTACCTTTCGGGTTGAATTAAACAAGAATTTTCGAAAACCTTTGAATCCGGCCACCACAATTCGAAGTATTATTTTTCTAGGACTCCTTGGATTATGATTTAACACAGAAAAATAGCTTGGGAATTTTAGAGTGTCGATTGGAGGCAAAAGGGATTTATTTGTGTGTTTTTATTTCACTCGGTAATTAGGGTTTGATAAGAAAAAATGTGGTGATTGGATTTTAATAATGAGGACCAGTCAAAAGGGAGGTTACATGGCCTAAATTTCGGGATTATTGATTAGGAGCATTAATGCTTTGATTATCCCCTTAAATTGTACTTAATTTTCCTTTAATTACCATAATTAAATCATAGATTTTGAATTTAAATTAATTTAGGCGCCCAAGGGCATTTTGGTAATTTTCATGGCTTGAATAAATGTTAAATGAAGTTGTTAAAATTATTTGGGACCATAACTTATGCATTGCCAGAAGTTTGGAAATTATTTGGTGCTTTACGTATGTTTTATTTAAGTTTTAAATTCCCAAGGGCAATTTGGTCATTTTACATGTTATAGAATTTCAGGTATTACAAAAGTGGTATCTTCGTCATCATCACTGTCATCAAGTACACTGACAGGAACAGCATTGAGCATTTCGGAATAATATCTGGCTGATCTTTGCTCACTAAGTTTGGTTGACAAACTTTTAACCGTAAATCGTGAAAGAGTAGGATCGATTCTAGACGGTTGAGGAGCAATTGTGGGTGTAGATTTTTGAATAACCGAAGGTTGGACGTATTTAGCACTTCCATTGTTAGTGGGAAGTACCGGGTCCTTTTTCACCTTGAGTTCAACATGAGCTTTACCACTACGTGTAGTGACAGCTTTGAGTTCACCCCTTGGGTTGACAATAGTGTTACTTGGGAGACCTCCCGAGGTAGAAGGTATATCAGTTAAAGACTTTTTGATCTGGTTTAATTGGGCAACCAATAACTGGTTTGTCTCACGTTGTGTCTTATTTGTTTCCTCTTGGGTTTTCATGAATTGCATAAGCAACTCATCTGAGGACATCTGATTTCGGTTTGAACCTTGGTTTTGATTAAAATTTGGACCACGGTTTTGGTTAAAATTACCCTGATTCTGACCTCGGTTTTGATTGAAATTTTGGGAATTGTGGAAATTTTGTCCTTGATTTTGAACAAAGCGGTTTTGATTATTCTGATTTGGCACGGGTGGAAAACCAGGTGGGACCATAGCATTTGGTGCTCGGTACTGAGTCTCAGCATGCGGACGGTACTGATTTTGGTTTACTGCAGCTACGGGAGCTGGGTAAACAGAAGCATCGGTTGCTTGACAATCATAATACGCATGTGGGCCACCACAAGTTTCACACACTTTGTTTATTGCTTTGATTTGTTCCGGTTTATGAATTTCACTTTTTAATTCTTTCATTTCCTTCATCATACAACGCATTGAGTCAGTTAAAAAGGCTAACTCTGATGAGTTACCGGATGAAGAAGCAGTAGGAGTGACAGGAACATTCACTTTGTTTCTAGAAATAGGAACTTTTGATTTATTTTCACAAATTTCAACCACCTCTCTAGGTTTACGATTCAAGATATTGCCACCGGAGGCTGCATTAAGTGCATCTTGATCGTTTTGGGTTAACCCATTATAAAACGTATTTATCTGTTGTAACACATTGAAATCGTGATGAGGGCATTTTCTTAGGAGATCTTTAAATCTGTCCCATGCCTCTCCGAAATTTTCATCGAAACCTTGACGAAATCCAGCAATTTCATTTTTTAGATTAGTCGTCTTTGATGGAGGGAAGAAATAATTTACAAATTTCTTTACGAGATCTTCCCAGGTTTCAATGGATCGAGGGGGTTCTTTATCCAGCCAAATCCGGGCTGCCCCCTCAAGTGAGAATGGAAATAGCATCAATTTGATCACTGTTTGTGGCACATTCTTGTAATTGATTGTAGAGGTCAGTTTGTTGAACCAACGAATGTGTGCATATGGATCCTCTCGTTCAAACCCGTGAAATTGGTTTGTGGACACGAGCTGAATCAAATATGTTTTCAGTTCAAAATGATTAGAATCGATGGCTGGTAAAACGATGGCATCTCCGTAACCCTCGGTGGGTGCCTGGAGCATTTCAGCCATTGTGCGTTCGTCTGCCATATTATCAGTGAGAACAGTACGAATCTCGGATTCGACTATTTGGGCAGCACGTCTACGATTACGTCTTCTCGGAATATCTACGAGTTCACGTAAAGGGCTTGATGACGTGGAAGAACGAGTGCGCATGCACCAAGTAAAATATTTTAATTAAATCAAGAACGAGTCAAAACACAAGTGAACTTAAACCAATAATCAACAAGCGTACGGTAGCTCTCTAAAAGATAAACGCATAGAGTGGCGGAGAAGCAAAGGTGGGCAATTAAGCTCCTTAAAAACCCGCTTCTTTCAGTCCGACAATTTAATGTCAGACTATCCTTAAACCTCCGTTATAGTTTGTTTATCGATCAAAGGTGAGCCGATATTCGCAAGTGATACAAAGGCAAGTTTTAAATCTGATGTTTGGGAACCTATTATAGCCGTACCCCCAGTTAGGTAGTACTCAGTCTTGGTTCTCGATGGTAATATTTTATTATTGTTATTTATTTAAACAAAGAAAACGGAAATTATTTTTGGTGTTTTTATTTTTTATATGATAATAATAATAATAATATATATAGAAAAGAAAAGAAAAATATTTTTGTATTTTATATTGTTTTTGGGAAATAGGAACTTCTGATAGAAGGATCTCGAATCACTAATCGCTAAAATTCTTCACAATAGTCGCAACACACCTCCCCGGCAGCGGCGCCAAAATTTGATCCGTCTGAAAACGTATATATAAATATATGCAATCTCAGAACGAATGCTCGTGTGTAGTGTGAAACCAGGCAAGTGATCACCTGGGTCGTTTCCCAACGAGGTGCGAAATTGAAAACTGTGAAAAGCTTTGGATTAGAGTGATTGATGAATCAGATATTTTTGATTATGTTTTAACAAGATAAAATCTATTAAATAGAAGCTATCACTATTTTTCTGTTTTTCGTTTAATCTAAATTACACTAAAAACGCGAGTCGGGATTTAATTAAATTGCGTATAACACTGAGATATATGTAAAATTAACTCTAAAGGTGTTCTAATATTTTTTATAACTTAAAAAATGACAAAAGAAAATTATCTAAAAAAGATTTATATTTTTTTTAGACTTTTATATATATATATTTTTTTATAATTTAATTACTAAATTTAACTAATAAATAGATTAAAAATAGTAAACTTATCCAAAAAAATTACGAAACTTTTTTTTTTTATATAAATACTCTAAGTGATTACCAAGCTAATAAAATTATAGTGGAAAAGCAAGCTTATGCGGTTAAGCTCTAAATAAGCTAGTAACTTAATTAAGCTTATTAATACTAAAACTGGTTCTATATATTAAATATTAAAAAGTGTAAATGGTTAATAAAAACGAGGGGTAGCACACTGGTTGAGGCTTTGGTCTAGTGAACGACAGGTCGTGGGTTAGAAACCCACTAGGTACTTTTTTACTAACTTTTTTATTTTTTGAGTTTTTCTTTTTGCAAACTAACTTAAATATTAAATATAACAAACTTTAATAAAGACACTATTTTTATTTTAAACTAGATAAGCTGATTCAAACAGCCTATTTGAGACAGTGGGCTATTGTAAAGGTTTTTGAGATTTTGCAACTTGCCCTGCGCCAGGGCCAAAGTGCCAAATTCGAGGGCTATTTTAGGGCTGCTAGAGGATTACTAAAAATGAAACAAAATTACCTAACAATAGTCGAGCTGGTGGAGTTTTAATATCAAAAAGAACTAACTTATTCGGGCTTGTGGGGTGTGAGTAAAAAAATCTTAAAGTTTCCAAAAACTAACAAAAACTGCTATATGCAGTTTACTTACTGATGTTGTGCTATTTTGTTGCACACTTGTGCAATGGTTCTAAGGTTTTGTGGATCGACTAAGTAGACTAAATGAGATGTAAAAATGCCAAAAGCAAGGTCTAAACAAGCTTGTGGCTTGTGTGAGCTTGTTTGAGCTCTCTAAGGACTGTTACTCCCATAGTGGGTTCAAAATTGCTTAAACTTGCTATAGAACTGATCTAAGAGTAGAAATAGCTTCTAGGGACTGTAAGAAGCTTGTGCAAACTTGGTTCAATGGTCAAGCTACAGTAATGGGGTGTTTGGTTCGATTGGCAAAGTTAAACCAAACAGTCTCTTATGAGACTGTTTTGGTGTTTTCCAAGTGAAATGATCCTGTTGAGCTTTAAATCGAAATCTAGTGGTACTAGTAAGTTATTTAAGCTTATGAAATGACTATGTGACTGAAAAGAAAACTAATTCAACAAGCTAGCTTATAGCTTCTATTTTTGACTTTTTCTAGTTATTTAAGTGAAACTGAAGAACAAGGCAGTAAATAACTATGAAACTGAATGACTTAAGTTAATAGACTACTGAGAAGCTAATATTGATAATGATAAGCTACTTAACAAGCTAGAAACAGTGAATTAAAAAATTAAGCTAAAAATGAGATTTTGCTTACAATCGAATTACACATGAAACATGAAACCAAGAACCAAGAACCAACCTATAGGTTCTCCACAGAACCTCTAACCCATAAGCTTCCAGAATTTGAGCTTGTGAACATCCAGAGTAGCTTATTTGACCATGTTTGACTTTCGTTGACTATTTCTTCAAACTTGAATTTAGAGTAGCTAGGTACTATTTAGGCTTATAATAAGCTATTGACAGCTTATATAAGCTTAAAACAAGGTAGTGTGAGGCTTTTGATTGTAGTTTAAACTAACTTAGAGCTTCTTCGAATTAACAGGTTATATGAAATTTAACTTACTATTGAAAATGAGTTCAATTACTGATAATATAAGAACAATGAGATCGAATTTAACTTGTATTGATACTTGAAACTTGAGATTACAAAGATAAGTACTGGAATTGAAAAACAATTATGCTACTAGTTAACTACTTTTTATCTACTGGTTGATCTCTTCAGCCTCTTGCTCCTTTTATAGCATCCCACATGTTCCAGGTGTCATCAAGAGTAAATCCCACCATTCACCTTAGCTTTTGGTCCACTCTCCATGTGCCACGTATTTTTGGCGGGAAAATTGAGTTAGTGGGAAAACCACTTGGGTTCTGGTAACTTGCTGGGGGAGGAAGCATTTAATGCTTGGGGTAATATAGCAGGGATAAGGGGAAGAGATAAGGGTGAGGTGATGGGGCTAAGGAGGTGGTATGGCAGAGGTGGTATTGCAGGTGGTTTGTGTGAGGGAGAAAGAGGGAAGACCAGTTTGACTTAAGTCAAACCGGCATTGGGTTGTTTATAATAAAAGGGTGAGTGGGCTTGGGTTATTTATTATAGGATTGGATCCGGTTTTGGTTTGTAGTAATAAAGAGCCCAAGGACCTAAAGTGTATTATTTGGATTTTTGGGGGATTGAACCTGTAAATATCACAATGTTATCACAAGGACCAATTATGCCAAGTTTGAATAGTATAAGGCTTAAATTTTAATATTTTTCATTTTTAAAACCTTAAGGACTAATTTTGACATTTTTCAAACTTGAGGGACTAAAGTTGCCATTTTATAATTTTTAACTTTTAAAGGACTAGTTTTGACAACTTATGAATCCCTAAGGACCTTTGATGATATTTAACATGTTTTGGATTACCAGGGACTAGATTTGCCAATTTTTGAAAGTTGAGGGACTGAACCTGCCAATTATGCAAACTTAGCTCGTTTTTGATTGTTTTTAATCATTTTGCACTTGTAACACATAAAAACACAATCAAATGATATTTTCTGAATTTTGAAGCATATTTGCATATATTTAAACGTTTTGGCAGTTCAGATGGGACAAAAATGATGAGTATTTAGACACTCATCAGCCAACAACAAGGCTGAGTTTATTTTGGCCATCATTTGTGGCATTTTAGTGTTCATCTGGTAGATTTAAGTATGAATTCATCACTTGGTAATGTTTTATCAAGATATGAAGGAATTAGATGTCCATGTTCCCATCTGCTGCATCAGTTTAGTAGTAGCAGCCTGATACATAAGTTTGCAATCTCAGCTTCATTAGAGTAATTTAAGTAGTATCTAAGTCAGTTTCAGTGTTTTTATAGAGTCTAGTAGCTTTTCTATCGATTTTCATAATTTCATAAGTTAAAATTAATTTATACAGCTTGTATTGGTTAAGTAGTTAGAAGGTGTTTTTAGGTGCTCAATTTGAGTCTTAGTCAGTCTTGTAAACTTGTTTTAAGTTTGGTCATAGTGTCATTAGGTATATTGCTCATTTAAGCTGCTCAACTACTTCTGCATCAGGCTTGTTTAAGAGCTGTTCTTTTTTAAATTTTATAAAAATTGATGTTTTGTATTGTTTTCTAGCTTATTTCAATCTGTTTTAGATTTTTAGCCATTAGCCTAATCATTTAGTAGTTTAATTTTAAGCTTAAACTTGCATTTCCAGTTTCAAAATTTGTCCATGATCACTCATTATTTGAGATTTTAAAAAGAAAATAAAAATAAAATGTTGCAAAAAAAAAAAAAACTGACAAGCCTTGGGTTCGAACCCAGGTCAGTTTGCACACAACACCAACAACATTACCACCGCACCCTTTCTTCTTTTTTAGTTTAAAGTTGCAATATTTACTTCAAAACCCCTTTTTCTTTTTCTTTTTTTTAAAGCTTATCCGACCTTGTCTGCTTTTTCCCAGCTTATTGAAATAAGCTGAGGCACTTTTTATATTTTTCATAGCTTCATTTAAGTTTAAAGTATTTTAGAAAAAAATTTCAGAATTTTCTTTTTTTCGTTTAGTATTTTTAATCAATTATTTTCTTTTAAATAGTTTTTAATTTATAAAATATTATTAAAAAGTCAAAAAAATATCTTTCTTTTTTCCAAAATTTTCTTTTTATATTTAGGACTTAGGAAAATTATTTTGATACCCGTAGGATTAGTTTTTCAAATATTTTACATTTTACTCGTTCGTAGTTTTTGGTTTTCGTTATTCGATTTTCGTTTTTAGAAACACAACAAACCCTCGTTTTTTCAAGCATTTTAATACCGAACCGAAAACGATATCCTCAATTTCACGCCTCGCAGGGAGAACAACCCGGGTACACGCTTGCCCGGTTTATTATAACTTAATTGTCGCGTTGAGCCGTTCCTCGTTGACTTTTCTTCGTGAGAGGTTTGACTTGTGATCGTATTTCGACGATAATCAAGTGCTGACACAGAATCAAAATATGGGTACAACTTTCTGACAAAGATCATGGTTCGACGAGACGATAACAAGGAGTTCTCGTTCAGCGAAGCAGACTATCCTCACTTGAATTTCAACTATATTGAAGATATGTACTTGCTTAAGATACAAGGAAAACTCGAGCATCTCCCTGACAGCCTTCAATACGACATCATCAACTCCATACTTCTTTACATCTGCAGAATTGTAATAAAGACAAGAGTCGAAGATGCTAACCTAGGTGTTGAAAGTTACCAGTAGAAACTCAACCTCATCAAACCTGATCTTAGACCTCCGGGAATCGCAGAAATGAAGCCATATTCATTCATCAAAAGACCATTTGGAGTAGTATACGTTAGATCAGGGAGACCAATGTTCATGGGATACGAAGACATTCACAAATTCTGTGATGAAACATTGATACACGTCAGGTTTGAGCTTGATCACATTCTTGAAAACCATACAGAAGGGCGTAAGCAAGGTTGGTTATGACACATGACATGGAGACGAAACGATGTCAAGCAGGCAGTCAAATTCTTAGCACGTATTGACTACAGGCTCAAGCACCGGGTTCAAATGCGGAGATTGGAAGGATATGTTGGGGGAAGAGCTAAGGATCCAAACATTCTCACATTTCGTCGTCCTGAGTAATCATCGGTATAATTGTCATTAGATTTTATCATTGAATATTTCTTATGTATGACAATGGCTTGTGTACACATATCAGTGCACAACCCGTTCCTTGTAAAGAAAGGACCCTGAGGTACGCCTCAGTGCCTCAATCCTAATATAAGGAGCGAAGGCTTCTTACTATTGAGTAGAATTAATCAAAATTTTTGATAAGTTTTTTTTAAATTCTGCTCGAAAGAACAAGTATTCCCTCTCATGTTTAAAACCTCAAAAAGTGATTTCACTTATTGAGGGGGAGTGCCTGAAATCATCTTTGTTCAAAACATAAAGTTCTTGTTGGATTCTTCCCACAAACCTCAAAAAGCATATTTAAATCAAAATGTTTTTCAAAAACAACATCAATATGCTATTTTTGAGGGGGAGAAAAATAAAATTGTGATTAAAATATGTTAACATATGTGTTGAATCTCGCATGAGCTCGACTCAGATATAACCAATGAATTGAAGAAACTTAACCAACATTAATCGAAAGGACTTGTCCTGGACGGGTAATAATTTCAAGCTGGTCTAACCAGTGACGTAAGCGTGTCTCGAATAGGACTTGTCTGAGTAGAGTGTACCGTTTCGAGAGATTTTCTTTGAATGTGACCAGGACGGATAATAATATCAATCTAGTCTAACTAGTGATGTAAGCGTGTCTCAAATCGGTCATGTTTAGTGAAAAAAAAAAACAATTCAAAAGTGCAAACTCCGCCCGACATGTGCAAATTTATCTTAAAAACTTATGAGCATGTGTGAAGGGGGAGTATTTCAGAAAAAGCAAAACTCTCAAGGTGTTAACAAAATATGTTTTATAATCATAAACACTTTGAGAGATTTTCAAATGAATGTTTTATGGCAACATAGGATAGTCATGGAGTTATAAGGTGACTAAGGTTAGGAAATACGTCCTATGATCCGCCAGAACCGGAGGGATCTACCCATGGGCAATACCAATAGTTTAGTACTAGAAGTCCTTAGGTATGATTGAAAAAAGGATAAAAGAAATGAAAGGAGAAAGAAGGGGTTGAAGAATTAAAAAGAAAAGTTAATGAAATGGTGAAAAGAAATAGCCCTCCAAATGTTCAACCTTAGGGCAGAAACCGGGTTCAATTCATATGCTACTGGAGTTTACTATGGTGACACCGGTATTGAAGACAAGCCGTCATGGACCCAGTGACACATTGTACTAAACCTTGCAGCCACTCAAGTGTCTCTCAAAAGATACTTGTTTCATTTCTCACGGAGAACCCTGCTTAATCTATCGACCTTTAACTCCGAAATGTGTTGATATTGAAAAGGAGGTAATATGCTCCATGCCTTTGACGAATTAAATCAAATCGCACTTAATTGAGTCTAGAGCCACGAGATTCATCAAAAGATCTCTTAGGATACACTTTCCATAACATAGACTTGTGTTCGCCAAAAAGAACACAAGTTGTACGAGTCTTTTATGAGATCTTTGGATCTTGCCACTAATATCATGGTGGTGGTTACTATGTTTCAAACGGTCTACAATCGTGGAGTGATACTTCGGTATACTTCAGCGGCTCACCTGAATCGTTTATAAACTTCGATATATCTGTGTAAGCCCTCTTGGGGGTATCCGGTTCAAGAACAGCCTTGGCAAGGATTAGAGAAAGTTTTCACACTATGCTGTTAATGATCTCGAAGTCCAAACCTGTAAGTGCTGGATACTTTATTGCTAACTGTTTTCATGCAGGTACTTATGTAGACCGGGAGTTCCACTACCACCATTACCATCATCAACATTACATTAGTTTCCACATGCTCATACAAACATCATAAAGAGATCTCTTATAATGATCATAGCAAAGCAAAGTTCAGAGAAAGATTCTACATCACAAAGAAGAATCTACAAAGTTAAAAGACAAAGATCAAAGCTATGAAATGAGAACTCTACAAGTATGAAGATTCAAAGTCAAAAGAAGTATGAGCATGTTGGAGAAAGACGTAAAGACAACAGAGTTAAAGACGTTGATGAATGCAAGGCGAACCAACATAATATCACAACAACAAGAACGAAAAACAAAGAAGTAAAGACGTCTCAAGCAAAGAAAGTCAAACATCAAGAAAAGAGATAAAGACGTCAGACGACCTATATTTTGAAATGACCAACCCTTAGGGGCAGATTGTTGGGATTGCGTACAATCATTATAAAGTGTCGGTCATTTAGTATATGTAATAAGTCGTAAACTATAAGGCTTGTATGTTAGTTACAAGGCCCGCTCATGAAGCAAGCCCATGAGCGGCCCACTTAGTGATACTAGGGCAACGCCCCTTATATGTAAAACACTATAAATACCTCCTCCCTTGAAGGGAGAAGGTGTTGGTTCTTGGTTACTTCAATTTCACTTCTCTTATACAAGTTCCATACCACTGTCTCTACTTACTTTCTCTCTCTAGGATATATGTCTTGTGGGATTAATATGCCGACCTAACAATTGTCCACCGACAAAAGCACACAGTTTAAGAGAAATCATCATCATTACAAGTTTATCTTTCTTACTTTTTGCAGAATGACGGTTTACATGAACTAATGAATTTATAAATTCGGGTAATATATTATCTACTTTTGAAAGTAAACAATTCATTTGAGACAACAAAAAGAAAAAAGAAATGCGGACAATAAATTTAAGACGGAGAGAGTACAAAATTAGGATAACACATGCAAATGTTATAGTAGCTCACTTTTCTTGTTCTTTTTATTCATTAGTCGATTATACCCATCCAATGGTTACCCCTATTTATTAAGAGAAATGTGTTTAACATGAATGCCATTAGCCCATGTTATATCCTACTCGAATTGGAATGTTATATGTAGGCCGGGAGTTTTGGTATGTATCACTCATATAATAAAAAGATCTTTTGGGTGTGTGCTGCAAATAAGCTCTAATAGTCAAGTTGTTAATTACTACTTCCTCTATCTCAAAATAATTGTCCACCAACAAAAACACATAGTTTAAGAAAAATCATTATCATTATAAGTTTATCTTTCTTACTTTTTGCAGAATGACGGTTTACCTTAAGTAATTAATTTATAACTTCGGGTAATATATTAAACTTGTCTAAATTCATTATCTACTTTTGAAAGTAGACAATTAATTTGAGACAACAAAAAGAAAAAAAGAAATACAGACAATAAATTTAAGATGGAGAGAGTACAAAATTAGGATAACACATGCAAATGTTATAGTAGCTCACTTTTCTTGTTCTTTTTATTCATTAGTCGATTATACCCATCTAATGGTTACGACTATTTATTAAGAGAAATGTGTTTAACATGAATGCCATCAGCCCATGTTATATCCTACTCGAATTGGAATGTTGTATGTAGGCCGGGAGTTTTGGTATGTATCACTCACATAATAAAAAGATCTTTTTGGTGTGTGCTGCAAATAAGCTCTAATAGTCAAGTTGTTAATTACTACTTCCTCTATCTCAAAATAATTGTCCACCAACAAAAACATAGTTTAAGAAAAATTATAATCATTACAAGTTTATCTTTCTTACTTTTTGCAGAATGACGGTTTACCTTAACTAATTAATTTATAACTTCGGGTAATATATTAAACTTATCTAAATTCATTATTTACTTTTGAAAGTAGACAATTAATTTGAGACAACAAAAAGAAAAAAGAACTACGGACAATAAATTTAAGACGGAGAGAGTACAAAATTAGGATAACACATGCAAATATTATAGCAGCTCACTTTTCTTCTTTTTATTTATTAGTCGGTTATACCCATCCAATGGTTACGATCATTTGATGATCAAACTTTTTTTACATTCCAAGTGAATAATCTGCACTCTCCATCTTTATTTGATCTAATGGATGAGATTAATTCCAACAATTTAAAAACCCATTTTCATCTTTTTTTTCAAATATTAATATCTTTCAAACCGTTAATCGTTAAGCGAAAAAAAATATACCGTTACGACGAACATTTAATTATCTTTCTATAGATATGCACTTCGATATACTTTCGACAAAATTATTTTTTTCGTGTTTTTCACATTTTTTGTACGTTTTTTTCGTTACTGAAATTTGCATGAAAATATCATATGTGATTTAACACTAATATTACATGTGATATTATATACCATATGTGATTTAACACTAATATCACATGTGATTTTAAATATCATGTTTGATTTAACACTAATATCACATGTGACATGAAAATTTTAATAATGAAAAAAAAAACGAAAAAAGACGAAAAAATGAAAAAAAAGTAAAACGTGAAAAAAACGAAAAAAATTATCGAAAGTATATCAAAGTGCCCATCTATAGAAAGATAATTAAATGTTCGTCGAGATGGTGTAATTATTTTCACTTAACGATTAACGGTTTAAGATATATTTAAATTATTAAAAATAAGTGAATATTAAAATGTTTTTAATATCAACCATTTATTTTATTTTAAATGGATGGTAGGAATGAGTCTCTTGTTATGTAATATAAGTTTGTTATGTAAAATAATTCTCCTCTTATATTATACATGTCATGTTAACGACGTTTTATTTATTCAAATTTTAGGTTCTGAGCCACTTGCTTTCAAACCATCTAACTTTGGAAGAGAACTTTTGTAAAGAACCATTTTTTTTCCCTAAGATTCATTTTTCTCGTCTCCTATAGTAAAAATCCAGTAACAATTTTCTTTTCCTTCCTCTTTTTATTCCTATTTCCAACAAAAACTCGAGAGCACAATGTGGGGGATAGAGTTATAAATTTTTGAAGTCTTTGTTAGAATAAAAAAGAAATTTAAAAAAATGTTACTTCGATGTTGTGTATACTGTGTATGGTCCATTTGTGCCCTTAATGGTATGGTGTTAATGGATCGGGTAATATCCACAGTAACCAAAAACCAAAACCGAACCGAACAAAAAAAAAAATTGAACCGAATTCGTAACCGAACTAAATTGGTCAAAACTGAAGCTAACTGAACAAAATATCGGTTATCGGTTTGGATATGGTTTTGGCAATGAAAACCGAAAACCGAATTCATATAAACATATATTTTTTCTAAGTATTGATATGGAAAAAAAATTACTCAAACTCTTTCTTAGTATAAATATAACATTATTTAACCTTGAAAAAAAATTGTGCTAAAATATATATAATTAAATAAAAAAATAATTAAAATTATGTAATTCGGGTTATTCGGTTTGGTTTTCTATTCGGTTCGGTTTTCGTTTCGGTTGAGTCAAATTTGAATTCGGTCCGGTTCGGTTTTCGGTTTAACACAGAAAAATATTTTAACCGAACTAACCGAACCGAATAAACCGAATAACTCGATAACCGAACCGATGAACATCCCTACTTAATTGTGACAAATGGTAATTTTCCACCTTATTTTAATAATAAATGTCTATTTATTATTACTAAACCGAGCATTTCTATGTATAACTGAACGATTTTGAGCTCACATGAAATTTCGGGAAGCCATCCCGCGGACTGTATGTGACAATCCGGTAATTTGAGACTTAGTTAAACACTTCATTATGACTTAATATAATAACTGAGATCCAGTAACCTGTTTAGATATTGTGAAATTTGATATTGGAATATTATTATTTGATACGTGAATTTGCCCCGTTGAACTTGAGTTTGATCAAAATGCGAGTCGGCACAATTTAACCTAATAATACAAGTAATATTGATTTTTGACACGTTAAACGAATATAGACGCATTTATATTCAATTTTAACGAAAAAATAAATTTAAAAATAATGGCGTAACTTAAAACGTCACACGAGCATTTTTACTACGCTAAACGAGCCCGAGAAACATGGCGATAAAAGTTAGCCAAAACTGCACATTTGGCCCCCTTGCATCAATTTCAGCCGCACCCCTATGTTTGTATGTTTGGCGAGTTTAGTCCCTGCGGGGGTATAAAAGCGAAAGAGTTACGGTTTTCCATATAACCCTAGCCTTACACACACCCTCTCCCTCCTCCCATTTGCAGCTGCCGCCCAATATAACACCACCACCTCCACGACCATTACACCGCCGTCTCCCACCGCTAAACAAACATAAACCCACCCTTATAACACCTCCATCATCACGAATCCATGATGTACGCGCCTTGTGAACCCCAAACGCACCACCACCGCCGTTCACCGCCTTCCACCACCACAAAACAAACATCAAAACACCATCACCATAGCATCCTCACCACGAATCCGTGGTGCACGCGCCACTTAACCACCGTACGGCCACCACTCACGCGCCGTCCTTGTGGTTTTATTGTAGATCCGTAGGTAAGAAGGTGAGCCACACCGATTCACACTTAGTGTGACTTGGTGTGAATCAATACTTGTCCTAAACGAGTTGTTGTGTTGTTAACGAAATGTTTTCGGGTTCAAACGAGGGAATAACGAATTTTAACTAAATAAAAACGAGTATAAACACGTTTGATATCATGTCGTGGTCACGAAAAATTGTTTGTGGTTTTGTTTGAGATGCGTACGCAAGGAATAAGCTTACTTCGAGCTTATTTCGAGCTTTTTGAGTTATATTGTTTGGTTGCATTTTATTTATTTTTAGGTCCTGTCGACTTGTTGGTGACTCACGGTATGGTTCCTAGCCGAGACCCTTGGTCTCGGCCATGTAAATAATGGTCCGTTTGGTTGTCGGCGAGGTATTATTTTTAGTCCTAATGGTTTTGGCAGTGGTTAGTTTAGTTGGTGACAGATTTGAACTTATTTTGGTGTTAGACTCATTGTGATTAGTTGGTCCGATTAGTTATTTGTCGATACGGGCTCGAGCCGAGATCCTTATGGTCTCGGCATGGCGAGTTTTATTTAGATTGTTGTGATTGGTATTGTGACGATATGTCGAGCCTTAGGATTAGACATGGCGAATTATGGTGAAATAATGATTTAGACTTGGATATTACTTGTGATGTTGTTGGCCGCGACAAGGATTTGCCGAGACCTCGTGGTCTCGGGGAAACTTGATTAGCCTAAATATAGATATAATTGATTAACTTGGACGATATGTTGACTTTAGTTGACCTGAAAAGTAAGACCAAGGGTCTTGGGATTATTATGGGTTTAAGGGTTATAAGTTTGACCCGTAAGTTGTGTTATATTGACTATGGCTCTAAATGAAAAATAACCATGTGACTTAATATTTTACTTGACACAATTTTGACAAAAGAAAAAAAGAAAAGAAATTGAGTAAACTATTAAAGGTAGATGAGAATAATAAATTGATATTAAGTTATTTAATAACAAAGTGTATTTAATAAAATATATACGTATTGACTTGGGATAAAAATGAGACACACAAGGGTTGTTGGACATTTCGAGACACGTGACTCGTAGATTATAACATTTATTGGACTTGTTGGCTTAATTATTTATTGGTTGTTGGTTGGTAGTCGGAATACTTTGGGATTTTTGCAACACTGGAACTTGAAATATATATTGGGATTTAGACTATTGTTGGATTTGGAATATTATCGGACGTTGGACATATTAGACTATTGTGACACGAAATGACTACAGTACATTAGACTCGAAATGAATTTAATGTATTTGAGCCGTAATGAATGAACAATATGACAATGTCTAACGAACAATAATATTTATAATCCCTGGTTAACTAAAACGTATTTGGAAACTAATAAGGTCACTTGACTTGGAAACATTTTACGAACGAATAAGTCATGATGAGCCTTTATATATAAAAAGTGTATGTTTTATGAAACTTAATGGGATTATAACCGATGACTACCAATCCTTTAAGTTACTTGGTGTGTTTGTTATGTGTGATCCTTGTGAGTCTTTTCCGCCGTCACTCCCTGATTTTTGTCATGTTTTTCGCGAAAATTCCGTTATCGTCACTTGTTTTAGCCTGTGTACACTTGAGTCAGAATCTTTTCACCACTACACGAACGATGATACCAAACACTAACAAACGGATATAATGAGGATGTTTTGGAAGCGAAATGGGAAAAATACTTGGGAATGGGAATAGCTAACTTTTGGAAACTTTTACGCTTTTTAGGATATACGTTAAGATAAGTTTGATATTATTAGGTTGTGCCGAGTCCGTTGTGCCGTGTTGTCCTTGTTGTTGTTGTGCTATATTACCCTTAGGTTGTTGTGTTGTACTACTATTTGGTTTATTGCGCTTTCCTTCTCTTGATATTGTTGTGTTATTGCATTTCTGGACTGAGGTGAGTTTCATAGCCCCACTTTACATATAACTGCTTACTCAAACTTTGGGGTGATAAAACATGCAAAACCGTTTTGACGGACCTACTACTACTTTTCGATTTGCTCTAACTTGTTGATTGGCTAAGGTTAGATATATGCAACTGATATTTGTCTTAGACCAGTGTAGCAATATAACCTATTTATGCTTTGATATAACCTGTTGACTGGCTAAGGTCAGATATACCTAGGGCCCTACTGTGACTGTCAATATGAGAGAGGGCTTGGTGCTCTATTATATTGATGTTGGATTACTTGTGTTTATTGATGTTATGTGGATCATGTGATTTATATTTAACTTAGTCAAGTGTAGCAAATTACTTACTAGGTCCACTGTTACAAAATGCTTAAACCTATGAACTCACCAGCGTTAGCTGACCTTTTTAGCATGCTTTTCTGAGGTAATTAGTGATGATGTTACGGATATACTACTTGTTTGGAGGCTTGGTAAATGGGCATGGTTGGAGGATCAATTGGCAACTTTGATAAACTGTTGGGACCTACGGTTATGTTTTATTTGGGCTTACTTACGTACTATTCGGATAATTGTAAACTTTAATTTTTGGTTGGAACGTTTTATTAATGGATGACGTACTTCCGTTTCCCTATGCTTGTGTTGTATACCAATCCCAGTAGCACCCCGAAACTTTGATTAAGACTTCCGCTGTAACAAATTTTGGGGGTCTTACAAATTGGTATCAGACCTCAAGGTTATAGAGAACTGGGTACTTATTAAAAACCTGGACTATAACCACTTTCAAAAATTGATCCCGCGACCGATGCGTACCTGCCTGCCAAGCCGAAGCCTCTAGTATTGACATGATAAGCTGATGAACTGTTTGATATGATATTGGAATATTTGGGAAACTAGGATGAGAATTATTATTTAACTTGAGGATATGCTTAGAATTATGCAGTATTTGACTTGAGAACATGCCTAAAATCATGTGGTAGTTGTCCTGGTAATATAATTGGAATGATGCAGTATTTGGCTTGGGAATACGTTTATAATAATGTGGAATCTGTTATTACTGTTTTGGAAGATTTTATGTTAGGTTGGGGTTATGGATTGGTCTAACGTTAATAGCTCCAAAAAAAACCTAGCCAGAACCCCACGAACACGATTTACTGCTATTTTTAAAACCGGTCGTCGTGATCGGCTCCAGTCACTCCAACCCGAACTAAACACAAGCAGGTCCCACCAAATCATGCTACGGTGAAACGAGTCCTGATTGATCAGCTAGTGGTCCAATGAGCGGCCGAGATGCTAACTGAGACAAATCACTCAAACACCTCTCCTGGAACTTCAAGACCTAAAAACGATGCCCGTATAGGAATGTATAAGGAGTTCCAGAGCTGTATGACAATTGGACTGGCGGGACTGAAGAGGGTTGTTGCCTTGAGGCATTAGTTACAGAAGACTAAAACCGTGTTCCAAATTGGTAATTGTGAAAAGGAATCCAAGGCAAAGTATGCTTCGCTCATTGCGTAGGATGAAGCTTTGACTTAGTGGAACAGTTACTTCCAATCCGCCAGTATTGATGTACTTATACAATGCCTTGAGACGAGTCTAAGGCGATGATGCTTAGGAACTACCATCCCCGTGAAGAAGTGAGAAAGATGGAAAATTAAAATCTGGAATCGTAAGGCGAAAGGCATCGACATGCCAACCAAGACCCGTCGTTTCCAGAAATTGTCACTATTGTGCTATGAGATGGTTCATACTGAAGCACTCAGGATATAGCACTATATTGATGGATTGCCCCCATCTACCAAGAATGACGTGATTACTTCATATCCAACTGCCGTTTGATGGATTCAGTGAATCGAGACGCGACTGAGAAAGTGGTGGACAATAAGAGGAAGTAGGAGAACCACTCAAAGAACAGCAACTGCCCGAACAAACGACAAGAGGTCACTAGGGCTTATGCTACTGAGACGTGTCGTAAGTGTTGTATTTTGGACACTTAGCTAGAGACTGAAGATCTGAGACCTGTGCAGTGGTTCAGACAACCCTAGGTCAGATCAGAAGGCTAAAGTCACTTATTTTAGATGTGGAATGAAGGACGCCACAGGAAGGAGCGTTGAGAACCGTGGACACGTAGAAACTACAGAACTAAGGAAATAGAAAACAACCAAGGAGAACCATGGAGTAGGAGGAAACCAGGAATAAAACGTAACATCAAGGAATGACTGACCTACGTAACGATAACCTAAGCTTAGACCACCATAAGTAATGCTTATCTACGACTTCATTAGTACCTCTCTAAGAACCTCGTGGTATTGTCTGGATTTTGGTGTACGTTATTCAGAGACGTAGGTTTATTTGACTCATGAGCATCCGCAATCCTATTAGACGTACCTTTCCCTACGCAATGCACTTTTCATTATCGCTGTTATTTAGCAAATTAGTTGACGTTACCTTCCGATTGTCCGTACTCCTAACGTAAACCAGCTAGCTACGTTGCTACCTCATTTGTATTCCGTAAACCCACTAAAGTTTGATTACCTACTCCTTGTAACTAAACTTGGCATTACATCATTGGACCTTAATTATACAAAGGCTGGCCACCTATGTATAATTCAGGTAGGAGTCATGTTATGCTATGAATGGTTGCTTAAACCTCGACCTAGAATTAAGTTTCCCATCCTATGTTTGGAAGATCGCGACCTGAATCAATCATACCTTCCTACCGTCCCATGAATCCAGCCTTATCCCGCGTCATACACTAATCCGAAAGGAGACGATATGCCGTCTACCGTCATAGAACAACTCCGCCACATATCATCCACGTTACTCTACCTTTCCTGATTTCCGAGGACCCCTGTTGCCCATTAGACAAAACCTTTGAGTTGGAAAACTACCAGAAGACTCATAACCTCGTGCGTGACTGAGACATATACTGCTTATGGCATTTATGCAAACCACTACGATGGTTATATTCAGGTCCCTAATCGAAGTCATATCTGGTGCACTAGAAGATCAACGATTAGACCGACCGGTTGCTAGTAGCAATCAACACAGATATCCCAGACTCTATCCTCCACGTTAAGAAGTAAGTATACCATTGAGACTAGTCGACTGTTAGTAGGAACCAATGTACACCTGCTTAGTTTGATGGAGGAGCCAACGGAAATTTGTATCAGTTTCTTTTAGACCTCTACTTGATAAGACTCAAACCGCTTTGTGAAAAACGTAGAGGGGGGTGAATACGTTACTGTTTTAAAATCTTAAAACTTGTTGTATCAATTATCCGTTTAAGCTTGTTCTAATATGAAAGATGTTTATAACTTGCATAAGTTAAAACATGTTGTCACACAAGTATCATCAACTAATCACAACACAAGCAATCACATAAAGCAAACATAAAAGTAAAGTAGTAAGTAAAAGAAAGCGCAAACCGAACACGATGATTTATAGTGGTTTAGTCACGGAGCTCCTCTCCGCCCTACTCCACTCCCCGAGTACCCAACTCGAGAGTTACTTCACTAGATCAACAAGCTCCCTTCTCGGCGGAGAAAACCTTACAATCGTTGCTTACACTTTTTCTGGTACAAAGCTAAATACCGGGTTCTAGTTCGAGGTAGAACCAACCTAACGTCGCTTACACCTTTTCCGACACTAAGCTAGATGTCGAGTTCTTTTACAAGGGTACAACCACTCCCGCTAGTTCTTTTACAAGGGTACAACCAGTCCCGCTATGTTTTATGGCCCAACATAGAAACCTTGTGTTTTATGGCACAAACACATAAACCATCTAATCTAGTAAGAATAGATTACAATGATGATCCATGACATAAATGGGTCATGGATATGAATGGCTAATCTAAATGAACTTCTATTAATAGGAAGCCTTCAATGGATGAAGATCACAAGCTTCCTAAACTTGTTGTGATGGATCTTCATATATGCATATGGAATCTACATGAACTTCTTGAATAAGAAGTCTTCAATCATTGAGGATGTCAAGTGCCCTTGAATCTTCATATGTTGGAATACTTTGGTGGATGATGACTTCAAGATCTCCTAACCTTCATGGTGGATCAGGAAGTATGCTATGATGATGACTCACGATCTCTGAGGTTGCTTCACAGGATCATTACGAGTATATGCTTATAACATAATAAAGGTTAGTAACATTATGATCATTATGAAAAGGGTGATTAATGTGTGTTTCTACATGGTTTACTGATGATCTAAATGTATGCAAAGGGTAGAGGGAATGTGTGTTCAAGTGGGATGAACAATGGGTAAACAATGGGCTGCTATTTATAGCCAACATGAATTTTACCCCGCGGATTTGGCGGATCCAAATAAAGGGATCCGTCCTTTATACCATTTGGATCCGCGGGTGTCTGACAAAAAATCTCCAAATATCTTTCCATATCTAACCAAAATCTTGCAAAGTCAACTACATTGCTTCAAGATCTTTCCAAAATATATTTCTAAATCTACAAGATTTCTAAATGATGTATGCCATAATGTCATGTATATATTTCCATTTTAAGATTTAAAATGTAAATAATGTAAATGTATATATGTATGTAACATGTATCCTAGTGATCATGTAGCATGTGTATACTAGCTTAACTAATATATGTTTACCAAGATGTATCATGTTAGTTTGACACCTAAAGTGTACTTATCCTATTAAACTTAGAAAACATGATGTACAAATAAAAATACTTGTTTATGTAAAGGTGTAAAATGATGTTCTAAGTAGAATGATTAACCTTTTTAAAATTCTTAATGTCCTAACTGTATTTTAAACATTCTAAATGTTTTGTTAAGGGTTTGATCATAATGCCACATAACAAACATGTATGAACTTGTGTTGTATCATACGAGGACTCGAGAAGTCGAGAGGTGTTGGATATATGTTGAGACAAAATAAGATTACAAGTAACTTGTACATTTTACGTTATGTATCAAGTTACATGTTTGTTATCAATCAAAACAAACGAGATTGCTTGCACTAACAATCTCCCCAACGAGACTCCTTGCACTAACAATCTCCCCCTTTTTGATGATGACAAAATATGTAAACGTGATAGAAAGTAAAATGCAAAAAAGTTACTTGTACCTTTACATTACCTTCTCCGTTTATACCCTTCTCCCCTATTACTTTCTCCGTTTACACATTTCTCCCCCTTTTGTCAAAACAAAAAGGGTGTGTCCTTGGAGTTAACTTGATTTCTCCCCAAAATGGCGAGCTTGCATCATCCCTAGTGAAGTTAAATAGACTACTCCAATCTCCTATGGTTGTTGCGTCCCCTAGGTTGTTAGCGGATCCATGGATCAAATTTAGATCCTTAACCTACATCAAGGTTAGTGGTGTGCAACATAAAAAGATATATGAAAAATGCATGATGAATGAAATGCATATAGCCAACGATACACATGGATAAGCCATGTTGGACAATCTTTTCTTTTTTGTCGAAACACAAAAGTGTGTCGAAGAATGAGAATTCTTAAGAATGCGAGCATGCTCCCCCTTGACTGTAGCTCCCCCTTAACTAATACTCCCCGTTGCTAGGGTACCAACGTATATGATGTAAGGATTATGAATGCTACAAAAAGAAGGATTAGTACATAATATGCTCCCCCTTGATCAATACTCCCCGTTGCTAAGGTACCAACGTATATGATCCAAGGATGAAGAATCCTACAAAATAAAGGTTAGTGTATGTGATATACAACAATGCGTGTATATGATGTATTCTATAAATGCTTGACGAAAGCTCCCCCTTGATTTAGAGCGTCAAGATAAACCTACAAAATAAAAATTAGCACAATAGAGACTATGTCTTAAGACATATATGTCATATACGACTAGGTGTATAGACGATGCAATAATAGTGCTTGATAGATATTCCTCCTGGTTTGAGGACGTTAAGAACCACCTACAATAAAAGACGACATTTAATCGATGCAAACTTCATCCTTAGATGAGTATGCTATATACGATCGAGCGTATATGAACCTATAATGAAATGGTTAGTGCAATATATTTTATCTCAAAGAAAAATATGATGCAACATATCAATAATCTAATCACAAGCAACCTAAGTCAGAGAACTTATGATTATTTGGCAAACCATGTCATACCAATTTTGATATTGTGATTATCTAGTAAACCATGTTATAAAGTGTGTAATCTTCTAATAAGAATTAGAATCACAAGAATATAATATGATAAAATTCTACAAAACAATGCCTATGAGGAGGATATGAAGTGGAGTTAAAGTGAGTGATGCTAGTGTTGGTGTTAGTTTACTAGTGATAACTAAAGGTTGATGCAAGTAGGTTTTTCGCTAATCCATGGGGTTGATAATTAGTGAAAGAGGTGATGGAAGGTGGTTGTTATAATGAAAGCAATGAATTCAGAAACTCTAATGTATAGAAAATGCTATAAGAGTATTGAATATGGTTAAGGTTATGATATTATCATCTACCAAAGATGATGAATCGTGCCATATTAAATGCTCGAATGGAAATAAGAGGAAGTGACGACAATGATCAATTAGGAATAGAAATTCCATATGCAACAATTAGAAATACTAGATACCTATATGCGGATGAAAATGACATCATATGATGAGAGTGTTGGTTGGACCAACGTGTTGAGAATGATAGTTCTGTTTGCACTGACAATGACGTGCTTGATATGTATCAAGAATGAAAAGGATGAGCTCCTATGATAGTGTTCTAATGGAGTTGTTCTAGATAATGAAGATGTGAAAGTAAATCATAGACTCGTTGGTTACGAGAAGGTTGTTTGGTTTCTGAATGGTTAAAAGCTGACTAGGTACCCGCGGATTGGGCGGAACCAGATTTTTGGTTCCGTCCTTCTTATCGAAGGGTGCCGTGAGACCAGAGTTGATTTGGTCACATTTCTTCGTTTTTAATCAAACGAAGGTTCAAGCTAAGGTCTATTTACTTATAACTACTGATTTGGTTTTACTAATCATAATCAAAGTCTAATGAGACTTAATGCTTCTCATTTAAGAGGTTTGTCAAATACATGATGTGTTTTTCACTTGATGATGTACTATGATGTTGAGCTAAGAAGGTTTAAGTAACTTGTGGTTTTGTGAACTGGTTTTAACTGAATGGTTTGAACCTACATGTCGGTATTTAGGGATGTAAAAAACATGACTACATGTTCTTTAATGTGAAAAGACAATTATGTGAATGAATTTCTCTCCCCCTTAATCGGTGGACATCCAATATAATGTGTGATGTATCGAATGAAGAATGACGATGAATGTCAGAAATGTTTTTGCTGATGTTGGTTAGCATACAAAGAACTTCATCCTTGAAGTTACATAGCTCTTCTCTATCAATGCGAGATGATCGCATGATGAGGTATGTGGTTTCCTTATGGGAGGTGTGTTTTGTTAACTAAAAGATGATGGAAATGTCGTTAGGAAAGCGGAAGCAACAATACGATTTGGAGAGAGGTATATTGAAAGATACCCAAACACAAATTTCAAACCTCTAAAGCTTAATCCTATTAGCTTTAAACACTATATGCAAGTGAAAGGATCCCATAATCATAATACTAATCTAAATATCAATTATACAAAATAAGCATAACAAAGTAGGATAACAAATAATTTGTTATCAACCTATAAGACAAAGATGTTAAACAAAACACCATATTTGACTACTAGACTAAAAGTTACCACATAGCATCAAGACAAATAATCATAGCATGACATTGTTTAAGATACTACATTGTGAAATTGTTTTGAAGTTAGCTTTAGTTACTTAAGCATACTTACCCATTAATGACTTCTAAATGTTTATCATACCAAAAATACTTAGACATGTTATAGGTACACACATGGCAAACAAATAGTGTGACAAAGTCACAAAAGAAGTAAAATGACAGATTCATGCAAACAATTCAAACAATTCAGAAACATGCATCATTTTAGACTATCCTATGAAAAAGCTCAATGAATGTCAACTAAAGACAAAAGCTATCTAACACCATGTATTAAAAATGATATATCGTGAGTTAACAAGAAATATGTTAATCATGCGAAACAACATATAACGAAGGAATGAAAATATCATATAAATCATGTTAACATGAAGCATATAAGCATGCAGACAAAACCTTTCTAAGGTTTACTCATTTGATTATCAATCAATTAGTTATCATGATTATGTCAAGATGCCTAATCATATCAAACAAATAACATATAATCAACACATGTATGTAAAATGCAAGTGATTCTAAATAAACTAATGAAAAATCACATCTACTCCTTGTTTGATAAATATTTCTAAGACAAGATAAAATATCATCTTTTAATACTTACTTTAGGCAAGTATAGGAATAAAGATTTTTCAAGTTGGAGAATGAATATGAGACTATCACTAGCGATGCTCAATTCAGGCTAAATGCGACCATTTTTACGGGTGATTCCACATACCCAACTTCTTTGCTGGAAACAATTTAACCATTAGGTTAAATTGAGTTTCCAGTACAATAGGTTCTCCAGTAGTCATTCTCATGTCTGAAAGATAGGAATTCCTATTTTTGCCCATCGAAGTATAAAAAGGTGATAATTCACCAAGACATGACTTAATGAGACTCAACTATATCTATTAAAACTAAGGTGATGAAAATGTCATCTTTTACACGAGAGTATGTGTTAACATATTTTAATCTTGTGTTTGGAATCTAAGGTTATAGCATGATCAAATGGATAACATCTTTTATGTTGAGTATGTATTATGAAAGTGATTTGATCATCTAAGACCAAGAACTGTGTTTGCGTGTGATAATGAAATATGTTAAATTTAGAACGTTTTCAAGAAAGTTCTTTGGAACAAGAATCTAAGTAAAGTTACCAAATTTAATAGATCTTATGTGTGCGTAAGATTTAAGCAAGGCTTGGTTATGACATATACTTGAAAGGAGATAGATACATAAAGTATCTTTCAACAAGTAAGATTATCATGCTTATGAAAACAAGTATGACACGATGATAGGGAAGCTCTAGTTCATAGAGCTTGTAGATGTTTGTTTAAGATCATTTACCTAATGAGGTGTAATGAAATCTTTTGTAACACAACCTTTCATGTTGCAAGGAGAGAATGATGCATAGGATATACATTATCCTTTTGACAAGATACTAAACACATGATTTCTTAGGCATCCTGTTTTCCTAAATAAAGATGTGAACTCAAAGAGTTTGAGTTGTATCGACCTATCCTACATTTACTGGATGAAGACAAGAGGAATTCACTTGAGTTTCTTATGTATACTCCTCAAGATTCATTGTCACTTGGGATGAGGTTGTCTTTGAAATTTGTATTTTTGCATATGTTGTTAAAATATTGATTTAAGGTTTAATGAAACTTAAGCAGAAGTTTAATGACAAAGTATTACCAATACTTTGATAACTTGTGACAGTTGTACAACTTAAACCTAGTGAACAATGGTAAACATTGAATGTGAGCATCATGCTCATTTGATGGTGAAGGTTCTAATCCTATAGGTGATAAAGTATGGTTGAATTTGTTTAATGCATACTTGATTTGATACGAGTGTTTCGACAAAGGGGTTTTTGAGCAATACACTCAATGGATTCAAATGATGGTAAGGATTGTGGAGTTGAGGGGTTTGTTGTGCTATAGGAGTACTTAGGTTTTCATGGATGTTAAAGACAACAAAGACTAATTCTTTTGATACTTTGGTTGGTACGACTAGTGGGTGATGTGATTTGAGGCTTAGGGCCTGAGACAGATGTGAATGTGATGGGGTGATGGTGAAAGTACAAGTGTACTTTGGTGATAGGATAAGTGTTTCAACATATGTTGTTCAAATTCTTGAGTGTTGATTCTTTCGGATGTGACTTTTAATGACTACGATTGTAAGTCAAATTTACACTACTAGAAAAACAGCTATTCTTGACGCGCAATGCGCGTCATAAAGGGGTCAGATGACGCGCAAAAGCGCGTCAAGGATGGACCAGTCATAAATTTTCATGACCCGCATTTAGGCGTCATCCTTTTATGACACTCGGTTTATGACCCTCTTTTATGACGTGCGTTTTTGCGTGTCATAACCTATTTTTTTTTTAAAAAAAATTAATTTTTTTGAGTTCCTAATTTTCTATTAAATGACAATTAAAAACCTGATAATACAAAATTAAAAACACAAATATCAAAATAACGCATTTCATATATATATATATATATATATATCAAAACAATGAGGTTAATTCAAGTACTAATTCACGATAAGTCACAAGTTAATTAACGACAAAAATTACATATCGATAGTAATTCACAAGTTAGTTTGACAACTTCCACATCGACCACTGAGTATGCAACAAGACTACCCAAGTCATCCGTGCAGCTCTCCTGAAGCAGTAGTTCGACATTTTCGGACGAGTTGCTAGCCACCTGTTCCCAAAATAACAAAAAAAGTATTATAATACATTTGCTTTTAATTAACTTATTATAATTAATCTGTTGAATACGATGTTGGGGGGGGGGGGAAAGCTCTGCAAGTCTGCTGATTAACTAGGGGTGCACAGGGCAGTTTTAGCCTTTTTCAAGGCTATGAAAAGCTACTAAATTAAATTCCTAAAAATGAATAAAAATGGGGGATTAGTAAATAAGCTGGCCTAGTTTCAAAATCCAAAATAAGAGCTTATAACTACTTAAGATAGGTGAACTAAAATAGAACAAAGGACCTCTAAAAATGCAAAAACTGAAATAGCAGTCTGCACTACTAATTGCAGACTAAAATTGGACGAATTAAAGTGCAGGCCTAATGGATTCTAATTATGAACTGAAAAAGAGAAGTTTGGAACCTGAAAATGCAAAATAACTCCAAAAATAAGCCAGAGCTTATTAGGAGCTTATGGTGGCTATTCAGCAGCTAGTGTCTGCACTGTCTGATCCAGACCTTCAAATTACTGCAAATAAAAACCCACTAGAGCATAGTTCAATGGAAAATGCTCGATGCATGAGTTGAAACTTACAATTGGACCATCATCACGGCCATTGGCTCCAAGCAGTTGAGAGCCAGGTCTGTTGATTGCTCGCACAGGCATGCCTGTCAAATAACAGAGACAATTGAATAGGGTCATGATGGAGATCATACTCAAACCAAAAAAAATGAAAACTAGTTCTCTTAATATGAGTATAACGCAAGTAAATAGAAGCAGACACAACATACCATTGACTTGTAAGTCTGCATACTGCGGCCATTGCATCCTAAAAGAAACCTTGTCATTTAGGAGCATACACCAGGCCTATTATTTAAGATTAGGCATTTATCATCAGCATGTAATGATTGACTAATCTAAGATAGGTAATCATTGCACAAGCATGTAAATAAAGCCAACCTGAAGTTCAAACTCTGGTTTCGCCAACATCTCCCTTTCCAATTTTGTAAGTTGAAAAGCCTTTTCAACACTCTGCACTGGGTTTGCACTGAAATTTATTTTGAATTGTGTTAACAGCAGCAAACTCGCATAACCATGCAATTTATTTTGAATTGTGTTAACAGCAGCAAACTCGCATAACCATGCAAGACCACATGAGCATATACATGAAAATTAAAGAACCACAGCCATATAGCATAACATGACTACTAGCGTCTGCCAAAATTGCCTCCAAAAAAATGGAAAAGTAGATTCGCTTTTTTTTAATAGATTATGCACACACACACACACGCACACACACAAAAAAAAAAGACTTTCCTAAAAAATCAAATTTCTACTTGCACCTTCAATCTATAAAAAAAGAACGATATATAGACTCACCCTTCTGTAGGGGCACTTGCAATTGTCAGCTTCACAGGATATACAGGATGTCCAACGCTTACCCAATACCTGCATGCTCAAACCCAATTGTATAAATGTTCATCGATTGCCAGCTTTTATTAAGCAGCTCTAATCAAAACATTACTAGGTTATACACAAAACTTGTTTTATCAAGGCACTTACGGATCTGCACGAGTAAGCCTACAGAGTTCACAATAGAAAGTAGGGGGAGGTATGGGTAGAAGACTCTCCATTGGCTTCTCTGGAATAATAACACAACTGATATGCTGCCATACATTGCATTTTTTATCTTCACACTAGAAATGCACAGAGGCAAGTGGATCCATCAGTATGAGAAAAACCTTATTCCATCATTTTTATAGCATTAAAACATCGTGAATATAAGAAACATATAGGGGAGAACCTTTATCATTGAATCTGCTTTCAATGTATTTCCACAAAGACAACGAACTTTATCTTTCTGAAGAGTATCCACAACTTCCTCTTTCAATGTTGTATTTATACCGACATTTGAAACACTGAGACCTTTAGATGCCAAGTCAGTTGCCCCTTGGGCTTGCAACTTTCTGGGGACAAGGGAAATAAGGAAATGTCAAGATAAAATGAACAGGCAACGTATATTGGAACACTGCAAGGCAACTGTTTACATTTGATAAAGCAGATAACAAAAAAGATATACACCTGTAATGGTCATCGACTAGTTTTACCACCTCTTCCTTCCTAACAGCATTTTTCTTGGCCCACATTCCAGAAACTGCTCATCGTGACATAAGAATGCAATGTTAACCGAGGGTCCAGGAACATTGTAACATTGAAAAGAACAAATTTAAAAAATAAAAAATAAAAATAAAAGGACCCAATACTAAAAAGCTGATCCGCGTAAACAACGTGTGTAGCCGAGACTAACACACACCCTTAAGTGGGTTTTTATTTACTGGAAATTAAACACACCCTTGCGATTGCCTTTTTGACCCGTGACCAAAATAACCCAAACAGCTATACCAACTAGAAAGTAAGCTCTAGACAAATAGACACCTTCTTGGCTGATTTTTAGCCAAAACACTCCAAACCATCTATGTGGTTTGTGTTGGTGGACCGAGCACAAACCAACACCCTACGTGGGTGTGGTTGTGAATCAACCGAAACACATAAACATCATATAAGCTTCATCTTAGAATAATCAATTAAAACCAAAAAGGAATAAGCATATCCAATCCAACACAAGACCCATATGGGTTTCGGCTTGAAACCCACTCGGGTTTAAACCTGACCCAATAACAAAATAAATCAAACAAACACCTCTCAAATCTGTACTTAACCACACGAATTTTAGATATCAAAAACATTTCTATTGTTGTTTTAATTCCACTAGAAACTTATGAATCGGTTTAAACAAAAGATTACAAAAGTATATGTGAGTTTCGACATACCCATAGATCGAGAGACATGAGGAGGGATAGAGGTGTGGCGATGGTGATTCAAGGTCACAAACCCGAATAAAAAATAAGAGCACCTTGATCTCCTTCTTAGTCTCCCTTGATGGTAATGATGGTGGTGGTGACAGAATGATAAGGCAGTTGGTGGTGGATATGGTGTGGCTGTTATCAAGAGAGAGAGGGGAGAGATGAAGCTGATTATTAAAGAGTGAGAAGGATAAGATATGAAATCTGATATAAAAGAGGATAAAGGGATAAGGGAGCGTCATCTAGGCTAAATTTTAACAGATTATGACACTTATTTTATGACTTTGCTCTTTGCGCGTCATCTTGTAGCGTGGGTCATAAAAAGCGGGTCAAGGATAGCCCTTTTTCTAGTAGTGTTACTTGAATATTTCGGATGAAATACTTAAGTTGTCAATCCTACTTTGTTTAGATTTGATAGCATTCAAGGATAACAAGACTTGATAATACATCTATAACTTAAGTGTGAGTTATGACTCGATGTAAATCTTAATTGTCTTGAAGAATGACATGTTAGCCAATTTAGGTAACACATGTGGATGCAAGACAATATCTATAGTCATAAGTAAAACTTGTGATCTATGATATTTTTGTCAACAGTGAGTCTGGATTAGTTAGGGAATTGTCAATTTACAAATCAAGTTAATGTACAAGTAAAGGATAGATGGATGCATTGAATGTGTGTAATGATCATAAATGCTCAGTGGTCTACGGACTGCAAGGAACAAATTTCTAGATTCCTTTACGGAGAAAGGTATCTTGGATCCTTTTTGTGAAATTTGAAAGTATGGTTAGAGATGATTATCCTATAGTTTCAAGTGTGATGTCCTAATCCTAATTTGAGTGAACATTAGTGAACATAATCCTAGTGATATAAGTGAGTGATCTCATGTGAGGGATTAAACGAAAATTTGAAAAACTAGCTGTTATTTCTGGCGGAACCAAGTTATAACAAAGGCGGAGCCCAGTTTTTGGTTCCGCGGAATCCGTGAGTTGATTTTAGGCGGAGCCAAAGATCTCAAAAGACGGAACCGTAAATTTGGTTCCGTCATTTCCGCCAAATGGAAATTCTTAACCGAGGACATGTCAAAATCCCTGATACCCGTTCAATTCTCGAAGATTGTCCTAAAACATATGCAACTACTTATTTGTGATTGATTAAAACCAAAAACACAGGTTCTAACACACGTTTGCACATAGATCAATCTGATGATAATAACTTACCATAAATGGATGTTAAGCCAAACAGTGGCTTAAACACGGAAACTTGAGAACATCAAAATGTTATCGTCCTGCATTGTCACGGTTAGTTCACATGATCATTCAAAGATAAGTTTCTATCCTATGACAAGACAAATACATTAAACATCATGGTTAGAAGCAAATGAACCAAACACCTTTTTCAAAGATACTACATGTTTACACATTTTAACACTTGAGCTAAAGTTTGTGCAAGACAATACTTTTCAAGACACTAAACTAGTTTCACTTAGTTCTCATTCCTAAGTAAGTTATGCAAGGTTTTCACATAACATATGCAAACAAAAATATCTAAGTCTATAAGTGAAACAAACACAGTTTATCAACTTATTGCACAATATCTAGCAAATGTCCTATTATGCATAAAATAAGCAATTGATAAACAAGCAAATAAGTATCATGGCAAGACACTTATGTATTACAAATAAAAAAGTACAATCACACCTATCAACAAGCAAACAACATGTATGTAAACAACTAGAACAAGTAGTCACATAGCATAAAAAATGTACTTTTCGTCACTTTGTGTTTAAATATGACGATGTATACCAAGCTTAATTTGTTTACTTTATATAAACAAAATTATTTAGTTTCAAAAGAAATCATATCAATGTTCAAAGGATACTAACTTACATTACCCGACTCAAAAGTTTAAGTTACTGTGTCAAAATGAAACTTAATATTTTGAACAAGTTGTAGTATTTGATTTGTTTTTCTGCTTCAATTTAGATTTAGGACATGAGATTATTTTTAAATGAAAGTAGACTTAATTCCCTTCAAAATGATAGGTGGCGCGACTCCTACGAACTTACAGATAATTAGTTATGAATTTTTGAAGTTGGACAAAAATAGCATACTATACAGACAGATTTAGCGGAACCAAATCAAGGGATCCGTCCTTTATGTGATTTGGTTCCGCGAGTCTCTGTACCAGATTCAACAAAACTAGTATTTTGACATAGAGAAAGTGTGTGGGACTTAATAGATTAGATAGTAAACTTACAATATACTTATTTAACATTATTTCTACTAATGTGACTTATCTAAACATTTACGAAGAGATTTTTCAACTAAATTAATGGTT
Organism: Artemisia tridentata subsp. tridentata; assembly: GCA_021014915.2. Taxonomy (NCBI): domain Eukaryota; kingdom Viridiplantae; phylum Streptophyta; class Magnoliopsida; order Asterales; family Asteraceae; genus Artemisia; species Artemisia tridentata. The sequence continues at coordinate 219,274,799 of CP139507.1, forward strand.
ATCCCAAATGCTCCTTTTAAAAAATCTTTTCTTTTATTTTTCAAGGATATCTTCAAGCTTGGATACAAAGTAACATCTAACAACAAAATTTCTAAGTATACTTAACTAAACATTTTTCATATTATATTCCGCTTCAATGGTAATTTGATGCATGGATCGTACTCCATTTTAAAATACATTTGTTTTGAAAACCACTCCCGCTATGTTTTATGGCCCAACATAGAAACCTTGTGTTTTATGGCACAAACACATAAAGCATCTAATCTAGTAAGAATAGATTACAATGATGATCCATGATATAAATGGGTCATGGATATGAATGGCTAATCTAAATGAACTTCCATTGATAGGAAGCCTTCAATGGATGAAGATCACAAGCTCCCTAAACTTGTTGTGATGGATCTTCATATATGCATATGGAATCTACATGAACTTCTTGAATAAGAAGTCTTCAATCATTGAGGATGTCAAGTGCCCTTGAATCTTCATATGTTGGAATACTTTGGTGGATGATGACTTCAAGATCTCCTAAGCTTCATGGTGGATCAGGAAGTATGCTATGATGATGACTCACGATCTCTGAGGTTGCTTCACAGGATCATTACGAGTATATGCTTACAACATAATGAAGGTTAGTAACATTATGATCATTATGAAAAGGTTGATTAATGTGTGTTTCTACATGGTTTACTAATGATCTAAATGTATGCAAAGGGTAGAGGGAATGTGTGTTCAAGTGGGATGAACAATGGGTAAACAATGGGCTGCTATTTATAGCCAACAGGAATTTTACCCCGCGGATTTGGCGGATTCAAATAATGGGATCCGTCCTTTAAACCATTTGGATCCGTGGGTGTCTGACAAAAAATCTCCAAATATCTTTCCATATCTAACCAAGATCTTGCAAAGTCAACTACATTGCTTCAAGATCTTTCCAAAATATCTTTCTAAATCTACAAGATTTCTAAATGATGTATGCCATGATGTCATGTATATATTTCCATTTTAAGATTTAAAATGTAAATAATGTAAATGTATATATGTATGTAACATGTATCCTAGTGATCATGTAGCATGTATATACTAGCTTAACTAATATATGTTTACCAAGATGTATCATGTTAGTTTGACACCTAAAGTGTACTTATACTATTAAACTTAGGAAACATGATGTACAAGTAAAAATACTTGTTTATGCAAAGGTGTAAAATGAGGTTCTATGTAGATTGATTAACCTTTTTAAAATACTTAATGTCCTAACTATATTTTAAACATTCTAAATGGTTTGTTAAGGGTTTGATCATAATGCCCCATAACAAACATGTACGAACCTGTGTTGTATGATACGAGGACTCGAGAATTCGAGAGGTGTTGGATGTATGTTGAGACAAAATAAGATTACAAGTAACTTGTAAATTTTACGTTATGTATCAAGTTACATGTTTGTCATCAATCAAAACAAACGAGATTGCTTGCACTAACAATCTCCCCAACGAGACTACTTACACTAACATGCTTAGACCTAGTATATGACGATGAGCCGACCACTGTGAAGAACCGATGCCCCTTAAAGAGAAACGACCATTTTTAATCAGCTCTAAAGTTTGAGCAACTAGTTGAGTATTGGCCCGTGATCCGGATACCACCAGCAGAAATGGTTCGGGAATATAAAATTCTGAAGGATGCGTTTACACCTGTTATAAATCCCTAGTTAGGCCTGTCGGTTAGCCAATACCCCAGACGCCTTCCTGAACCTCACGAATCACGAGTATGAACTCTATATCAGACAGGTTGTGATAGTATCCAACCCCAATATCCTAAACTACTCGAAGAGTACAGAGAAACGCGAAAGACACCGGAGAGTAACCTTAGGATTGCTTGAGAAGGAAACAGCTGTATGCCAAACTCCTTGAGTACGAATTTGATTTCGACTGTGAGATTTCTTGGTCATGAGAATTTTATTCACATAGATCCCACCAAGATTGAGCCCATCAAGGATTAAGTTACCCCTACCATTCCGACTAAGATATGTCAATTTTTAGGACTCGCTGGATAGTACCGGAGATTTATCGAAGGTCTTCCGAGATAGCAACGCCTTTAACCAAATTGAATCAAAGGATGTGAATTGTAATAGGGGAGAAAACGAAGAAGAAGAATTCCAACTTTTAAGTAAGAAACGGTGTAGTATACCTATCCTAGCTGTACCAGAAGAAGTGAAGGTGTTGTTGTAAATTGCGATGTTACGCATAAAGGTTTATGAGTGGTTTTGATGCGAATTGAGAAGGAAATAGCTTACGCCCCTCGTCAACTTGAGACATACGAGGAAACCTACGCCACTCATTGGGTGCAGTTGTACTGGAACTCAAAATCTGGGGACACTATCTGTATGGCACGAAGTGTATAGTATACACAAACCATAAGAGGAACAACATGTCCTAGATTAGATAGAGCCAAACATGAGACGATGCCGCAAGTTAATTCGTTACCATCCTGGTTAAGTGACGTGGTTGCCGGCACCTTTAGTCGAAGAGACAGAATGCAACCATTTAGAGTTAGAGCCTTAGGGATGACTCTCAATTCGTCATTTACTCCTCAAATGCTGGAAACTCAACCCAAAGCAATAGTATGGACAAACTTGTCCATTCATGCTTGAAAGAAACTGTTTCCCCATATGGAGTGCCAATATATAACAATCCGGATCGAGACAGTCATTTACATCCAACTTTTAGGAATCACCCCTGACGGCCTTAGGAACGAATCTTGATATGAGTACTACATATCACCCTTAAACAAGCAACCAGAGTGAGAGAGCCATTCAGACGTTGAAAAGTATGCTTCGCGAACATGTTATCGATTTTGAAAAAGGCTGGGAGAGACACCCGCCTTTGGCCGAATTTTCCCACGACCATAGTAGTCATGACAGCATTGAGGTTGTACCGCACAAAGAACCGTATGGTCAAAAGAGCCGACTTCCTATCTAACAAACCGAAACTAGAGACAACCAACTCACTAAATCGGTTAGATCACAAGCGAAAACCAAATTACTCCCGATTATCAAAGGAACTACACTAACAAACACCGTGAAACTCTTGAATCCCTAGTGAAGGCAAGGTTGTGCTTAAGATATCACCCTGGAAAGATGTGACCCGTTTAGTAAACGTGGGAAGCGTAATCCTCACCATACTACTCATGTTCAAAGTCCTTGCTAGAAATGGACCGGTAGCTCACAAGACTTGTACTATCATCGGGACTTGGTAAAGTCCACAATACTCCTGACGTACGTAATCTGAAGAAACACTTTCTGAAGAAATTGCCGCCGTAATCCCTGGATTTTATCCAGCTTGATGAACGTGGAATTCTATTGAGGAACCTATCGAAATCCTGAATTGTGAAATCAAGCGACTTAAGCCAAGTCACATTCCTGTTATTGGAACTTGTTGGAAATCTTGAAACAATCCCGAACTCACGTGGAAACGTGAGGATGAAATCAAGCGAAACTATCCTTATCCCTTTTCAACTCTAACGGATAACTTGAATTGAAACCCGGGACGGGTTTCTTCTGAGGCTGGGAGGCTGTGACAATCCGGTAATTTGAGACTTAGCTAAACGCTGCGTTATGACTTAATATAATAACTGAGATCCAGAAACTAGTTTAGATATTCTGAAATTTGATATTAGAATATAATTATTTGATACGTGAATTTGCCCCGTAGAACTTGAGTTTGAGCATAACGCGAGTCAGCACAATTTAACCTAATAATACGAGTAATATTGATTTTTGACACGTTAAACGAATATAGACGTATTTATAGTAAATTTTAACGGAAAAATAAATTTAAAAATAATGGCGCAACTTAAAACGTCACCCGAGCATTTTACTACGCTAAACGAGTCCTAGAAACTTGGCGATAAAAGTTAGCCAAAAATGCACCTTTGGCCCCCTTGCATCACTTTCAGCCGCGCCCCCTACGCTTGTATGTTTGGCGAGTTTAGTCACTGCGGGGTAATAAAAGCAAAAGAGTTAGGGTTTTCCCCATAACCCTAGCCTCACACACACCCTCTCCCTCCTCCCATTTGCAGCCGCCGCCCAATAGAACACCACCACCTCCATGGCTGTTACACCATCGTCTCCCACCGCTAAACAAACATAAACCCACCCTAATAACACCTCCATCATCACGAATCCATGATGTACGCGCCTTGTGAACCCTAAACGCACCACCACCGCCGTTCACTGCCTTCCACCGCCACAAAACAAACATCAAAACACCATCACCACAATATCCTCACCACGAATCCGTGGTGCACGGGCCACTTAACCACCGTACCGCCACCACTCACACGTCGTCCTTGTGGTTTTATTGTAGATCCGTAGGTAAGAAGGTGAGCCACACCGATTCATACTTTGTGTGACTCGGTGTGAATCAAAACTTGTCCTAAACGAGTTGTTGTGTTGTTAACGAAATGTTTTCGGGTTCAAACGAGGGAATAACGAATTTTAACTAAATAAAAACGAGTATAAACACGTCTGGTATCATGTAGTGGTCACGAAAACTTGTTTGTGGTTTTGTTTGAGATGCGTACGCAAGGAATAAGCTAACTTCGAGTTTATTTCGAGCTTTTTGAGTTATATTGTTTGGTTGCTTTTTATTTATTTTTGGGTCCTGTTGACTTGTTGGTGACTCACGGTATGGTTCCTAGCCGAGACCCTTGGTCTTGGCCATGTTAATAATGGTCCGTTTGCTTTTCGGCGAGGTGTTATTTTTAGTCCTAATGGTTTTGGCAGTGGTTAGTTTAGTTGGTGACAGATTTGAACTTATTCTGGTGTTAGACTCATTGTGATTAATTGGCCCGATTAGTTATTTGTCGATACGGGTTCGAGCCGAGATCCTTATGGTCTCGGCATGGCGAGTTTTATTTAGATTGTTGTGTTTGGTTTTGTGATAATACGTCAAGCCGTAGGATTAGACATGGCCGACTATGTTGAAATAATGATTTAGACTTGGATATTACTTGTGATGTTGTTGGCCGCGACAAGGATTTTTCGAGACCTCGTGGTCTCAGGTAAACTTGATTAGCCTAAATATAGATATAATTGATTAACTTGGACGATATGTTGACTTTGGTTGACCCGAAAAGTAAAACCGAGGGTCTTGGGATTATTATGGGTTTAAGGGTTATAAGTTTGACCCATAAGTTGTGTTATATTGACCGTGGCTCGAAATTAAAAATGACCGTGTGACTTAATATTTTACTTGACACAATTTAGACAAAAGAAAAAAAAAGAGAGAAATGGAGTAAACTATTAAAGGTAGATGAGAATAATAAATTGATATTAAGTTATTTAATAACAAAGTGTATTTAATAAAATATGTACGTATTGACTTGGGATAAAAATGAGACACACAAGGGTTGTTGGACATTTCGAGACACGTGACCCGTGGATTATAACATTTGTTGGACTTGTTAGCTTAATTATTTATTGGTTGTTGGTTGGTTGTCGGAATACTTTAGGATTTTTGCAACACCGAAACTTGAAATATATATTGGGATTTGGACTATTGTTGGATTTGGAATATTATCGGACGTTGGACATATTAGACTATTGGGACACGAAACGACTACAGTAAATTAGACTCGAAATGAATTTAATGTATTTGAGCCGTAACGAACGAACAATATGTTAGGTCACCATAATAGTAGAACACAAGTATATTAAATAATAGAAATGAGATGAAGAGATAGAGTGGTCGATTATCACACAAAGGAAAGAATGAAAAAGGTTTGGTAACTATGTGAAATAACCAACAAGAAAAATGAAAGTATACAAGAGTATTTATAGGCAATGCTAGCTAGGGCATCACCCTAAGACATGTTTCTAGATACTTAAACAAGGATCATGGCCCATAGGCCTTCTAATAGGGCCGGACCTTAATAACAAACATAAAGACCTATTCTAAGCAACCTATTATATAAATGAATGACCAAGGTTTTATATTAGTTACACACATTCCCAACAATCTCCCCCTAAGGGTTGGTCATCAAAGGTTGCTGGATGTCTTCTTTGCTGCTTTGGCTTTGACGTCTTTCGTATCTTTGTTCTTTGTTCTTGTTATGTGTGATATGATAATGTTGTGGTCTGCCTTTCATCAACGTCTTAGTCTCTGGTGTCTTTACGTCTTTTCCACCATGCTCATACTTCTTTTGACTTTGATCTTTATACTTCAAGTGATTCTTATTATTTAGCTTTGATCTTTGACTTTTGAACGTTTGCTTCGATCTTTGATGAGAATTGTCTTTGAACTTTGAATGACTTTCTGATGTAGGTATGAGCATGTGGAGATGGAATGTAGTTGATGATAATGGTGGTAGTGGAACTCCCGGTCTCCATAAGTACCTGCATGAAAACAGTTAGCAATAAAGCATCTGACACTTACAGGTTCGGACTTCAAGATTGTTAACAGCATAGTGTGAAAACTTTCTCTAGTCCTTGCCAAGGCCGTTCCTGAATCGGATGCCCCCAAGAGGGCTTACACAGATACACCGAAGTGTATCAACGATTTAGGTGAGCCACTGAAGTACACATAAGTATTACTCCACGAGTGTAGACCGTTTGAGACCACCACGAACACTAAGCGTAACCCACAAGGGATTACCGAAGTGACCTGCTGTCACGGCTGTTTGATGTTGACCCTGGCACTGAGAATCACAATTGTGAGTTCCCTCATGAATGTTCTTGTCAGATTGCTAAGATCTGCGTAGGACTCTTTTCATTTACAACTGGTGTCCTTAATGTTGAAGAACCAGTGTAGAAATATTAAGTGTTCCTAAGAGATGTTTTGATGCATCTCACGACTCTAGACTCGATTTAGTGCGCTTTTATTTTAAATCGTCGGAGGCATGGAGCAAATTGCCTCCTTTGCAATATCAACTCATTTCGGAGTGAAAGGTCGATATATTAGGAAAGGTTCTTCGTGAGAAATGAAACAAGTATCTTTTGATAGATACTTGAGTGGCTAGAAGGTTTAGTGCAATGCGTCACTGGGTCCATGACGACTTGTCTTTAATAATGGTGTCACCGTAGTAACATCCAGTAGCATATGAATTGAACCCGGTTTCTGCCCTAAGGTTGAACATTTGGAGGGCTATTTTTTCCACCCTTTTTCATAACTTTTCTTTTTAATTCTTCAACCCCTTCTTTCTCCTTTCATTTCTTTACTTTTTTTTTCAATCATACCTAAGGACTTCTAGTACTAAACTATTGGTATTGACCAAGGGTAGATCCCTCCGGTTCTGGCTGATCATAGGACGTATTTGCTAACCTTAGTCACCTTATAAATGTTGGAGTATGCTCGTGTCATATTAAATAATTATATGACTAAACATATGTGAGCCTATGGGATCACACACTTATATATAGAGACATCATTTTATAGATTGTATTTATCGTATTTACAATATATAAACGACTACGTAACTCGGGATCTATAATGGGCCATTAAATACTAAGTTAGACTTAGCGTTTTTGGAGTGGACCAACAATGGGCAAGCCCATTGTGGGCCCATATGGTGGCCGGCCATGAAGGGGAAAACAAGGGGGAAAGATCAAGGGGTTAAGTGTAACTTTTCCATTATAACCTCCTAATTGATTTGGTCATTATGGATATCAATTACATTTAACACTTGCCAAGTTTTCTCTCCCTCTTTTCCTCTCTTAAACTCACGGCACAAAAAGATAACCCCCTTAGGGTTTGTTTTTTTCATCCCTTCCTGGCTCAATCTATTATAGGTGGTTGTAAGGATCATTGTTACGGGGTCAAGACTAGCATCAATTGGTGATCAAGGATGTGTAGTGTGTTTCACACATAGAAGAGATTGACTTCATTGATCTCTTAGGGTTTCTCATTCCATTCATGGGTATTGGTGTGTTGGTGAATCCGTGATCACACTACAAAGGTATATAATCGTTGTATTTATTTATTGATTGATCATATGGCTATATGGATCCGTCTCTAGGTGATGTTTTTTATGTGTTTAATTATTTAATTATGTTTATTATATTCAACATCGCCTATAGTGGTATCACGAGCCATCATATGTGCCATATGATCATCGGGTATGTGTAAAAATGGCTAAATCTGGTGTTTTTTAGGTGATTTTTGAAACCACATTTAAAACAGCCCCTAGGGCTCCATTTTCTCACAAATGATCTACCCTTTAGGTTCCTTATGATATGTGATTTTTGATCTCATAGCCATTTGTTATGCATATTTTAATTGTTATACTTGTCGGGTACGTGTAAAATGGCTTAAAAAGCACTATTTTGATTGATTTATGAAAAGATTTCAAATCAGCCCCCATGGCTTAATTTTTTGTTGTAAAATGATAATTAGAAGGTCCTAATATCAGTGGGTTTTGAACCTAAGGCCATTTGACACGAGTACCAAACGGGGTCTTTAATTCTTGTTAATTAATTTCTTCGTTTCGTTGGCTAAATCTCTAATTCTTGTTATTAATTTTTGTATCCATGGCAAATACATGCATGTTTGTTCATGGAGTTAGCCAACACCTTGTTTTGATCATAATGTTATTGTATTATTATGTGTATATGCAAAGCCGATGAAAACCTAGACCACTTGTGCCATGAGTTGTTGTGATTTGTCATTAATTTCTTGTTTTAGGGTTTGCCATTGTTTCGGCTTTTATGTAATGAATTTCAATTTGGTTTTTGCCATTGTTTAGGCATTTTACAGTAGATAGGAAGTTGATTAGTTGTATTTTACTTTCTATACAATGTAACCGAAGCTTGGAATAGAATGGCAAAAGAGTGAAAGACATAAACGCGTAAAATGGCTGCTGGAACATGCTACAGTAAAATGTAGTTTCCTGGCGATTGGTAAGGAGTTATGGGCTAATATTTTTTGTGCAGGTACGCAATATATGGGCCTACAACTTTGTAGTTTGGACCTAAGAGTGGGGAAGACTCATTCTAAGCGTTTTGGGCCTCCCAATACAGAAATTCTGGGCGGACAGATTCATTATTTCATGTGAATAATGGGCCTCTACTTGCTCTTGATTATCTTGGAGCAAGTGGTAGCCCTCCGTGTGGTTGTGTAGGTTGTCCCTAGTTGACCCTTGGTTCTCGTGATGGCTCACGAGACCGAGCATAGGATTTTCATCGGTTGAGGCTTTGCATATTGTGGTTGTGTGTTTGTTTATTTGCTTCTTATATATGCTATGATTGTATGTAAATTGCAAATTGTTTTCTAAAAATCTGAAACGAAACACAAACCATTTTTAAACTAAGTCTTATGATTTATTTCTTTTATGTATTGTCCAAACTTATTTATAATCCACGTAGGATGTATATATTAGTCATGAAAATGGACAACTCGACACACATAAATTAAAACAATGATTAGACTTAAGTTAAGAAAAGTTTTTAACTTGTGCTACGAAGAATGAATGCATGCTTCTTTCGTACACCTTTTTTGATTCACATCAAAATATTTTACCCGTCACAAATTTAAGTCATGCCGTCCAATCGCTTGAGAACTCTTGCAATTACTTTTTACCTATGCGTGGGACCTAGGTTGAATTGTAACCCAAGGTGACTATTCTCTATGTGTGGGACCTAGATATAGTCTCACACGTTCTCAAATTGGATGACTTAATCGAGTTAAGCAGTGAGACCTTTACCTGAGGCAAAGATGGGACTAAAAATGCCTACATGACACTAGTTGTTTGACACTAGATGCCATGAGTCCCATAAGGATCTAAGAGTTGTACGTTTAATACAATTAGTGATCATCGCCTACCAATTGAATCTACTATTGCTAGCAGATCAACTGATGTAATAGTAGAAGCACAATGTGGATCTTAGCCGTTTTGTAAATTAATTATTTTAAATTGTAAACATAGGGTAGTTAAATTACAAAAGGATAATTATCGAAAATACTAAAAATGAACTTTGTAAATTCAATTAATGAATTAATGCAACACAAAACCGTAAACAAGAGTTTGTTCTTTTCTTGTTAAATGGACGAACTAAGTCATTCTTTCCTTGCAAGAAAGAGACTTGTTCCTATCCTTTTTCTTTATGAGGAAAAGCCATAATAGGAATATTTGAATCTTCCTAATTCTAACTCAAAGAACACCTACTCTAGAAATCGTGATGTCTTGTAAAAGTCAAAACGGTTAAGTATGGTTACACATCTTATTCTTTCAAGGTTGTTTTATAACCCTAGTTCCGGTTTTGAAACCTTGAAGAAATATAAGATATTTCGATAACTAGAGAACACGTTTTCTATAGCTACCAAACTAAAATGAGTTTAAATAATTAGAAGACGAAAATATCAATAAATCGCAAAGTGGTAAAGGCGATTACTAGCATGATTACCTAGCAATTTATCTTAACCCAATAAACCTACTAAGGTCCTACATACCCTTGTCGTAAAGTAGACCAATTATGGAGGAAATGCATGCCTATTTTCAAGTTAAAATAGCAATGATGGCTAGCCCATCATCTATATATTAGAACTTGATACACTTCCTTGAATACCTAAGAAAATGTTTACTAGTCAAAGTTACTCACATTAGCAATAATGTGTAGATATTCAAAGAAAGAAGGAAAGTATCCAATCGCCACTCACTCTCCACTGTGACGTAACACTTATAAATGTTGTCTAATCCAGTGGGAGCTACGTGATTATATTACTGGTGACGAAACACATGTAATGTTGTCTAATCCAGTGGGAGCTGTAAGCTTTATTACCTTGCAAGTTGCCCATCTTATTTCCAGATTGTCTTGAAATAATACATTACTTTCCACATGTTAAGCATCATAGTTTATATAAGAACCATTGCATAAATTTTATAAGATAACTTGTCGCATTCCTGATGTTGCTTCCAGAAATGTTATCTTTAAACTTGTTATGCATGATTCATTATTAAAACGATAAAGTTTTACATATCTATATTTTGATTTTGACTAAAAATTATATGTTATCTTAGACATTGTCATATTGCTCATACAAAAAAATGAACGTAGTGTTGTCTGTATACTCTCATGATGTTGTGCCATGCACAAGTGGGAGAAATTTTAATTGTGTGCAAGGTACAATATATAACAATATGACTATTCTCACATATTTCTAGGGGCATTGGCGTGTTGCTAGACACTAACCTTTGCTTGTATAATTACTTGATTATTATGACATCGCAAGTGGGAGCTGTTAGAGTATGCTCGTGTCATAATAAATAATTATATGACTAGACATATGTGAGCCTATGGGGTCACACACTTATACACAGAGACATTATTTTATAGATTGTATTTATCGTATTTCCAATATATAAACGACTATGTAACTAGGGATCTATAACGGGTTATTAAATACTAAGTTAGACTTAGCGTTTTTGGAGTGGACCAACAATGGGCAAGCCCATTGTGGGCCAATATGGTGGCTGGCCATGAAGGGGAAAATGAGGGGGAAAGATCAAGGGGTTAAGTGCAACTTTTCCATTATAACCTCCTAATTGATTTGGTCGTTATGGATATCAATTACATTTAACACTTGCCAAGTTTTCTATACCTCTTTTCCTCTCTTAAACTTAAGGCACAAAAAGATAACCCCCTTAGGGTTTGTGTTTTTCACCCCTTCTTGGCTCAATCTATTGTAGGTGGTTGCAAGGATCATTGTTACGGGGTCAAGACTAGCATCAATTGGTGATCAAGGATGTGTAGTGTGTTTCACACATAGAAGAGATTGACTTCATTGATCTCTTAGGGTTTCTCATTCCATTCGTGGGTATTGGTGTGTTGGCGAATCTGTGATCACACTACAAAGGTACATAATCGTTGTATTTATTTATTGATTGATCCTATGGCTATATGGATCCGTCTCTAGGTGATGTTTCCACTGCGTTTAATTATTTAATTATGTTTTTCATATTCAACATCACCTATAATAACTCCATGACTATCCTATGTTGCCATAAACCATTCATTTGAAAATCTCTGAAAGTGTTTATGATTATAAAATGTATTTTGTTAACACCTTGAGAGTTTTTCTTTTTCTGAAATACTCCCCCTTCACATGTGCTCATAAGTTTTTAAGATAAATTTGAATATGATGGGTGAAATTTACATTTTTGAATTGATTGATTTTCAGTGAACATGACCGATTCGAGACACGCTTACATCACTAGTTAGACTAGCTTGAAATTATTACCCGTCCTGGTCACATTCAAAGAAAATCTCTGAAAACCTTACACTCTACTCAGACAAGTCCTATTCGAGACACGCTTACATCACTGGTTAGAACAGCTTGAAGTTATTACACGTCCATGATAAGTCCTTTTGATTAATGACATTTAAGTTTTTTCAATTCATTTGTAACATCTGAGTCGAGCTCATGCTAGATTCCATACATTTGTTACCATACTTTAATCACATTATTATTCTCCCCCTCAAAAATAGCATATTGACGTTGTTTTTGGAAAATATTTTGATTGAAATATGCTTTTTGAGGTTTGGGGGAAGAATCCAACAAGAACTTTATTTTTTGAACAAAGATTTGTTTCAAATACTCCCCCTCAATAAGTGAAATAACTTTTTGAGGTTTTGATTATAAGAGGAAATACTTGTTCTTTTGAGCAGAATTATGAAAAACTCAAAATTTGATTAATTCTACTCAAAAGTAAAAAGCTTTCGCTCCTTATATTAGGATTGAGGCACTGAAGCGTACCTCAGGGTCCTTTCTTTACAAAGTACAGGTTGTGCACTATTATGTGTGCACAAGCCATTATGTTTCACAAGCAAATATTATCAAAATAATACCCAAATCTTACATCAATCAGCATTTCTGAAGATCGTAAATACTGGATCAAGTCTTTGGAAGTTTCTGATAGGAAACGATGGTCTGCCTCCAACATAACTTTCCTTTCTCCGAATCTGATCTCTGAGTACAAGCCTCTTCTAAATTTTCTGGATGAATTGACGAACTTCTCGCAATTGAGTAGTTGTCCACCTGCTTGTCTTATACAACTCCCGATCTCTTAACCGAATGACTAGTCCGTCTCGAACCTTCTTGAGTGTGTAGTCGCAGAACTTGTGAACTTCTTTGTATCCCATGAAACAGTTGATGATGTGATCACTTTTGTAGCCAAAACCAAAGGTTAGGTCTTTTTTCTAGGTATACTGAGGTTCTTTGTTAATCTCTGGAAGGTGTAGAAGTGGTGCGGTTAGGTTTAGCTTCCTTTGATAGCTCTCGACCCCAAGTTGCAAGTCTTCAACGCGTTCTTGAATGATCTTTCTTCTGATGTAGTGGAGCAATGAAGTGCTGAGCGTGTACATAAGATCAGTTGAGAAATGATGCATCTTCCCTTGAATTTTGATAAGATACATATCTTCAAGATTGTTAAGGTTCAAATCAGGGAAGTCTGCTTCTGAGAATGAGTAAATCTTCTGATCTTGTCTTCTAACCCTGATTTTATGTAGAAAGGTATAATCATACTTTGTTTCTGCTTCAATGCTAACCACACCAATTATTCTGAGATCGCTCATCGCCAGAGTTGGAGACTTTTTCGTAAGTTTGCTTTTGTACCAGGTTCTCCTTTTCTCATTCCAGTGGTATATTCCCAGATGCACATTATGATCGTACAGCACTCTATTTGTAATGAAGAGTCTTGTTGTTGTTTCTTCGATGGCTGGTTATGGATAACTTACAGCAGGAATCAAGGTTATTGACGTTGCATACATAGGTTGACACTTGTTTCCGTGTACAAGAAGTTCTAGATCGTTGTTGAAGAAGAAGTTGTATGGAATAGCAGGTTGATCAGAAGTTCCAATTACTGGCAGAGGCTTTGTCCAATCCGTGAAGTATGGTTCCTTGTGTTGAGAAGTATTATCAATCACATACGTGTCCGGATTTGTCCAGCTGATATCATTCGACATTGCACGTGCAATGTTTTCCAAGTGATATTCGAGCTCAGCTGCACTTGAGGATCGATCATTCAGCAAGTTGAATGCATCATTCTTTATGCGACGAAGTTCTCCTTTTGTAAACTTTTTGATTCGTTGATCACGTTTGAGTTTTTGTTTGAACTCAAGTGTGCGTCCTTCGATCATGGAGTCATCGTCGACATATGGTTGATCACTGACAAGTTTATCAAACCACTCGTTTCCCTCAGTCGTGTCATCTTCAAGCCATGTGACAACCTTAGGTTGTTTGTTCTTTGAATTCTTTTCTTTCTTAGACGTTTTAGCTTTCGACTTTGGTGGAGAGTCTGGTTGATATTGTGGTTGTTGAAAGTCGTCCTCATCATTTTGCTCAAAATGATGTTCGGTTGCCATTGGACCGGTTTCAGATTGCTTTGGCGGTTGGTTGGCAGTAGTTGTGGTTGCTGATGGGTTAACAGGTTCCTTGTGTTGAGAAGAAGAACCACCAACATTCCTTGGTTTCTTAGCTTGTGAGTTCGAATCAGGGTCTTCATCTTCTCTTGGTTATTTTCCTTTATCAGCATCAGCTTTGCATGACTCCTTTGAGATATTAGCCTGGATAGCATCAGAAATTGCAATTTGTTCAGGAGTCGGTGATGTAAGACTTGTCAATCTTTCAAACAATTGAATCTGAAGCTCTTCAAGTGTTGGTTCCTTTGGCATTGATGGTTTGGTTTGTAGGACGAGTGGAACTGTAGCAACAATGTTTTTGAGAAGACCTTCGATGTTTGGTTCAAGATATTCTTTGACTTTCTTTGATGTGATTCTGGGCAAGTACTTTTTCAAGTATTCTTTAGTGTTGCCCTTGATAGCAGTAAACATCTTATCTTGAATGTCATCTAAAAGGAATTCATCAACTTGAGCTTTTGTGCTTTGTAGCTCGTTCACTTGTCCAGCAAGATCGGTAACCATATTTTTTAATGTTTCGATTTGGTCAAGAAGCTTGTTATGTTTCTTTATTCTAGCAAGCTTAACGGCCTTTTTCACCTTAATCGATGCTTGAGAAACCAATGGATTGATGGGTTTCTTGATGGATTTACTTGTTGATGTTGTTTCTATTGGTGGTGGTGAAGAATGTGTTGATGATTCAGGAATGACAGACGGATCCTTGTTAACGTTTGTGTCCATGTATTTTAGAGGAGATGCTTGCTGAGAGACTGGAGGTGTATCATGTTTAATTGGAGGGGAGTGTTGAGGTGTAGTTGGAGGTGTTTGAATGTAGTTGTCAGCTTCCTTTTCATCAGTAATTTTTCTAACCAACCTTTCTTCCTCCTCCTTTTGTTTTAGCCTCATTTCTTCTTCTTCCTTAACCTTCATTTCCAACGCCAGTTCTTCGGCCGCTTTTCTTATTACTTCATCATCAATTATTACATTCTCCGTGTTTTCATCATCATTCATGTCAAAGTCTTCAATTGGTTCTTCCTGATGGACCTCCTTTATTATGAGATTTCCTATTTCATCCCGTTCTTCGTCATTACCGAGTTAATTAATCGGATCTGATCGAGGTTGAGTAATTCCTCCTGCACTTCCAGACCCACCGGGTTGATTAACCGGAATGATGAAGGTCTGATCTTCATGGGTCTCATCTTCACCAAAATCTTTATCAATTTCTTCATCCATTTTCATTTTTTCATCAATTATTTTCTTCCTTCTCCTCTGTTCATCAGCTTTAAGTGATACAAGACTTTCGTCCTGAGCAATCTTGGTAGCAATTTCTTCTTTGTAGATTATTGGTTCTTCATCGGTTTCCGTTTCAGAACCAGATTCCTCTTCTTCTATAATCTGTTCATCTTTAGGCTCAGGCTTAGCAATTTTGGCAGGTATTCTCCTCTTGGTGTATTTAGGAGGACCTGGTTTAATTTTTTTTGTGGTGCTGGATGTGCCTCCTGTCTTGCTACCTCCTTTTGCTCAAATCTTTGCTGGAGTTGGTTCATCATCATATTTGCTAAATCCAACATACCCTTCCTTGAAAGCTTTATCATACTTAAGGTATGCTTGTGTTTTCTTGATCTTGTCTATAAGAAGAGAGTCAGGAATTCTCATCCTTTGTTTGCGAGTGCTTCCTTTCAGGATGTAGACTTGATTGACTGTTTTGTCCACAGCAAATAGATGCTTCTCTGGATCTTCTAGACGTCGAGGAATGTCTTCATTGTCATCAACAAGATGACAGATGAGTAACTTGGTGTATCTGACAAAAGGGATTTTGGTAAATGGTTTTAAGTATTGACTCTGAATCTGAAAGACTATGTCATCCCAGATAAGTTGAGCGTAATCGATTTGTTTCTGATGCACTATTCCCCAGAAGATTTGCAAGTGAGGAAGACGATGATTTTCATGACCGCTGTCTCTTCCGGAGATCGATCTAGCCAAGATGTAGTAAATGGTTCTCCACGGTTGGGGAATGAGTTTGGCTTCGACTTTCGAGAATGATTTCAATGGCTTGTTTGGTTGTACATAATAACTAGTTTCTAAAAGGAAGTTGAGAATGACTTCTTCTGAGGGAGTAGGATGAAACTTCTTGGTTGGTGCAGGAGCTTACGGCAAAAGTAAGGTTTTACGAAGATAATTGACATCAACAGTGACTTCTTTTCTGTCCAGGGTGCAGGTGAATGAGTCTTCTCCCATATCCAACTTGATTATGTGGCACATCTGGTGAATGTAGAACTCAGGAATGAATGCAGACTTATCCAGCATGCTCCTACACTTGTGTAGTTTGAGAATTTCAATTGCTATTTGACATGATGGTTCAGCACAATTGATTTTGTGAAATTCTACACGTGCATTGTTCTTGCCAATTTCCACGTCATAACCTTGTGGAAATGTGTTTTCTTTTGTGAGCATGGGAAGTGGTTGTTGAGTAGCCATTAGTGAATTCTGAAACGTCAATCAAAGACACAAATATGCAGGATACATGAAAGTTAGGATATTGTTAAAGTTATGATCATTCATGTGTCCACTTTCTTACATCATTGATTTAGCATGTTTAATGGTTATTAACTTTGCAAAATGACATGCATTATGTGACAGATTCAACTGTGATGACACTTATGCAATTTCGATAACATTAGACTTTATTCAAATTTCAACATACTTAAACTCAATTGAGACAATGTTAATGAATTGTGACGGATTTATATAGTTGTGACAATATTGGCCAATTCCGATGAATTTTGAATTCCGACAGGTTTTGACCAATTGCGATGTAAGCTTTTTGAATTGCGATAACTTTGTCCAATTGCGATAAAATATTGAATTTCGGAAAATTAGAAGCAATTCCGACAAGGTTATCCAATTCCGATGGATTTTAAATTTTGATGAAATTTGTGCAATTGCGATGAAAATTTTGAATTGCGATAAACCAAGTCCAATTGCGATGAAAATTTTGAATTTCGATAAATTTTGTGCAATTCCGACAAAGTTATGCAATTCTGATGGTTTTTGCAATTTTGAAAATTTCTTATACAAGAAATTCCGAGGAACATTGTAGACGCACTTTATGTTGTGAATCTTTATCGAAATTGGTTTCCTGTCTTAATTAGATCAAACCACAAGTTACAACATGATCTTTAAGCTCATTTAAACACATCCAAAAACAGTTTATCTAATTTGAGAACAGCCATTTACAATTTCGATGAACCCTTATTTCAATCTTGTCAAAATTCAAGTCAATGGATTAGATGTTTATGTGAATGATTCCCTTAGGTTCCTATGATGATTCTAAGCTCAATGGTCTGAATTTTAACATTTTTTAGCCATGAATCAAGAGGTTTGAACATGGACGTGTTCTTCATAAACCCTAAACATCGAAATTAATTCAAACACGTTTCTAGGTATGATTTGATGATCAAATAGTGTTACAAAACATGTTAGAATACTATCCCACCCAATCAATTAGACCAAAACATGCACAAATGATTTTCCCCAAATCATACGTATAAACCCTAATTTTAAAGAATCATCAATACGTGTTTCTGGATACGATTGGGTTTTAGAAACATGTTAATAACTTGATTAGGAACAAAACCCACCATTAAATTTAAACAAAACACTCAGAATCCTCCAATACGACCAAAACCTAAATCAAAAATTGATTATTGTGACAAATCAAACCGTTGGATTGATAAACTATCAAAAACCCTTTCTTAGATTAGACCAAAGATTAAGAAAACACTTACGGATTTGAGAAAAAGCACTTGGATTAGTCGAATGATTTAGGATCGTTGATTTTGGTTGGTAAAGAGTAAATGCATTTGCAGTAGCAGTAAATGCTACTCTAATTTTTTTTTATTTTTTTTTTTGAGAAATTTATCTTTCATGTTTTGACATCATTGGGCCCTTAATGGCAAAGCTTAGCAATCTAAGTCCCTTAACTCACCAAATGTTAACAAGACATAATATAAAATTGACAAGAACAATTTTAATACACCCCCTTGACTTAGGAATATGAGAAAATATTTTGAGATCAAGAAGGGTATCAAAAATAATATTACCAACACATTATTAAAACAACATCATTTGGAAATGTGCAAGTACAAAAAATTTAAAAAAATGAATAAAGTTTGAATTTCATACTCCCCCTCAACACTTGTTCGAGGAAATTGGTAAATATGTTTGAAGGAACAAGATGTTGAAGGAAATATGTACTTGCATTTTTTTTAATAAAGAAAGAAAAGAAAATGAAAATCTTTTTGTGTTTTTGAATAAGATTTTTACAAAAAAAGGTTTTGGTGTTTGACTTTCTTAGTATTGATTAAGAAAGTTATTCAAATGATCTGGAGTCAAACAACGCATACCAATTTGGTGAACTAATTCCACAAATCTTGCATGGGGCAAGGCTTTGGTGAATAAGTCCGCTAATTGGTATTCAGTACCCACAAAGTATAATTCAATTGTACCCTTTTCAACATGCACTTTGATGAAATGATATCGAAGTGCGATATGTTTTGACTTCGAATGTTGAACCGTGTTGCATGAGATGGTAATGGCATTCTTGGAGTCACAGTACATGGGAATCTGATTGAAAATGTAACCGTAGTCCATCAGCTGTGATCTCATCCAAATGACTTGAGCACAGCATGCTGACAAGGCTACATATTCCGATTCTGTAGATGACAATGAATTGCAATCCTGCTTCTTTGACTGCCAAGATACAAGTTTGTCTCCTAGAAACTGCACTCCCCCAGATGTACTTTTGCATGTGTCTAAACATCTTGCATGATCAGCATCTGAAAAAGCTATTAGTTCAAAACCAGAATCCTTCGGATACCAGATCGCCAAATGGACGGTTCCCATTATAAATCGAATGATTCTTTTAACCTCAGAGAGGTGTCTTTCAGTTGGTCGTGACTGATAACGGGAGCATAGGTATACAGCAAAAACTATATATGGTATGTTGGCTGTTAGATACATGAGGGACCCAATCAAACTATGGTATTTTCTAAGGTCAATAGGTGTACCATGTAAATCAGCATCCAGCTTTGGGGATGATGCAGACATACATTTGTTATAAGTGTCACAACTTGTCATGCCATGTTTCTTTAAAATCTCAAGAGCATACTTGGACTGACTTAGAAAAATTCCATGGGGTGATTGATGAACTTGGAGTCCTAAGAAGAACGTAAGTTCACCCATCATGGACATTTCAAAATTTTGTTTCATTAATCTTGCAAAAGCATTTGAATATTTTTTGTTTCTTGACGCAAAAATAATGTCATCGACATAGATTTGAACAATTAAAATGTCATCCCCGTGTTTTTGAATAAACAAAGTTGAATCCACTAAACCTTTTGTAAAATGATTGGCAAGCAAGAAAGCAGTTAGTTTATCGTACAATGCCCTTGGGGCTTGTTTAAGTCCGTAAAGGGCCTTCTTGAGCCTGTACACATGATTGGGATGATCAGGATCGACGAATCCCTCTGGTTGACTAACATACACTTCCTCACGTAATTGACCATTTTGAAATGCCGTTTTCACATCCATTTGATAAACAACCATATTCTTGTGTGCAGCGTATGCCAGAAAGATACGGACAGCCTCAACCCTAGCAACTGGAGCAAAGGACTCTTCAAAATCAATTCCTTCTTGCTGAGTGAATCCTTTAGCTACCAGACGCGCTTTGTTACGAATCACTGTGCCTTCTGCATCTAATTTATTTTTCCAAATTCACTTTAGTCCGATGACATAGACCCCATCTGGTCATTCAACTAACTCCCATACTTCTAGTCTTTTGAATTGGTCAAGTTCTTCTTGCATTGACTCAATCCAGTTGTTGTATGTTAGTACGTCTTTGATGTTTCTGGATTAATCTTGACAAACTGTGAGTGCGTAAATGCAGTTTTCAACATCGGTGTGAAGTTTTCATCTTGTTATAACTGGAGCTGAGGGATTGCCAGTGATGTTTACTAAGGGGTTTTCTTTAGTCCAATGATGTGTTGAAGGGTGATGTTGATAGAACGTATGTAGATTAGACGGGTCCAAATTGCATGTGGATGACTCTGCAATATCAGGAACAGTTGGAGTCGGTGCAAATGGATTAAAGAACGCATTTGGGTCATAATCTGCAGGTTCGGGTACTGGTTGTTGTAGAAGATCTTCAGCAGCATTGTCATTGTTGGAAGCGGTTTGTTCTGCTGTTGATGGAGATTCAATTGGAGGTGTATCTGTAGCAACTGTTGTTGTAGTAGCAGGTATATCAGGTATTGGACTATTATCAGGTTGTGCAGTGGAAATTGGTGATACATCTGGTGCACAACATGCAAAAGAATCATCAAACAATGGAGCAAACAGTGTTTCTAATTCTTTACGGTTAAGTGAAAGTGGTGCAGCTGATTGATATGGAAAATTTAGACGGTTGGTTGCGGGTCCTAAGCTGTTTTGCTCAAAAGCCATTTCTGTAAGCTCATCGAAATTAGCGTGAATAGTCTCCTGAATTTCTCTAGTACGACGATTCCAAATTCGAAAACCTTTGGAGTTCTCACAATATCCAATGAAGATAACAATGTCAGCCTTTGCTTTGAGTTTTCCAAAATCATCACGATCATTATTTGGGTAACAAAGAGCACCAAATACATGAAAGTAATTTATATTCGGTTTTCAGTTGTGAACAATCTCATAAGGAGTTTTGTGATGCCATTTGGTGATCATACAACGGTTTTGGGTATAACATGCAGTTGATACATCTTCTTTCCATAAGTAATCTGGTAATTGAGCATTGATTAGCATCGTTCTTACAGCTTCCACTAACGCCCTGTTGCGTCTTTCGACAACCCCATTCTGTTCTGGACTTCTTGCAATGGATGTTTGATGTTCAATTCCAACTTTCTTAAAATAAGATCGAAGAGTTTGATTTTTGAATTCAGTTCCATTGTCTGTTCTAACTTTTCTGACCGTATTACGAAGCTGAACTTGAATTTTTGTGAGAAAGGTGATGATCATTGAAGGAGGTTGATCTTTGTTTCGGAAAAAATAGACGCAAGTCCATCTGGAGTAGTCATCGACAATTACTAAAATGTAGCGTTTACCGTTTATCGTTTGAACACGCATAGGGCCACACAAATCCATATGAAGTAGTTGAAGAACGTGATCTTTACTGTGTTCTGTTTTGAAGGGAAATGTGCACGAGTACTTTTCCCTTATTCACAAGCTGGACATAAATGATCTTTTGAATATCGAAACCGTGGAAGACCATCGACTAGCTTGTGACGTGCGAGTTCAGTCATGGTTTTGAAATTCAGGTGAGATAGTCGTTTGAGCCATAACCATGATTTTGTCAAATGTTCTTTGAAGAGCAGACACATAGGAGAAGAAGCAATCATGTCAGACATTGAGATGGTGTAAAGACTAGTTCCACGATTTCTCGACATTAGATCATTTCCTTGTAAGTCACGAATGAAACAAGTTTTCTCCCGAAATGCTACTTCCAAATCCCCATCACAAAATTGACTAACGGAGAAATGGTTGTGAACAAGGCCTTCGACATAATAGACACGACTAATTTCGATTTTACCATTGACGTAATCTCCATAGCCCATAATAGCAGCGAAATGTTCATTCCCGAATCTGACTGTGCCGATGAATTTTGCAACAAAGTTTACTAACAGTTTGAGATTGCCTGTCATATGTCGGGTACAGCCGCTATCAACAATACATAGAACAATTTGTACCACCTGCATCACACGAAGATGATGAAGATGGAGTGATGGTAACGGTAGAACCCAGAGAATTTGTGGGTTACGTTGGGTTAGTAACACAGTTATTAATAACTTTAGGTAGCCATGTAAAACTAGGTTTCCTTTGTAACCAATGTTGCCATGTCCAACTAGTTTTAGCTTTCTTCTTAGTGAATTCGCTAGGTGATAGGATATTGTTAGGAGTTGTTTTCGTAACTATGGGTGTGTCTAAGGCATTTTTAGAAACTACACTTGGCGGTTTTCCTAGCACAGACTTAGAAGCAATAGTGGGCCTAGAGGGAATGCCAGATGTACGTTTCTTGTTACGAGTTAAAAGACATTTTGCAACACATTTCGTATGATCACCAGATAAAATGATTTTACGACAGAACACACAAGATGCATTAACAATCAAAACATTAAAAGTCTGAGCATTCGTTACATCGATATTAGAATTACAATTTTTTAAGTTCGAATCTAAATCAGACGCAACATGCGTTTTATTCAAATTCCTAAATTGATCTTCTACTTCAGGTGCATCTAGTTTTTCACTTCAAAGTTGCCGGATCCTATTCTTCTGTTTTTTGCTCTTACGCTTTGATCTGTTAATGCTAGTAGTGGGGACTATTCTTGTAGAAGTGGAAGGATTCAAATTAGTAGTCTGAGGGGATGTTTGCCTAAGTGTTGTGTCCATTTTGTACATTCCCGGTGCAATCACATTTGTGTGAACAAACTTTCCTTTTTCTAGTAACTGAATTTTCTCTTTAAGTTCAATGATGATGTGATTCTTTTGTTGAATTTTTGAATCGAGTTCTCTATTTAAGCGAACGGTGTCATTATGACTTTGACAACATTCATCGATTTCCTTTTCATATTTGAAAATTTGACTTTTTAAAACAGCATTTTCATCTTCAAGATTCTCAACTTTGGACGTGTGACTGTTATGAAAGGACATCATTTCATTTTGACTTTGCAATTTTAATTCAAAATCAAGACTCTGAGTTTGACACCATTGAAGCTTCTGATTAAGTTGAAAATTTTATGTTGAAAGTTTACTTTGCACATCATCATCGCGTCTCAACGTTTCAGTGTCAGCAGTGTGATCATCAACAAGTATAGAATTGCAAGACTCATAAATCGAATTCATAACCAAAAAGATAATATCAGAACTTAGAACATCTTCCAAGAGTCGATCAGCTTCATTTTGTAAAACTTTGTTTCGACGTTTTTGTTTTGAGATCGAATTTTCTGTTGCATTGAAAGTGTTCATCATGGATGTTACTTCTGTTTGGAGTTCTTGTTCCCAGTGTGTAGCACAAAGACGCAAATGTTTAACGTATGGTAAAAATTGTTTTTGAAAAATTTCTCTCTTTTCTTTTTCGTAAGCAGATTGAAAAGTGGAAACTGTTATCTTAGAGTTACGTTCAATTGCTTGTTCTAAAAGGTTGATGTCTTCCATAAACGTATCAAAGTATCTAAGTACAAGACATCGTTTAGAAAATGGTGCAATTACTCCAGAAGTTGGTAAATGACCATTTATTTGTGCCACTGGTTTAACAGGACCAACATCAGAAGAAGATTCATGAATTTGCATTACAAACCATGGTTGTTCTGTTTTATCTTTTTGAGGAACGAAGGTGTCAGACTCTCTTCGTCCTGTTCCTGTTCTTCCTCACAGTTATATACAACAATACGCATAATTGAATCATCAAAGAGCTGGTCTGCACTATACAACTTTGGATTTTCTTTGAGTGCTTTGTGTAGAAAATGTGGTTTGTCATCACCAATAGCAAAACCATAACCTTGGGGATTTTGCTTTGAAGTAAACTTTCGAATTGTTGTTACAGACTCACATGTTTTATAAATAACTTTTTGAAACTCTTTTAATTTACTTTCAAAATCAACCATTTCATCAAGATAAGAATCAATCGTTTCCTAGACACTTGTTTATGTTCAGAAAAACTAGCTTGACAAGTTGACAACTCCGTTTTTGTTTTTGAAAGTTCAGAATTGAGGTGTTCAACCTGTTGTTTGAATTCTAATTTTTCTTGTTCCATTTGAGAAACCAAGTTATTTTTGGAAGCAACTAATTCTCGTATTTGATGTTGTAAATCTTGTTCTTTGACATAAGCTTTTTGAAATGCATCTTCAAAACCTTGTTCTCATTTTTATTTTGTTTCAGAATTTGTGAGTTGTATTTTAATGATGCAACTTTTGCTTTTAATGTTCTGTTGCTTTCATTTCATTTTTCAATCTGTTATTTTTGTGAGTCCAATTGGGATTGGGTCGTCAATAGTAAGGTCATGAGTTCTAGATCTCGACCGAGCGAAGGTTCATTTTGTTCAATTTGATCATTGTTATCGTCATTAATTGGATCATCAAATGTAACAACTGGGTTAATTTGATCATCATCAAATGTAACAACTGTGTTCATTTGTTCATCCTCTTGAGGAGATAATAATGAGTCATTTTGAACAACTTGCTCCTCGTCTGATGCAGATGCAGATGGTGATGCAATTTCATGTATTAGACATGTTTTTGGATCAGGTACCTGAGACAGACCATCAGTATCATACAAATCTGAATATGCTTCCATTAGCATCACAACTGCAATTTCATGTATTAAACACTAAGTTCTTGCATGTTTCCCATTAGCATCACAACTGCATTTGCTTCCAAATCCTCCATGTCAACATCTGAATATGCATTTGCGATGAAGCTATTTTCTTTGTCAGTGAGAGTGCCCCCTGATTGATCCTTTAGAGCTAGAAGTAGTGCCTGCTTATGAAACTCACTGCCTCTGACTCTAGGTTTGGGACATGCATTAGCCATATAACCTCTTCCATTGCAGTTATAGCGCTTAACCATAGTATTCCCAGTCCCTGTATTCCTAGTTTCAACAAGTTCAACCCTTTTCTGAGGAGCACCTGCATTGTTCCTACTTCCACTTGCTGCATTAAACCGTTGTCCATTTCCTGAATTTTACATATAACCTCCTGATCCAGTTCTTCCATAAGTACGATTCTGTATTTCAATCTATCCATCTTGTACAACAGCTTGATTCCTTGTGTTAGACGAAGTGCGAAGATGATTGTTGGATTTGTTATAGAATTTGCTGAAAGTACGAGCAATGAGTGCAAATTCTTCATTCAAAGAGTTGAATGCATCGTCTTAGTCATTGTTTGTATTTGTGTAGAGCATGGTGTCAGTGTTGTCATAAGGGACTAGTTGATTTTCAGTTGATTGTTGTGTCGAATCATATGGAATGAGTTGGGTCGATGGGGTTTGTTGAGGGTAAGTAAAGTTATGTTGTTGTTGGACATAAGCATGGTTTGACTGTGGAGGTGGAGCAAAGTGAGATTGAGCTATCAGTGCCAATGAATTTGGAGTTGTAGAAGGTAAATAAGTACTACGAAGAGCTTGATCTTTGTCAACTTCAGATTGATGGTGCTTCAGATAATCATACAACAACCCATAAGATACATTGTGTAGATTTTTAGCTTGACGAACAAACGTGACATATTTTTGCTAATCAGGACCAAGACAACTGAGAAACTTAGTGTTGATTGCAATCCTTGGTAAAACAATGTTGTGTCTATCCAAGTCATTGATGATGTTTGTGAACTGATGGTAATAAGACTCAAGTGACTCCCCTGATTCAATAATGAACATTGTATATTTGAGGTAAAGTTTGGATTCCATGTCTTCTTGGTTCAGTTCAGTGCCTTCCATTAAGAGATGAACGTGTTCCCACATATCCTTAGCTGTTTTCTGAGCGTCAATGCTTCGAAAAATCGGATTAGCTATTCCCTGAAGAATATATGACATTGCAAATTCATTTGCTTCACGGTGAAGTATTTACTCTGCAGTAAGTTGAGTTTCAGGAACAGGGGTCATTGTCAGGTCTTGGAGGAATAGAAGTTGCATCTCCAGGAACCATTGTAGTTGGCATTTGGAATGGACCTTCAATTATAACCTTTTTCATATATTTGCCATGTGGTTTCTTGAGTTCTATGAACCTTAAGAATTGACTTGCCCATTGAACATAATTACCAGGAGTGAGCATTTGAGGTGTGTCAAGTGATCAAGCTTCATGTCTAGATTATTGGCTACTGATGGCCTCACGCATTTGATCAAACCAATGTGGTTGTTTTGCAGGAAGTGGGAAGGATTGCATTGGTTGTTGTTGGTATGGTGGTTGTTGAGGGGATTTTTGCTGTGGAAAGAATTGATGTTGTTGAGGATACTGCGGTTGCTGAGGATACTGATGTTGCTGAGGATACTATTGTTGAAAGTAGTTGAAATAAGGTGGTTGAGACATGATTGTGATTAGTTAACTTGTGTTGTTATGGATCTTGTAGACAACTGAGAAGTGTGTTGTGAGTTATGAAGTATGGTTTTGGTTAAGTTTGAATTAAGATGATTACTGTTTACATCCAATTTTGACAAACATTGTTCACAGTTTACCAATTGCGACGAGTTAACTGAATTGCAACAAACATTGTTCACAGTTTATCAATTGCAACGAGTTAACTGAATTACGACAAAAGTACAATTGCGATGGATTTATCCAATTCCGACAAAATGAG
The DNA here is from genome assembly GCA_021014915.2 of Artemisia tridentata subsp. tridentata. NCBI lineage: Eukaryota > Viridiplantae > Streptophyta > Magnoliopsida > Asterales > Asteraceae > Artemisia > Artemisia tridentata. Next base: position 219,301,558 of record CP139507.1, read on the forward strand.
TGAATTTCGACAGAATGTTGCCTTAATCTGAATTGCTATGAATGTTGCAATTGCGACAGCAATATTGCAATTCTGACGGATTATCCAATTACGATAACAATTGGCAATTCCGATAGTATCTCACTAACTAATACAAGCAAGGAGATTTCCACTAAGTCGAAGTATTTTCACAAGCTTATATAAGCGAGGAATCTACTGAGTATCAATTCCGATAAACCCTGAAGTGCAATTCCGATAAACTCTGAAGTCCAATTCCGATAACCTCTGATGTCCAATTCCGATAAACCCTAGTTGTCAATTCCAATAAACCCTCAATCTTCAATTTCGACAAACCATAACTAGAATTGCGATAATAGTACAGTTTTCAAAAAACGAGTTTTTTCAATGAAAAACAACTTTTAAAACTATTTTTTATGATCAAAAACCTTTAAAAACTCCTAAATAATAATAAAGTTCAAAGCTTTAATGTTTTAAAGGAAAGTAGAGCAATTTCGATAAGGTGTAACTAAGTAACACGAGGATAAAAACTAATTTAAAGCAAAAAGAACCAAACATTCGACACTAAATCAAACTCCTAAACACTATAGAAGCCTTAACACTTTACAAGCGCAAAGGAAAAGTGCTAGAAATGAGATTTTGTCACAAAGTAAACAAAAAATCAAATGATAATAAAAGGAAAAGGTACGAATGACTTGCAACACACTTCACAATTATCCTATGGCTATTGATACCACTTGTTAGGTCACCATAATAGTAGAACATAAGTATATTAAATGATAGAAATGAGATGAAGAGATAGAGTGGTCGATTATCACACAATGGAAAGAATGAAAAAGGTTTAGTAACTATGTGAAATAACCAACAAGAAAAATGAAAGTATACAAGAGTATTTATAGGCAATGCTAGCTAGGGCATCACCTTAAGACATGTTTCTAGAAACTTAAACAAGGCTCACGGCCCATAGGCCTTCTAATAGGGACAGACATTAATAAAAAACATAAAGGCCTATTCTAAGCAACCTATTACATAAATGAATAACCAAGGCTTTAAAAAAGTTACACGTATTCCCAACACAATATGACAATGTCTAATGAACAATAATATTTATAATCCCTGGTTAACTAAAATGTATTTGGAAACTAATAAGGTCACTTGACTTGGAAACGTTTTACGAACGAATAAGTCATGACGAGCTTTTATATATAAAAAGTGTATGTTTTATGAAACTTAATGGGATTATAACCGACGACTACCAACCCATTCAGTTACTTGGTGTGTTAGTTATGTGTGATCCTTGTGAGTCATTTCGGCCGTCACTCCCTGATTTTGGTCATGTTTTCCGCGACGATTCCTTTATCGTCACTTGTTTTAGCGTGTGTACACTTCAGTCAGCATTTTTTCACCACTACACGAACGATGATACCAAACACTAACAAACGGATATAACGAGGATATTTTGGAAGCGAAATGTGAAAAATACTTGGGAATGGGAATAGCTAACTTTTGGAAACTTTTACGCCTTTTGGGATATACGTTAAGATAAGTTTTATATTATTAGGTTGTGCCGAGTCCGTTGTGTCGTGTTGTCCAAGTTGCTGTTGTGCTATATTACCCTTGAGCTGTTGTGCTGTACTACTATTTGGTTTATTGCGCTTTCCTGCTCCTGGTATTGTTGTGTTATTGCATTACTGGACTAAGGTGAGTTTCATAGCCCCACTTTACTTATAACTGTTTACTGAAACTTTGGGGTGAGAAAACATGCAAAACCGTTTTGACGGACCTACTACTACTTTTCGATTTGCTATAACTTGTTGACTAGCTAAGGTTAGATATATGCAACTGATATTTGTCTTAGACCAGTGTAGCAATATAACCTGTTTATGCTTTGCTATAACCTATTGACTGGCTAAGGTCAGATATACCTAGGGCCCTACTGTGACTGTCAATATGAGAGAGGGCTTGGTGCTCTATTATATTGATGCTGGATTACTTGTGCTTATTGATGTTATGTGGATCATGTGATTTATATTTAACATAGTCCAGTGTAGCAAATTACTTACTAGGTCCACTGTTACAAACTGCTTAAACCGATGAACTCACCAGCGTTAGCTGACCTTTTTAGTATGTTTTTCTCAGGTAATTAGTGATGATGTTATGGATATACTACTTGTTTGGAGGCTTGGCAATGGGCATGGTTGGAGGATCAATTGGCAACTCTGATTAACTGTTGGGACCTATTGTTATGTTTTATTTGGGCTTACTTACGTACTATTGGGATAATTGTAAACTTTAATTATTGGTTGGAACGTTTTATTAATGGATGACGTACTTCCGTTTCCCTATGCTTGTGTTGTGTACCAATCCCAGTAGCACCCCGAAACTTTGATTAAGACTTTCGTTGTACCAAATTTTGGGGGTGTTACACTGTAACATACAGTCACTGCTGAAACTGTCTATTTTTGTCAGTAAACATAAATTATTCTATTTCTGTTAGTTACTGACAAGTCGCATAATAAACTGAGAAGCTTTCTCGCATTTACTGAAAAGCAACCCCACACGCGTACCGACACTGCAATAGATATAGTAGAAGTCAAATAAATACATTTCTGAGTGAATAATAATATTTTATTATTATTTTGGAAAAAATATCGATAAAACTTTATTTTGCGTGTACGTGTCCAAAAAGGTCAAACTGGTACTTTATGGTAACATTTAAGCTCACACCGACACATGATACACCCAAGATACGCAAAAATTCTCCCTCCCTCCCCCTTTAGGTTGTTTGCCGCCCTCCAACACAAAACAAAAAATGTAGTATCAAGGTTTTTGGCTTATTATGAGATCATGTGTTTTGTAGTTTACTTAATACATGCCACACACTAATACACACACTCATTTTATCACAAAAAACTTCCCAAATATTTTCTCTCATCTTCCCCATTCGAACTAACCATAAAATCAAGATCCACAAAAATTCTTTGAGTTTCAAGATAATCAAGTTGTACTTTTGAGTTTTGGGAATGATCGGAACATGTCTTGGGTAATTTGAAAGCAATTTGGGTTGTTCTTTTGTTCTTGAGGGGCTCGACTTTTTCAAAAGCTTTGTAAGAATTCTTAAAACTTGATCAATCTTGTTTCTTACATGTTCTTGTGATGTTTAAAAGTGTTACCAAGTGCTAAATGTGTATGTTTTGCTAAAATGAAAAAGCTAGGGTTTGATATACATAATACATCTACACAACTTTTTTGAAAGTTTTATACAAATTATATTATTTCTTGCTTGTGTGGTAAATCTTGTTACACGTTATGCTAATTTGATGGTACAAATGTGCTTTGAACTAATTACACGAGTTTAAAACAAAATAAACACTTATTAGGGCTCATATACAAATCGGCCTACTTTTGAGACAAACAAAAATTGGGGTTTTGAAAAACATAAAGTTTTGGCTCTAGTTGTGAAATGGTGTAATTTTTAGACTATCATTTGTTTTTATGACTTATCGGAGCGAGAGATAACGGTATTGATGTTTGAATTTGGTTTTGGGTTTTACCATGGTCTCGACACAAATGGGCCGAGCCCATGTGACTTTCGGCCTTGGTTGACTTTTTGACCTCGTGGCTTATTTAATGTGCTTATTTGATTTTTAGAAACTTAACATAATATATAACGTAAACTAAAGGGTTATTTGGTTTCGAGCTAGATTTGAACTTTTGGGCTCATTATGGCCTACTCGGCCCAATTATAGTCTCGGGAGACAAATATGAGTTTTGGAATATTTTACAACTTATTATAAATATTTTGATCTATTAAAACGTTATATATCGATTAAAAACCGTTTTGGACTTGTTTGACACTTTAAGCCCAATTTGGCTATTAAATGGGTTTTTCGGCCCAATATAAAGTCTTGTTGACTTTTTGTTGACTTTTGGAAATTTTGACTAAACGTTAACCTGTAATTTCGCGACATATAATTAATTTGTGGAAACGTTAGTTTAATTGAAAACGTAACGAGATATATGTTTATGAGAAAAGTTCATTTAGGGACTAAGTTTTTGTTGCATACTGAGAGATAAATCCCCATCATGCATATAGTTTGATCTAATTATGGGGATTAACCTAAAATTTAATATGGAAACCTAAGTCCATGTCTTTTTCTTTTTTTTTTTTTTTTTTTTTTTTTCCTTTTTCTAGTCTTTTTGCCTTTCTTATTTATTCACTTTTTTTTTTTTTTCTTTTTAATTCACCTTTTTTTTCTTCATAAATTCACGTTTATTTCACTTTATTACGTTTTCGTTCGTTTTCTTATGTTTTCGTCCGTTTTCATAGGTTTTTGTCCGTTTTTATATGTTTATATATCTTTTCAGACGTTTTTGTCCGTTTTCATACGTTTTCGTCCGTTTTTGGAAGTTTTCATCCGATTTCAGATGTTTTCGTACGTTTTTGTCCGTTTTTATACATTTTTGTCCGTTTTCAGACGTTTTCGTCCATTTTCGGAAGTTTCATACGTTTTCAGACGTTTTTGTCCGTTTTTATACATTTCCGTCTGTTTTTTTACCCTTGCGTCTGTTTTTAGTCGTTTTCGTTCGTTTTTATATGTTTTCGTCTGTTTTCAGATGTTTTCGTCCGTTTTTATACGTTTTCGTCTGTTTTTTTCCGTTTTCATACAGTTATATACTTTTTCGGCGGTTCAGACATTTTCGTCCGTTTTCATACATTTTCAGCAGTATTTATACGTTTTCATCCATTTTTCGGCCATATTTCATACGTTTCGTCCGTTTTCATACGTGTTTTTACGCTTTTATACGTATTCGTTCGTTTTCTTATGTTTCCGTCCATTTTCATACGTTTCTGAATATCACAATTGATCTTCTTAATATCACTAGTGATTTTCTGAATATACAGAAAATCACTTGCGATATTAAGAAATCAATTGTGATATTCAAAATATCAATTGTGATATTCAGAAATCACTTGTGATATTAAGAATATCAACTGTGATATTCAGGAACGTAAGAAAACGGACGAAAACGTATGAAAACGAACAAAAATGGACGAAAACGTATGAATATGGACGAAAACGTAAGAAAGTGGAAAAAAACGTGAATTAAAAAAAATGTGAAAATCACTTGTGATATTCTGAATATCACTTGTAATTTTTTGAGTATCACTTGTGATATTCAGAATATCACTTGTGATTTTCATGTTACAAAACATTAGTTGAAAATCACTTGTGATTTTCAGAATATCACTTGTGAATATCACTTATGATTTTCTGCATATCACTTGTTATATTCTGAATATCACAAGTGATTTTCATGTTACAAAACATTAGTTGAAAATCACTTGTGATATTCAGAATATCACTTGTGATATTCTGAGTATCACAGAATGTCACTTGTGATATTCAGAAATGTATGAAAATGGTCGAAAACTTTTAAAAACGTATGAAAATGGACGAAAACGTAAGAAAACGGATGAATATGTAGGAAAACGGTTGAAAACGGAAAAAAAATGAATAAAAACGTACGAAAACGTATGAAAACAAATGAAAACGGACGAAAACAGATGAAAACGTATGAAAACGGACGGAAACGTATAAAAACGGACAAAAACGTATAAAAACGGACAAAAACGTATGAAAACAGACCAAAACATAAGAAAATAGACGAAAACGTATGAAAACAGATGAAAACGTATAAAAACGGACGAAAACGTAAAAAAACTGACGAAACAGACGAAAACGTATAAAAATGGACGAAAATGTAAGAAAACGAATGAATATGTAGGAAAACGAATGAATATGTAGGAAAACGGACAAAAATGTATAAAAATGGACGAAAACGTAAGAAAACAGACGAAAACGTATGAAAACGGACGAAAACAGATGAAAACAGATGAAAACTTATGAAAACGAATGAAAACGTATAAAAACGGACATAAATGTATAAAAACGGACGAAAACGTATAAAAACGGATGAAAACGTATGAAAACGTAAGAAAACGGACGAAAACGTATGAAAACAGACGAAAATAGAGGAAAACGTATAAAAACGGACGAAAGCATATAAAAACTGACAAAAACGGACGAAAAAAAAAGAAAATGGACGAATATGTATGAAAACGGACGAAAGCGTATGAAAACGGACGAATATGTAAGAAAACGTATGAAAAAAAAATGTAAAAAAAAAAAAAAAAAAAAAAAAAAAAAAAAAAGAAAAGAAAAAAGAAATGGGCTTAGTTTTCCATATTTAATATTTAGGTTAATCCCCACCATTTGATCAAACTAGATGGATGGTGGGGATTTGTCCCTTAGTATGAAACAAAAACTTAGTCTTTAAAATAACTCACCTCATATGTTTATAACCTAAATATATACTTTTGGACTAGATTTGCAAATAGCGATAACTTAAGGGATTTATTTGAGTATTTTGCAATACTTGGGAAATATGGAAAAACTTGTAATTACGAACGGGTCATGCTTGATTTTTCTAAAAATCCAACACTTAGGAATTTTTGGTAAAAACCGACTAAAGGACGAAACATATTATTTTTATTATTAAAATATTAATTTTTTCAAATAAATATTTTAGAATTCTTTATACTTATAAATGTATTTTATATATCAATATACTTACTACTTTTTTTAATTTTATTTAATTTAAATACTTATACTAATTACAATTTTTATAATTATCATTATATTATAAATACTTATATTATTTATAATATAATAATGCCACACTATCACTATCTTTTATTTATATTACTTGTGTATTTTCTTACGACGACTACGACACACGGATGTCCGTAAATTCACCTAACACTTTCACCGGAGCCATTACTAAAGAGTCTTAAACGATAAACCAATTTTGAAACGCACTTTACCACACAGCAAGCAAGAAATATACGAACACTTGGAAACTTTTCGAATGAGTCAATAGGTTTAAAACACGAGTTGAACACTAAGACTTGCCATACTGATCTAGGTCGCGTTTCAGAGCGGTTGCACTGAACCATCATCTGCTTCATGGACTCTTCCAAAGTCTGTCTTCTTTCTTGATATGATGGATTCCCGTTGTCCCTTTGGTAGTATCCTGGAGCAGCTGCACTAAACCTTCCTGATGTTTGAAATGGCTGGCCAAATTGGGTGTAGTATGCTTCTTCAAGTGTCTCTCTTTCTTTCTTTGATGGACAATCCTTAGTGTAATGAGGTCCTTTGCATATTTCACAACCAACCTGAGCATCATACGCCTTTTCATCAACCTTCTTGAGATCTCTACTAAGTTTGTTCAACTAAGCTTGAATAGCAGCATATCCATCAGAAGTATCGTTGCTTTTAGTTCTAGTAGAGGTTCCATCATGCCACTTCTGAGAGTGATCAGCCATTTCTTGCATGGCCTTCCTAGTATTTACTACACTCATCTGAGATACAGCTCCCTTAGAATCCAAAATCTATCGAGTATGCACATCCAGACCCTGATAAAACAAAATCAACTCCTGCATAGTAGTTAGATAATGTTGAGAACATTTCAATAATAGATCCTTAAATCACTCCCAAGCCTGATAAAGAGCTTCATCAGGCTTTTGTTTGAAATTATTGATAGCCTCCATTTATTTAGCAGTACGCGCAGGAGGGCAATACTTCTTTAAAAACTTCTTTTTCAAGTCTTCCCACTCAATTATCGAACCAGCAAGTTCATTCTTTAGCCACCTATTAGCAGATCCTGTAAGTGAAATAGGGAAAACTCGAAGCATTTGTTGGTCAATAGTCACATCCTTAGTTGTGAACAAATCAACTATCTCAAGGATCCTTTGCACACGCTCATTAGCATCTTCATGCGCCGATCCACTGAAGGCGTTTTCACGTAATTCCTTGAGAATCTGCCCCTTCAATTCAAACTTGGCTTCTTTTTCGAACTTAGGCCTAGCAACACCCGATCCATAGTCTTCTCGGGTCTTAGTCATGTATTCCTCCATAGTATGTTCCGTCATTGTTTCTGTGATTGCTTCTTCACACTGAGATTCTTGATCAGAAAAGTAATCTAGCTCTACTGAACTCGAGCAGTCAAGGCTTGTGATCTTGAAAAGTTTCCAAAGCGAATGCAAAGCTTGTTCAGGTTCTTTGTAAGGTTTAACAAGGTTTTTAGTAGAACTCCTGATCATGCACTTCCTGAAATCAACACAAAAGCATCAGTAGGATAGGTTTGAAAAAGTATAATAACAGAAAACTAATAACTAAAACGGAATACGAAAAATAAAAGTTGCTGATATCTGTAGACGATACGCCGTATCCAGTAATCTGGATACGCCGTACGTTCACTTCGTTTAAAAGTTCAGACTTTTATTTTAGAAACATTATACGCCGTATTGAGGGAAATCAATGCGCCGTATATTTTATTGTAGATCTGCTTATATGTAAAAATAAATACGCCATATACGCGAATGCGTATATGTCGTATGCTCGTTACGTTTCAAAGTATAAGCTTTTAATTAATACGTAGTATCAAAATAAATCAATACGTCGTATTTTGATATGAAAAATTCAAATCTGTTTTTAATAAATAAATAGATACGTCGTACGAGCGAAAGCTCATGCGCCGTATGACTTTTAGGGTTTAAGATTTTCTGATTAAAAACAAAATACGCCGTACTCAATGAGAGGATTTAAAACACTTAGGATGTTACTCCTTTATGATGTGTTTATGATACTTTGAGGTTATGTAGTTAAGTATGCGGAATCTACTTAACCACACTTAGAAGATGTTGTTTAATGTAACAGTGATGTAGAATGAACAATGAACACAATAAGTTTAACTTCAAACAATTCAATATTATTCAAGAAAAATACGAGTGATCTCAATATCACTAGGATTACAACGACCTTGAATCTTAACAATAATCTATCACTAGTATATAACCATCTAACCTTGGATATCCTTTTATAGACTTAAGGAGTCCTTTACAAGATAAGTATTCTACCGTATATTTCTAACTAATTAAGATATACATAAGATCCATTCCACACTTATCCTTTACATATCTTCTAAAATGGTTTTTCATGCTAGCAATACCTTCATTACAACTAGCAGTACTAACTTGACAGTTTGTACTGTTAGTTGTTTCTTCAGCAGTCTTCAGTTATACACTAGTAATTTGTATTGTTAGTGTAATTCTCCCAGCAGTACTAAGTCAGAACATTTAATTCCCAACAATCCTCCCCTAAACTTGTGATTTACCCTAAATTATCAAGTTTCTCTGAATTAAATGCATACCTTTGAGGATTGTGAGGACTCTTCCAAACACTATCTTCTGGACTTTGTATCTTCTGCCTGCTGATAGATCTTCCTTACTAACTCCCTTTCCATTTTTGATTCTTCTTCTACTTTGAGTTTGGAAGCTAGCATAACAATCAAGATTCCTGCCCTAAGTGGATAGTCCTTCTCCACTAGCATGTAAACTTCTACTCCTGCTTTTGTAGAAACCAGATGAACACCACAATTATCAAATAACCTCCAAGTAGTAGCCAAATCATGAGCTTGGAATCTCCACAGTGAATCATTTGCATCTGGCTTATATAGTCTTTTAAGCTCAACCCATAATTCCTTGTCCTTATCATCTGTAGAATCTGCAGATCTAAACCTTTTTTGAACTAAACTCCATAACTTATCCAAATCTTCCCTGTCAAAGGCTTTTATTTATGGACTTCAGACTTTCCTCCTACTCTGATGATCTTCAATCCTTTGATTCTTCCATCTGAGTACACTTCCCAGTCAATAATGGGATGCTTAGCTTGAATGAGATCAACATTGAGAGCTTCTGGGACTACTAACATCATTCCATGTATTTGTTCGTCAGTCGGTATCTCTTCCTCTTCCTCAGCTGATTCTACCTTAACTGGTTCATCATGCTTTTCTTCTTCTATCCTCTGCTTCTTGGATTCCTCAGATTCTAATAGCTCTGATGTTCTTTTCACACCCTTGCTAGACTCAGTCTCAACCATTACAGTTTCATCTCTTAAAGACTTCTGGATTCTTGTATGAGTATTGATGTACAATTTCTCTATTTCTTCAAAAGACTTTCCTGTGAACCACTTTTCTTTCCAGTAATCCTGATGTTTCAAATAATTTTTCATATACCTTAATTGTTCACTTCTTGAAGGGGTTTTCTTCTGACAAGTTTTCTTCTTTGTTCTTTTCTGCCTGATTTTTCCAAAAGGTCATCAATGGCCTGATCTTGTTCTTCTCTGGTGTACTAAGACCTTTCTTCCTCTTGAAGTTTCTTAGCTAATTCACTATCAGTAAGAATTTGAGCAGCTATTTGTTCTTCTTCAGCCTGATACTTTGTACTCAACCATGAATGTTTCTAACCTTTCTTCATCAGCTACCCTTGCTAACTCTTCTTCATGGAATTTATGAGCTAGTTCCTCATCTAGAGCAATATGGGCTTGTTCCTTCTTGGATAACTTCTGAGAAGATGGTTCTTCTTCTATCATGATCCCCTTACCCTTGTCTACTCTAGCTTTCTTTGGTCTTCTGGTATACACTGCACTAGCGGTACCTTGTGAGCCACCAGTACCTTCTTCATGCACACTAGCAGTACCATGTGTGGCACTACCAGTACCTTCTGTCAAACCACCAGTACCTTGATCCATCTGCTCTGTTTGCCTCCCCTAAGTATCATACTCCTCTTGAACCAAAGTGACATGAGGATCATCATCTAATTGGGCGATCTTCCTCCCCTGTTTGGAAGATTCCTCACCTTGATCTGCTCCTTGATCATCTGATGAGCTTGATGAAGAAGATGAACTTGTTGATTCCACCACTTGTGCTGATCTTTTCCTTTGAAGAGTCTTGATTGTTTTCTCCAATTTCTTCACCTTTAAAACTAGCTTAGTGTAGATTACTCCAAAGATCTTCTTGTGACTTTTGAGACCAGCTTCCAAAGTATTTACTTTCTCAGACAATTTTGTACAAGTGTCCATCAATTCCTTAAGTGTTTGTCTGCCCTTAGCACTTCCTGATGTGTTACCTTCAGGGAGAGGTGCATCATGGGGCAAAGACTCATAGTCCACCATATGGTGCGCTTCTGAGCCACCCAAATTGTCCGGTTGGCTTGGGATTCCACCAATAGTACTGGGTTCAATAGAACTTGGTACTATTGGTGTTGCCATGGATTGGGTCTTAGCTATGGTACTTCTGTCCTGCCCAGCTTCTAAGCCTGAGATAGTAAAAGCAGCCCTTTCCATACTAACAAAGTCAGCCTCATCTGCTACATTGGGAGGGGTAGGAACTCTGTGCTAAGGTACATCAGAGTCCTGTCTGGATAATGACCTATCTGGTGATAAAGTTGGTTGTGAAGGTGATTGTTCTGATGCTGTGGGTGTGTGTTGGGAGTCAACTGGGCTTGTTGATCCTTCACCCTGTACCTGTAGCATTGAATCAAAAAGTGGAACTTCTTCCCCACTATACCCTTTTGAAGCCATCTTCATGTTACTGAAAATATTTTGGGTAAGTTTGGGTGTTGGATAAACATTTTTGTGTGGAAGAAGTTGATGTTTCCTCATGTTCAAAATAGTTTGAATGAACCTGGGATACATCAAAAATTTTGATTTGCTGTCAACATTTTTAACCATTCCTTCAAAAATGAGTTTGGAAAAATTGAAAGTTCTATCAGTAGCCAAGCAGATGAGAGCAGTTGCAATATTGCTACTGAACTGTTCCCATGAGGTTTTCTTAGGACTGAGAAAGTGAAGGATGGTGTGGATTAAAAACCTCCATTGTGGGGCAAAACAACCTTTTTGAAAAGTTAAAGATTGTGATTGGATGTTGTACCCCATCCTGGTTAAAGTTTCAAAAATCTCAGTGTTTGGCATAGCATTAATACCATTGTCATCATTCAGATGGAGATGCCTTCTGAGTGATGATTCAGTAATAATGATAGATTTACCATCCACTGTTGCATTTAGCTCTTTGTCACCATTTTTAAATGTTTTGACAATGGCAGTTTGCCAAAACTCTTTGATTTGGGAGACATAGATAGTAGGATTTAAGGTTAAAGAATACCTTATGTAGGAACCGTTTAAAAAATTCACTATCTGATGAAAGGTAGCATCATCCTCTGCTTTTTCCAAATACGCGACCACGTTGTGCTTGTCAACAAAGGATAAAGTGGCCATTATTTTTTAGTAAAAGATGATTTGACTGTTGTGAATAGTGTAAATTTAGGTTTGAAAGTAGATGAAGAAAGTGAATTGAGATATTATGAAAGTGTTATTAAGGTTTCTATTAGACCGACTTCAATTAAAATATAACTTTTTATTGAAGATAAGGTAAATAAAATATATTAAAAGTAAAAATATCCAAAAAGGAAACCCTTAAAACAAGGAATGGATCAGTAAAAATCTCAACGAACTCTCAACGGCTATTTTCAAAAATCTGTTATTTCACACCAGTACTAACGTCTATCCATCAGTACAAACTTAAGCCTACCAGTACTAACTTTTTGCCTGGCAGTACAAACGTTTTGGAAAAATTTGACTCAGCAGTATGAACACAATTTTGATTAAAAATCATACTGCTAACAACCATTTTGAAGGGATTAAGTGTAAGGACAGACACTCAATCATGATTTCGGTTTAATGCAACCTCTGGTTGTGTGAGAACCAATGATTTAAGTTATAAATAACTGCCTGTGATCAGATAACATCATTCAAAGAGCTTTCTTGACAGGGTTTCCAGCTCGTGGCAGTTGTTGCCTCTAACACAATTGTGTTAGATTCACGTTTGCTCGCTGTTCTCTCTACCAGATGTCCATAGACTAACTCATTCCACAAAAAGTATAAAATGGTAGAGAGTGAGTTAAGTCAGTTACTATCTGACTAACTTTGTTAATAGATCCCCAAACTCTGTCCATCATCAACTTAAGCCACCAACTGCTGCTCACACAATGCACTAGTAATTCCTTTGTGCTTAATCAATCCATACCTACAATTGTTAGTCCAAAACCAAGAAAACAAAGTGCAAAACACTTGCTTCATAACTGTATAAACATATGACTAACAGTCTTAACAAACAAAATTTGTACTAGCAGTACAAACTATACAAAAATAGTACTAATTGACAAGCTTAGCAGTACAAATCCAATTTAATGTACAAACACACACAGATTGAAAATTTTAAAGATTAAGCATGCCAATACTTGCTACCAAGTATTGAAACCTTCCAAAATCAAATGCTTTAGTAAGAAGATCTGCAAAGTTTTGAAGTGTATCAATTTTAACAACTTGAACTAACTTTTTCTCATTGCAGTCCCTTATAAAATGATGCCTAATTTCTATGTGTTTTGTTTTCGAATGTTGCACTGGATTTTTAATAATGCATATTGTACTGCAATTGTCAATATATATCATGGTATTCATAAAATTATACCCATAGTCAAGCAGTTGATTTTGAATCCAAAGCACTTGACCACAGCAACTTGCAGCAACTACATATTCAGCTTCAGTTGTAGAAGTTGCCACAATTGTTTTCTTCTTACACTACCATGATATAAGTCTGCAACCAAGGAACTGACATCCACCAGTTGTTGATTTCCTGTCCAGACTTACACCAGCATAATCATTGTCTGAATATGCCACCAAGTCAAAAGGTGATTCCCTAGGATACCAAAGACCCAGCCTAGGTTGACCCTCAAGATATATAAAGATCCTCCTGACAGCAGTTAAATGAGAAACCTTGGGTGTTACTTGAAACCCTGCACAGGCACATACAGCAAACATGATATCTAGTCTTGATGAAGTAAGATACATCAATGACCCTATCATAGATCTGTAAGTGTGTACATCAACATTTTCTCCATCAGCATCTTTAAGTAAAGGTTTCTCTGGATCAACTGGTGTGCTTGCCACTTTAGCATCAGTTAACTAGAATTTCCTTAGTATCTCTACCACATATTTATCTTGGCTGATAAATATGCCTACAGTTGATTGCTTTACTTGCAACCCCAAAAAGAAAGTAAGTTCCCCCATGGAACTCATCTGAAACTTATCATGCATAAGTTTCTCAAATTCTACACACATTTCCTTCCTTGTAGATCCAAAAATAATATCATCCACATACACCTGTACTAGCAAGATATCCTTCTTGTTCTTCTTTATGAATAGAGTCTGATCTATCTTGCCCCTTTGGAAACCATTTTCTAACAAATAAGAAGCCAAAGTCTCATACCATGCCCTTGGAGCCTGATGTAGTCCATAAAGAGCTTTCACAACCTTGTACACCTTGTCAGGATGTACTGGATCAACAAAACCTGGAGGTTGAGAGACATACACCTCCTTTTCAATAGTACCATACAGAAAGGCACTCTTAACATCCATCTGGTAAACAGTGAAGCCCATAAAAGAAGCATAGGCCAAGAATAGTCTGATTGCTTCAATCGTTGCTACTGGTGCAAAAGCTTCTTCATAGTCTATTCCCTCTTCCTGTGTATACCCCTGGGCTACAAGCCTAGCCTTGTTTCTGATCACAATAGCCCTTTCATCCCTTTTATTTATGAAAACCCATTTGGTTCCAATTACCCTCATACCCTTGGGTAAATCCACTAGTACCCAAACCTTCTGAATCTTGAATTGGAGAAGCTCCTCTTGCATTGCTTCTACCCAACTTGAGTCTTCTAAGGCTTTGAGAACATTTTTGGGTTCAGATTGTGAGAGGAAACACACAAACAAGCATGTGTTGGTATGTTCATGATGCTTTTCTTCATAGACAGTACTAAGAAACCCTTGTTGGTTTGAAGTCATAGTTTGTCTTCACACCAGATTGTATGTCCCCAATCACATTGTCTAGGGAGTGATCTTTGTGTATCCTTGTGTGTGGTTTAGTGAGAACTGCATAGGTAGGTGGTAGATTGTTGATGTCCACCTCATCTTCTGAGAAATCAGCAGTATTAGTATCTGATAGGCCAGCAGTATGAACATTTTGCCCAGCAGTACCAACTTGGGGCTCAACAATACAATCTCCATTAGTACTGTTATCTTGATTCTCTTGATCTTCAGCTCCATCTACATTGTTTTCATCTTCAATACCTTCCTTGGCTTCATCAGAAGAAGGTTCACCATTCTTTGAAGATGAATCCACACTGTTCCATATTGGCATCAGCAAATGATCTTGATCTTTCTCCTTTCCCAAGCCTGCTTCATTTGTTGCAACATCAGCTTCTGAACCTGCAAAATCATTAGAAAAAGGTTCCTACAACAACTGGCACATAATTCATTGATTAGGTTAGAGTATCAAGGTCAAATAGCCATTTTGGACCTTCACCTGCAGCATTACATTTATTTTCTAGAAATTGAACATGCAGGTTCTCCTCAACTTTCCTTGTTCTTGTGTTGTATACTCTAAAGGCTTTGCTATTTAGAGAGTACCCAACCAAGAATCCTTCATCTTATTTGCCATCAAACTTGCCTAGATGGTCTAAGGTATTTAGAATAGTTACATGACACCTAAAAGGTCTTAGAAATCCTAATGCAGGAGTTCTACCCCTAAAAAGCTCATATGGTGTCTTGTTGTGAGGTTTAACTACCAAAACCCTGTTCTGCACATAACAAGTAGTATTAACTGCTTCAGCCCAAAAGGTGATGGGCAACTTAGAGTCAGCTAACATGGTTCTAACAGCTTCTATCAGTGTCCTATTCCTCCTTTCAGCAACCCCATTCTGCCGAGGAGTTCTAACAACACTAAACTCTCTTCTAATACCTTTTTCCTTACAGGATTCATCCATAACTCTATTTTTGAACTCTGTCCCATTGTCACACCTAATGACTTTTACTTTCTTATCCACTAAGTTTTCTATCTTAGTTATGAATGTTTTAAGAATGCTGGGTGTCTAATCCTTTGAACCTAAAAAGAAAACCCATGTGAATCTACTATAGTCATCAGTAACTACAAGACAGTACCTTTTATGCATAATACTACTCACAGATGTAGGGCCAAACAAATCCATATGTAGCATAAACAAAGGTTGATTAATAGAGTTATGGGTCTTGGGCTTACAAGAAGCCTTGTGTTGTTTGCCTTTGAGACAGGCAACACAAGTCTGGTCATTTTCAAATCGTTTCTGAGGCAAGCCTCTTACCAAACCATCCTTAACAATTTTATTAATGGTTTTAAAGTTTATATGACCAAGTCTTCTATGCCATAACATAGACTCATCTAGTGTTGCCCTTTCTTGGAACTTTAAGTAGAACCTGAATTTCATCAGGAAGCTTAAAGTCTGGGGAAAGCACAAGACATTCAGTGTCAGTAAAAAGAACCTTGTTCTTTTTGTCACACATTTGTGAGACACTAAACAGGTTATACTTAAGCTCTTGCACAAAGTACACATCTTCAAAGTCTAATTTACCGGTTTTCAAGGTGCCTTTACCAGTAATTCTTCCTCCTATTCCTCCCCCAAAGGTAACATATCCTCCATCCATTGGTTGAAAGTCTGAAAGATAGGACATGTTGCCTGTCATGTGCCTGGAACATCCATTGTCTGCATAACCTTGATCTTCATCATCTTCCTGTGAATGTCCCTGCCATCACAGACTTGGGTTTGCCTCGTGCATCAACATAGTCAAATCTTTTCAATACAATTGATGCACCATTGGGTTTGATTGGTCTCCATACCCAACATGCTGAGGCCTTAACAACATTAACCCTCTTATCCCTAGCAGTGTTTGTAGAGTTACCAGTACTAACTGCTTGGCTAGCAGTACTAACTGCTGGCTTTGCAGTTTTAGCATTTGGTTTCCAAAATTGTTTTTGAACCACTGTTTTATTATGAAAAGGCCTTTTAACAGTTTGTTGTGCATGTTTGAAAGTTGGCTTTGCACTTGAAACTGCTGGTCTAGGGTAAATAGTTCTAAAAGGTCTGGCAGTACTAACTGCTGGTTGAGCAATACTAATTGGTTTGAGTCCAGACTTTAATAAAAGTGCCCTGGGAGTCATTCTATTAGCATTACGGTGAGATCTAACCAATCTCGAGCTATTCAGGTTCACCTTTTGACTTGTGTTCCCAGTTACCCTGTTGTTCCCAGTAACAATCTTTCTTCCCTAATGGTTATGACAAAAAGCCTCTAGGTGGTCAAAACTACCACAAGTAAAACAAGCCTTTTTGTACATGACAAAGTCACTACGTAGCTGATGTGACTTGAGGTCATTCCAGTTCCTATGGTTACCTCTTGGCTTGTCTGTGGACCTATACATCTCACAGTACCTAACTGTTTTCCTAACTGGTTTTACATTTATTGTAGGCTTAACAGTTTCATTATTAACCACCTTTGGAACATTGGTTCCTTCTACTTTAACCACATCAGGTTTAACCACAACCTGATCTTCATCATCATCAAATGTCCAATCCTCAATAGTTGGAGAATCTGAATTCCTATCAGTGGACACCTTATCCTCAGCAAGAGAGGTGTCACTTGCACTCTCAAAAGGCTTATTATTCTCTATAGGTTTATCAGCAATTATATTCTCTTTTGGTTTACAACCATACTCTAACTTAGGTTGTTGAAACTCAAGTAAACCTGTATGCTCTAGGTCAATTCCTGGGGGTGCAGGCACTCCTCTGTGAGGAGGTGGCCATGTTTTATACCCAACCCAGACTTAGCCTTATTAACTATTTGACACTCTATAATTTTGTTTACACCTTTTGATACATACTTGATAGAACTTATGCAGCACACCATCGATAAGTTCTTGGACTGTTTTGGACTCTAGGTTGTTTAGACCTTGATCTAGGATAAACAATAAGCACAATGATAATAATAAGCACAGCGGAATAACATAAAGAATATTATTATTATCAATAAGGTTCTTCGTCATCATCTCCTAACACTAACAATACACAAAACCTAGGCATCCATTGTAGGAACTCGATACCTAGACACAACCTACACCTTTCCTGGTGTTTACATCTTGACACACACTTAAAACTAATTCCCTGTATCTCTTTATATAATAGAGATACTAGGGTTACAAAGGAATAAACTAGAATAATAAAAGATACGTAGTAATCTTTTCTTTTTGTGAAGTTTCATCCTTTGTCTTCATAAGTCCCTCATCTTTCATTGTTTTGTCTTATCAACTCAAATATAATTCCCAACAATCTTCCCCTAGTTGATAATGACAAAACCAAGTAAGCACGAACTTCCCCTGAAGTTAATATGTATGAAAGATGCGACTTCCCTTTACACCATGCATATCATCAAGGCTCTTCAAGCTGCAATCTTCAAAATATTCTTCCCCTTTTTGTCATCATCAAGTAGGGAACAAAAAGTATGCAACCTTGATCTTCATAACCACGAGCCAATACCATACATCCAACTTAGTCTCCCAATGTCTTGAATCGCCCTCCATGAATGAACACCAAAACGCTTTCTTCTATAAATGAATCCAAGACAGAAAAATCCAAAATCTTCAGTAAAAATACCAACGAGCAATCATGAAAAACCTTCACCTCAATGTAGCACATAAATGGTTAATCATTTGAACACTTAAGCTTCCCCTAAAACCCATATGTTAACCATTCGAATCTCCAATTCTGTAGGCTGTATGTAATGATGAAGAAAACTAACCATTACCAATTCGATGCTGAAGTAGAATAAACCAACCTTGTGTCTTATGTCTTGTACTAAAAACGACTTCGAACGTATACTTAACGTATAGGGAGATCGCAATCCCTTGACAATAATCACTGAGCACAATAACGTAACTCCTTCAAGTGTTTGTCAATTCGTAGTCACCTGAACGAACGAACAAGTTATCTTTAAAGTGTAACACCCACCTTAAGATATAATAAAAACACAACCTTGAAAAATTCCACTGCATCATCAAATAAGCAACAAATACTCCTCTTCGCAAATAAGAACAAATAATAACGAGCCTTTAAACTTTTAAGAACCTTTAAACCAAAAATCCAAAAATCAAATACCAAAATCCATCTGTGTGTGTGTGTTTTTTTTCTTGTGTATGTGGAACCAAACTGTACCAAATCATCAATCTGCTTCCCCTTATTGTCGTAACCATCACAACAGTAAATAATGGAATAGTTCACATGATATGTATAAAAATAATCCAAGTCGTTCACTGCCATGAAATGCAATTCTGAAATACATGAGATTAACAAGAATGAAATGCACCGACCCATGATCTCTTCCTACTTCATAATGCAATCACACTCGATCTCACCAGTTTTATAAAGAATACCAACCACGATCTCAAAAAAATATATATATAGGAACACCGACCCATTATCTCCAATATGAACAATGAAGATTGAGAGGGCATTATGAATATAAAACAGTATCATGCAAATAACGTTAATAATCACAGCATCACATATAATGTAGTCACCGTCCTACATTAAATAATTATGCATGCACACCTTTGCCGCTTCAACAAGTAACATGTATGGTGACCGTTCAGTACGAAACCAAAAACCTTGTCCATGTCGTACGTCGAAACTTTAAACTTCCATAATGCCATGATATGAACTTTCGATCATCACAAACAATGGCAGCAGTACTAATCTCTTTTCTCGGGCAGTACTAATATATGTTAACTCCAACAGCAGTACAAACATAGTAGCAGTATTAACCCTCTAAGCCCAGTAGTAGAAACTCTCACCAACTAGTAGCTTTAAATCATATCAAGCAGTAGTAACGAATAATGCTAGTAGCAGAAAAACATGACAGCAGTAGAAACACTCTAGCGTAGCAGTAGAAATTAAGTCGAGCAGCAGAAACTTCAAATAAGCTTAGCAACATTAATTGATAAACTTTAATGAGCAGCTATAACATAAAACCGAATATCAATTAACCTGTATTCACCACTTCATCCCTCTCACATGTAATCCATATCGAATAACTCAAAATAGTTGTCCTCATAATCATCTCGACATGAACAGAATCCAATTATCAGTATGTAACCCAAAAAACGATTTTCAGAACAGTAAAACCAGAAGTTCCATGTATCCTTTATCAAAAACAGATTTAGATAATTAATATATATGCACCATAATCTTCCTAATTGATTTCCATGATGGTTGAGGCCAGTAGATTAGAAAATCAATAAAAGTCGAAACCCTAAAACCCTAATCTTAACGATACTCAGAAAAACCTAGGGTTTAGGATAAACAAAGCATGATTTTGATCAAGTTATGATAATGAATACCTTTTAAGCATGACAAAGTGATCAATATCAGTAGCAAGTCAAAAAACTAAATCGAATTTCTGAACAAACCCTAAAAATCGAATTCCTTTGAACTATTTCTCGCAGCAGACTTCGACAACGTATAACTTTTAATCAAAGGTTCAGATTGAAGATCCCTCTGGTGAAAATCTTCCTTGATTTATAGAGAACATCCAGTAAAAATTTTAGCACAATCCAACGGTTAACGAAAAAGTTATAGCCTTTGCAAAACTGCTCTGCAAAAAGTTGCGAAAATAAACCAAAATTGAATTTTTCTTCCTGTTTCTTCGACAAAAACACCTTGTAATCCCTAGATTGAGATCCCCCCCTCTATGATACCACCTGATAGAACTTATGCACCACACCATCGATAAGTTCTTGGACCTTTTTGGACTCTAGGTTGTTTAGACCTTGATCTAGGATAAACAATAAGCACAATGATAATAATAAGCACAGCGGAATAACATAAAGAATATTATTATTATCAATAAGGTTCTTCGTCATCATCTCCTAACACTAACAATACACAAAACCTAGGCATCCATTGTAGGAACTCGATGCCTAGACACAACCTACACCTTTCCTGGTGTTTACATCTTTACACACACTTAAAACTAATTCCCTGTATCTCTTTATATAATATAGATACTAGGGTTACAAAAGAATAAACTAGAATAATAAAAGATACGTATTAATCTTTTCTTTTTGTGAAGTTTCATCCTTTGTCTTCATAAGTCCCTCATCTTTTATTGTTTTGTCTTATAAACTCAAATATAATTCCCAACAATACTCTAAAGTGTCTACAGTTAATTGTATATTGTCTTTTGCCTTAGTGATTCTATCTAATTCAGCTTTTAGCAAATTTATCTCAGCATTCTTAAATGACAAATCTCTCTTTAGAACAGCTATATCCTCAGCAAAAAACAGACTCATTGTTCTTGTAATGCACTATTTGTTCTTCTAGGATTGTTGATAACGCCTTAATCTAACATGTTTTTGATAGCGTTATTGGTAGTTTTATATATGTTTTGTGGTTATATTTATATGATTTTGTTACTAAATCGTACCAAAGTGTGTTTGCAAAGCATTTGTAGCCAAAGACAGGAAAATGGATGGAAAAGATGCAAAAATGAGGAAAAAGGAAATATTTATGATTGCATGTGAATCTTGTGTCAAGTTCTGCTCCGTAAGCTACTTCAATGAGTTAAAGTCCGAGTAGTCGAGTTAATAAGCTTAAGGATGAAGAGAAAGATCAAAGAATCAAGAGCTACGACCGAGAAACAAGTCATACGCAAAAGTCCAAGAAAAAGGTCCACCAGCATAGCCATCCGATCGGTCGCCGCCCGCAACCGATTCGGATGGAGTGAATTTGGATTTACCGAGAAGACCAACCGATCGGTAGACCATTCTATCCGATCGGTTGGAAGTCGCTGTTGACCCATAACTTCTTTATTAAGGATTGTGACTTTATAAATCCGGTTCTAGGTCCTTCTTTTCAGTATTCTAACCATTCAATACTACTTGGAGAGCAAGAGAAGCATTTATGCACTTAGACCCTTGGTTAGAGCAATTTATTGAACCATTTGTTGGGTATTTATAATACCAATCAATCTAGAGAGAAGATACATGTACTAGAGAGAACCATTCACAGAAAATACTCAAGAAATTCGTCCATAAGTCCAGGGGAAGGGAGAAAGTCGAATATACCATTTTCATTGCTTGTGGAATCATTGTCTTTCACTTGTAATCTTATTTCCAATCATTGTAAGACTTTCAATCATGGTTTCTAATGTTCAAAGTATTGAGTTTACATTTATGTTTGCTATGAGTGGCTAGTGCCTTTGTGCACTTGCTTAGATGATGTGTATTATTCATTGATTGGCATATGATTGTGATAACATGTTTTAATTCAATTTCAAGTTGATTCTAAGAACCAATTGTGATTAAGTTTCATAGTGACATTTGGGTAATCAAGTTTAACTAGTGCTAGTAATCTTAAGGGTCGAAAGAACTATTGTTATTCCACTAGTTATAATCATTTGTCTATGAATGATTGTTGTTTTCCACTATTCTTGATTAAACAAAGGAACTTAATTGTGATTGTAATGAAAATGCTTTTGTCTATCAAAACGGATTGATTGTAAACCACTTTAAAGGTCGAGAGATTAATAGTTTGCTTTCAATTGTGACCTTTTGTCTATAATTGGTTACCTTTTGTATTGACCATTTCATAAGCTTGTTTGATTAGACAAAAGATTGTTTTTGTGTTTGAGGAACACCAACTCATGGACCTTGAATTGATCTTGAATTGATTGGTTAAACTTAATGCTTGTTTTTTATAAACCAAAATCTTGACGAAGGTTTAATTTGTAGAAACAATAGATTAGTGTCAAAACTAATTATCACAACCAACATGTTATCCAAAGTTATCACAATCATATTAGTCAATTGTAGTACACTAGTCTAAGCAAGTGTAGTTTTTAATCATTTGAATTTTCATTATATCATTACTAATTGTTTGAGATAGTTGCTTTTAACTTACAATTCGATTCACTACACAAATCCCTGCGAACGATCCCGACATACCATCAAAATCTTGCTACAACGGACGAGTATACTTGCCCGTATGTGTTGTCATTAGATTCGGTAATTCACCCCTTATAAATTTAAAACTTGCACCGAACCGGGCACATCAAGTTTTTGGCGCCATTGCCGCGGATTTTGATCGTGTTTCTGTAAGTTTTAGTCCAATTCTCATATAGTTAGTTTTCGTAAAAAAAAAAAAAAAAAAAAGTTTTACCGAGCTGCCCATCCGATCGGTTGTTCATCCATCCGATCGGTTTTCCAAAATTTTCATTTACCGAGAGAACCATCCGATCGGCGGACACTTCCATCCGACCGGATCCTTCAAATCAAATTTACCGAGAGATCTATCCGATTGGTAGACTGTTCTATCCGATCGGTTAGACGATTCTGATCTTTTCAAATTGTTTTCATTCTTTGCTCGTTTGTTTAGACATTGCCTCGATTCGTTGGGGAATTGTATGAACACTCGATCAACTGGAGTAGAACCAATTCCACCACTTTTCGATCCCGAAAGTTTGATTCGAACAAGATCTAGAAGAAGAAGAAGAACACCCTTTGTTCCATTAGCCAATCGTGTACCAAGAGTACCAAACCCAACTTTTGATAACCTTTTTGAAGCCAAATTCATTTATAACCCATTCACTGATCAACCTTTTCCCATGGCTGACGATAGACCCATGTGGGAAGCAAACCGAGCCGTAGCACCCACTCCTGGAGCTGCTATTGTTGCTGTCAACTTAGGTAACAATTTCACCGTGAAAGGTCACCATCTTTCTATGATCAAAGACCGTCAATTCGATGGCCGTTCGAGGGCCGATCCTCACAAACACGTTGCCGAATTCATTGAAATTTGTGGCATGTTCCGATACGGTGATACAAATGTAGATGCCATTAAACTCAAACTTTTTCCGTCATCACTTGCTGGAGATGCAAAAGTGTGGTATAACAAATTAACACCAGGAATCATCACTACTTGGGAGGAGATGAGGCAAGCTTTTGTAAGCCGATTCTTTCCACCTGCAATGTTTGATCGACTCATGGGAGAAATTCGTGCTTTCACACAAAACCCTAATGAATCACTCGTCGAAGCTTGGCTTCGTATGAAGGATTTACTTCGAAGTTGTCATGGACATGGTTTAGGACGAGGAACCATTGTCCAAATATTTTACCACGGACTTGATGAAACATCTCAAGGAATTCTTGATGCTGGAGGAATATTTCTTTATAAGACTCCTAACCAGGCATACCAATTGCTTGAAGACCGAGTTCTTCTCAAACTCGACTGGTCAAAAGATGCCAAGACAAAACCCTTAAGAAAAACCGTTGCCTTTGCCGAAAGTTCTGATTCATCTAAACTCATGGAGAAAATAGAAACCTTGGTTTCCAAAATCGATTCGCAATACAAAGATCTTAGAGGAGAGATGAAAGAAATGCGAGATGGTTGTAACAACTATGGAGGTAACCACCCATCATCAGAATGCGATGATCAACCTATGGATCAACCAAAAGAAGGAGAAGCTAATTACATCCAAGGAGGATACCGAGGAGGAGGATATCGTGGAAATTATTACGGACGAAACTCTGCTAGTTGGCAAGATCGCCGACAAAGGGATAACAACCATGAGTCCCAACCAAAAGTAGAGAACCAAACTTCACAAAATTCCGACAAGAAACCTGAAGAAACAGATTTTGAAAAAATGATGAGAGAATTCGTCACCGCTCAAAAATCAACTAACGAGTTCGTCAAGAATCAATTCTTCAATCTCAAGACCAAAGTTGAGCAAGGTCAGAAAAATCATCAAGCATCTATCCAAGATCTTGAAAACAAATTCGGTAGACTCTCTGATCAAATTTCTTCCCGACCATCAGGTTCGTTGCCTAGTAACACCCAAAACCATCATCATCGAATGATAAGACTTATCGTCCACCACAAACCAGAAATGAGCATATCAATGCTGTATTCACAAGAAGTGGCCTGTCTTATGATCCACCACCCAACCCAAACAACACCACAACTATCAACTACGATAGTGAGGAGGAAGATGAAGAATCCAAGAAGGAAAATACACCAAAAACACCACCCAAACCCAAACCCAAACCACTAGTTAAGGCTTACACTCCAAAAATTCCATATCCTCAGAGCCTTAAGAAAGAAAGAATGGAGGAGCGTTATAAGAAGTTTGTTGAAATAATTAAAGAAGTTAGACTCAATGTACCTCTCATTGATGTTTTAGCCGGAATGCCCAATTACGGGAAATTTTTGAAAGAACTTCTTAACAACAAGAACAAGTTGGAGCAAATATCCGCTACCTTTCTAAATGAAGATTGTTCAGCTATTGTTCAAAACAAAATTCCACAAAAACTCAGAGATCCCGGAAGTTTTCAGATTCCATGCATATTAGGAAACAACATCACATGCGATGCTTTAGCCGACTTAGGTTCAAGTATCAATTTGATGCCCTATTCGCTGTATACGAAACTTTCAATCAATACCTTGAAACCTACAAGGATGAGTATCCGATTAGCTAATCATACTTACCAATATCCTGTTGGTATTGCTGAGAATATGCTTGTCCAAGTAGGTAAATTCATTTTTCCCGTGGATTTTGTGATTTTAGAAATGGAGGAAGATAGTAGAGTACCCCTTATTTTAGGAAGACCTTTTCTAAACACCGCTGATGCGATCATCAAAGTAAAAGGAAAAGAACTCAATCTTGGAGTTGGAGAGGATAGAATCACCTTTTTAATCGATAAAGCAATGCAATATCCACATTCCAGTGATGACACTTGCTTTAACATTGATGTAATCGATGAAGTCACTGAGGAAGAATTGGATGCATTACTTGAAGATTCTGATCCATTCATGACTATTTCAGAAAAGATTAGTGAAACAACTTTTGATAAAGAATTCGCTGATTTTATGGAAGTTAAGATTGATGATGAAGAAGAAGAAGAAGAAGAAGGAGAGATAATAGAAGAAGATTTTGAGGAAATTAATTTTAATGATCAAATGAGGATCAAAACATCACTTCAAGAACCACCGACTGATCTTGAGTTGAAACCACTTCCAGAAAATCTTGAGTATGCTTACTTGGAAGACAATTCGCTACTTCCAGTAGTCATATCTTCGTTGCTCAATGATTATGAGAAAGAATGTCTTATTTCAGTTCTTAAAAAGCATAAAGAAGCTTTTGCGTGGAAAACTTCTGACATTCCAGGAATCAGTCCTGATTTTTGCAAACACAAAATCAATTTCGAAGAAGATGCCAAACCAGTTGTAGAAAGACAACGTCGACTCAACCCCAACATGAAAGAAGTTGTTAAAAAAGAAATCATCAAACTTCTTGATGCAGGTATCATTTACCCCATCGAGGATAGTCCTTGGGTGAGTCCTGTTCACTGTGTTCCGAAAAAAGGAGGAATGACTGTTGTGACCAACGAACGAAACGAATTAGTTCCTACTAGAACTGTCACCGGATGGCGAGTATGTATTGATTACAGAAAATTAAATAAAGCCACCAGAAAAGATCATTTTCCTTTGCCTTTCATGGATCAAATGCTTGAGAGATTAGCAGGAAACAAATACTTTTGTTTTCTCGATGGTTTTTCAGGATATTTTCAAATTCCTATTGATCCGGCTGATCAAGAAAAGACCACATTCACATGTCCCTTTGGAACTTACGCTTACCGGCGTATGCCTTTCGGATTATGTAATGCTCCCGCGACTATTCAAAGATGTATGATTGCCATATTCCAAGATATGCTTGAAACGTCTATGGAAGTTTTCATGGATGACTTTTTAGTTTTCGGAAGCTCATTCGAAGCTTGCCTTTCTAACCTCGATAAAATGCTTGAAAGATGTAAAGCTGCACATCTTGTTCTCAATTGGGAGAAGTGTCATTTCATGGTAACTGAAGGAATTGTGTTAGGACGTAAAATTTCCAACTCAGGAATGGAGGTTGACAAAGCAAAGATCGATGTCATTACCAAATTACCACCCCCAACTAACGTTAAAGCCGTTAGAAGTTTCCTAGGACATGCAGGTTTTTACCGTCGTTTCATTAAGGATTTTTCCAAAATATCTCGTCCAATGACGAAACTTCTTGAAAAAGATGCTGTTTTCGATTTTAATGCAGACTGTATGAAAGCATTCGAAGCATTGAAAACACAACTGACTAGTGCACCCATTATGGTTTCCCCTGATTGGTCACTACCATTCGAGCTTATGTGCGATGCAAGCAATTTTGCTGTTGGAGCCGTATTAGGACAACGAGAAGAGAAACATTTTTGCCCTATATATTTTGCCAGCAAAACACTCAACAATGCTCAACAGAATTACACAGTTACAGAGAAAGAATTGTTAGCCGTTGTTTTCGCTTTCGATAAATTCAGATCCTACCTTGTACTTTCGAAAATAATCGTGTTCACCGATCATTCAGCGTTAAAATATCTGTTTAAGAAGCAAGATGCCAAACCGCGTCTCATTCGATGGATTTTACTACTCCAAGAATTCGATATCGAAATCAAAGATAAGAAAGGAGCAGAAAATCTAGCCGCTGATCATCTATCTCGTTTAGAAAATCCAAATCTGGAAGAGTTAAAAGAAGATGAGATTGACGATTATTTTCTGGATGAAACACTCATGACTGTTGATACAGATGATGAGAACGAAATTCCATGGTTTGCAGATTATGCAAATTATCTCGTTGGAGGAATTCTAAAGAAAGGATTAACTCATGCCCAACGAAGTAAATTCTTTTCGGATCTTAAACATTATTATTGGGAAGAACCTTATCTTTTCAAAATGTGTCCTGATGGGATGATTAGAAGATGTGTTTATGGTTCTGAAACAAGAAGAATTCTCGATGAATGTCATCATGGCCCAACTGGGGGACATTATGGTCCTTCTACCACCGCTAAAAAAGTCTTTGATGCTGGATTCTATTGGCCGACTATTTTTAAAGAAGCCCATACTCTTGTTAAGAATTTTGATGCTTGCCAAAAATCCGGTAGTCTGTCTCGAAGAGATGAAATGCCACAAAAGAGCATTCAAGTCTGTGAATTATTCGATATTTGGGGAATTGATTTCATGGGACCGTTTCCTAAATCACACAAATACGAATACATTCTCGTTGCTATTGATTACGTTTCCAAATGGGCTGAAGCGGAAGCTCTACCCACAAATGATGCACGAGTAGTTGTTAATTTTCTCAAAAAGCTTTTCGCTTGTTATGGAATTCCTAAAGCTTTGATAAGTGATCGTGGAACCCATTTCTGTAACAAAAAAATGGAGAAAATTATGAAGCGATACAGAGTTCATCATCGTTTCGCTACAGCTTATCACCCACAGACCAGTGGTCAAGTCGAAAATACCAACAGAGCCTTAAAAAGGATACTCGAAAAAATGGTTAAAGACAATCCCGCCGTTTGGTCGAGAAAACTAGATGATGCTCTGTGGGCATTTCGCACAGCTTACAAAACACCAATTGGTACAACACCATACAGATTATTGTATGGAAAAACTTGTCATTTGCCGTTCAAAATCGAACATCGCGCTTACTGGGCACTGAGAAACTGTAACCCAGACCTCAAAGTTGCTGGAGAAAAGAGATTTTTGCAATTGCATGAACTCGATGAGCTTAGACTACAAGCTTATGAGAACTCCAAACTTTACAAAGCAAGAACAAAAGCTTATCATGACAGAAAGCTAAGAATCAGAAAAGAATTCAAAGCTGGAGACAAAGTTCTGCTTTTTAACATGAAGTATAAGTTCAAAGCTCCCAAGCTGAAACCGAAATGGTTCGGACCGTATACAGTGAAACATGGATTTCTATCCGGATATGTTGAATTGCATGACAAACATGGTGGAAGTTTCATTGTTAATGGGCACCGAATTAAGTTATACTATGACAAGGAGCAAATGAATGAAGTTTCTATTCAAGAGATTCCGCCCGAATCAGAATATGAAGCTATAACCTTTATGTCACCCTTTCCGGCCGATTTCAAGAAAAACACTCCGTGGGCCGAAGATTCTGGTTATATCTATGATGTTCTACCAAGACCGTGGGATAAAGTTAAGCTGGAATACATAGATGAAACTGGAGAAGGAATAGTGATTGGAAATGTGCTGTACGTTCCAAAATTTCCAAAGAAGAAGTCAGCAAGTGCACCAACATGAAGAGAGAGAAGTTCGAGTCCGGCTGATGACTCGTTAATAAAACAAGCGCTTCTCGGGAGGCAACCCGTGTGTTTGCTATGTTTATTTTTCATTTTTATTTTCTAGTGATTAGACCCCAAATTTTTTCTAAATTGCTTAGTTGAACTTAAGTGTGGGGGTGTATCACTGTCTTTTGAATAAAGCGAAGAAATATTTCGTATGTGTGTTTCTTTTGTTTTTAGATTACTGCAGATAATGATTTCGAAGCTTGGACGCTAGGATCAAGACTCCTCTTGAGCAGAAAATACGGTTTATTCTCTTATTTCCCTATTTCATTCTTTGTCGTTTATCACATTGAGGACAATGCTTAACTTAAGTGTGGGGGGGTGAATAGGAAAATAAGAATAGATTGTAGTTTTGAGCTGAATTTTAAATCTTGTTTGCCCTTGAGATCTAATTGTTTTCTCGCTTTTAGGATAATATTTTAGAATAACTGGATTTATCCACTGGTGAAATCTGTAATTTTGAAAATTCGAGATGTGTCCCGATTAATATTGCAATCCATTCTGGGATCGATAACATTAGCTAGCACAGATTATAGCCCTTTCCACTAAAGTGTGAGGATTTGAGCCTGTTCTATATATAGCATACATCTTTTATGCTTAGATCTTTTGCTATGAGTGTGCCGGTGATTTTATTTATTCTAGAACTTGTACTTGTAAATCATTACGAGACCGTTGTGAGATCACATTTCATTTGTGATATAAGTGTATATGCGTGATAAGAGGCAACCTTAGGTTTTATCCCAAATGGCCTTCCATTTTCATATAATGCTATATTAGCTAGCTACATTGGCTAGTTAACCACTCATATGGACCCATTTGTTAGCATGCTAGATACTCCTAGTTACACCCGCCGAGCCTATCTTTTCTTTTGATACAATCCAGAAAAATTCAAAAAGATTTTACACCCTTTTTAGCCTAGCCTTATCCATAGTCAAGTCTTGGTTGGTTGCTAGCTATTTGGCAAGATGGATGTTATGTGGAAATCATGAAAGTTCAAAGAAAGCGTAAACTCCGAAAGTTGTTATCCAAGAAAAGTCATTGCAACTATAAGATGACAAGTGAAAAAAAAAAAAAAAAAAAAAAAAAAAAAAAAAAAAAAAAAGTCATTGCAACTATAAGGTGACAAGAATAAGCCAATGGGCTAAGTGAGTCAAGTATGAATAAAGGAAGTATGGAGTTTTTTTGCAAAATGGCATGATAGTGGTTTGAAATAGCTAGTAACAATTGGTTCGTAGACTTTGACTATTTTTATTTTTATTTTCAACCAATTTCATAAATATATCCCATGCCTTATCCTACCCTTTGTGACTTTGCGAAATTATTAAGTGTATGGACATGTAGTGACCATCCAATTTCTTTAGGAATTGACTAACGTTGTTAGCGATCTAGGGCGTATTGTGGCGACCATCCGTTATGCAAGTAACGTCATTAGCGAACCAAGGTACAATCTAGTGACCATCCGTTATTTGGTAATGCAAGAATTCGTTGTTAGCGAGCTATTATGTTTTGCATGAGATAGTGGCGCATTAGTCTTTTATAACCCTTTAAGCCTTAAACCCGAATAAAAGCCCTCTTTGATATGTATACTTGGCGCTCACACCATTTCGGTGTAGTTTTGTTTCTTGTACAAGCCTATGGTAATATTTAGATCATGACTGAGCAAATGAGTGTCATTCCTCTTAAATACTCCACCAATCATACAAATGAGTGTTTGAGTGAATTATATTTCATTTTCCTTTCGTGAGGTGTTTAGTAATGTGTATCATGCAAGAAAATCATTTGGGTATTGTCAAACATCTCGATGATTCAACCATAAAAGCTTAAAACGATGAATCTAGCTTGTACTAGTGCTTGATAGATTTGCATCGCATTTTCCTAATCATTTGTGTATACCATGTGGATAATTGTTTTTATTTCTAGATTTGCTTGAGGGCAAGCAAAGTTCAAGTGTGGGGGATTTGATAACGCCTTAATCTAACATGTTTTTGATAGCGTTATTGGTAGTTTTATATATGTTTTGTGGTTATATTTATATGCTTTTGTTACTAAATCGTACCAAAGTGTGTTTGCAAAGCATTTGTAGCCAAAGACAGGAAAATGGATGGAAAAGATGCAAAAATGAGGAAAAAGGAAATATTTATGATTGCATGTGAATCTTGTGTCAAGTTCTGCTCCGTAAGGTACTTCAATGAGTTAAAGTCCGAGTAGTCGAGTTAATAAGCTTAAGGATGAAGAGAAAGATCAAAGAATCAAGAGCTACGACCGAGAAACAAGTCATACGCAAAAGTCCAAGAAAAAGGTCCACCAGCATAGCCATCCGATCGGTCGCCGCCCGCAACCGATTCGGATGGAGTGAATTTGGATTTACCGAGAAGACCAACCAATCGGTAGACCATTCTATCCGATCGGTTGGAAGTCGTTGTTGACCCATAACTTCTTTATTAAGGATTGTGACTTTATAAATCCGGTTCTAGGTCCTTCTTTTCAGTATTCTAACCATTCAATACTACTTGGAGAGCAAGAGAAGCATTTATGCACTTAGACCCTTGGTTAGAGCAATTTATTGAACCATTTGTTGGGTATTTATAATACCAATCAATCTAGAGAGAAGATACATGTACTAGAGAGAACCATTCACAGAAAATACTCAAGAAATTCGTCCATAAGTCCAGGGGAAGGGAGAAAGTCGAATATACCATTTTCATTGCTTGTGGAATCATTGTCTTTCACTTGTAATCTTATTTCCAATCACTGTAAGACTTTCAATCATGGTTTCTAATGTTCAAAGTATTGAGTTTACATTTATGTTTGCTATGAGTGGCTAGTGCCTTTGTGCACTTGCTTAGATGATGTGTATTATTCATTGATTGGCATATGATTGTGATAACATGTTTTAATTCAATTTCAAGTTGATTCTAAGAACCAATTGTGATTAAGTTTCATAGTGACATTTGGGTAATCAAGTTTAACTAGTGCTAGTAATCTTAAGGGTCGAAAGAACTATTGTTATTCCACTAGTTATAATCATTTGTCTATGAATGATTGTTGTTTTCCACTATTCTTGATTAAACAAAGGAACTTAATTGAGATTGTAATGAAAATGCTTTTATCTATCAAAACGGATTGATTGTAAACCACTTTAAAGGTCGAGAGATTAATAGTTTGCTTTCAATTGTGACCTTTTGTCTATAATTGGTTACCTTTTGTATTGACCATTTCATAAGCTTGTTTGATTAGACAAAAGATTGTTTTTGTGTTTGAGGAACACCAACTCATGAACCTTGAATTGATCTTGAATTGATTGGTTAAACTTAATGCTTGTTTTTTATAAACCAAAATCTTGATGAAGGTTTAATTTGTAGAAACAATAGATTAGTGTCAAAACTAATTATCACATCCAACATGTTATCCAAAGTTATCACAATCATATTAGTCAATTGTAGTACACTAGTCTAAGCAAGTGTAGTTTTTAATCATTTGAATTTTCATTATATCATTACTAATTTTTTGAGATAGTTGCTTTTAACTTACAATTCGATTCACTACACAAATCCCTGCGAACGATCCCGACTTACCATCAAAATCTTGCTACAACGGACGAGTATACTTGCTCGTATGTGTTGTCATTAGATTCGGTAATTCACCCCTTATAAATTTAAAACTTGCACCAAACCGGGCACATCAATTGCTAAACCTCTTTTGTGATTAGACAAATTGTAATTAGTTTTGTTTAATTCAATCCTCTTCTCATCATAGTGTTTCTTTAAGGTTTCATATTCTTTTAGAGCAGTGCATGTTTTAGAACAACTTTTAGTAGATAGTACCTCAGAGTTAGAGAAGGCCATAAGTACCATCTCAGTAGGTTCTTCCTCATCATTTGCCATGAAACTCCAGTCAAAGCTCAGTCCATCAATAGCCACCATAGCTTTTGAAGAAGTCTCAGGCTCTTCCACTGCTTTAGGCTTGCTTCCATAACCCTTGTTTCTGCTATCCTGTTGCCTAGGTCTCCTGCATTTCCTTGAAAAGTACCCCAACTTGTGACAGTTGTAGCATTCTACCTTAGATTTGTCAAAGCCAGCAGTATCATTGCTGCTGATGTTGATCTTCTTACTAGTTCTTTAATAGAATTTCTTAGCCCTCATGCTAAGAAGTGAAATCTGCCACTTGAGATCCATCTCCTCCAAATCCTCATCATTTATCTCCTGGAGATCTTCATGTGTCAGCATTAACCCATCATTCTGGCTTGTCAGGAAGGCACAATAGGTTGTATCATTCAGGATACCAGTAGTACTGCTTGATGAGCTAGCAGTACTAACTCCTACAGCAACTTTCACTTCATCAGGACTTGAATTACTAGGAGATGACACAAAGGCCATGTTCCCAGTGCTTGAACTAGTACCTCCAGCTTTCTTCACATCCTGCTCAACAATCTTGAAGTTGCTATATAAATCATTGAGGCTCATAATATCAATGTCTTGCTTATTCTTCCAAACCACAACATCCATAGCCCATTCTGCAGGTAAACTCCTCAAGAACTTAGAGTTCAGATCTTCCTAAGGTATGTCAACTCCAAGCACAACAAGTTGACTAATAATCTTTTGCAGCCTATTAAACATGTGATCCAAGGACTCATTACTGGTTGCACTAAATTTTTCAAAGTTCTGCTTTAGTAGAGTCTTTTGGTTCTTCTTGGTGGCCTCATTCCCACCATACCTAGCAGTGATTGCCTCAAACAAAGACTTTGCATCCTTATACTTGCTGAAGTTTAAGAGTTGATCATTTGAAATGGTCATCATCAGCAAGCTTTTAGCCTTGACATCGTTTTACTTTTGTAGCCTCTCTTCTGCAGTCACTAGAGAGGTTTGCAAAACAGTCTCGTCTTTACCATCAACTGTTGTTGTAGATGTTGAAGGTTTAAAAGAGTTTCCATCTTCAATGATCTCCCAGAGTGCATAGTCCTGCACTTGGAAGTATTGTTCTATTCGAAGTCTCCACATCTCAAATTCGTTTTACTTCAGCATTGGCAATTTAGCAGCCATGTTGGTTTGTATGTTTTCCATGTCCATTATCTTCTCTTCTAAATCAATAGTATCAACCTGGATCTGATACCACTTGAGAGGACTTAAAACACTTAGGATGTTACTCCTTTATGATGTGTTTATGATACTTTGAGGTTATGTAGTTAAGTATGCGGAATCTACTTAGCAACACTTAAAAGATGTTGTTTAATGTAACAGTGATGTAGAATGAACAATGAACACAATAAGTTTAACTTCAAACGATTCAATATTATTCAAGAATAATACGAGTGATCTCAATATCACTAGGGTTACAACGACCTTGAATCTTAACAATAATCTATTACTAGTATATAACCATCTAACCTAGGATCTCCTTTTATAGACTTAAGGAGTCCTTTACAAGATAAATATTCTACCATATATTTCTAACTAATTAAGATATATATAAGATCCATTCCATACTTATCCTTTACATATCTTCTAAAATGGTTTTTCATGCCAGCAGTACCTTCATTACAACTAGCAGTACTAACTTGACAGTTTGTACTGTTAGTTGTTTCTTCAGCAGTCTTTAGTTATACACTAGCAGTTTGTACTATCAGTGCAATTCTCCCAGCAGTACTAAGTCAGAACATTTAATTCCCAACACTCAATAAATCAGATACGTCGTACTCAAATTTTTATATGATACGCTGTATGAAAGATAAAAACGCTATACGCCGTATCTAAAGAATTAGATGCGTCGTATCGTTTAGTTCAGAAAAATACGGCAGACAATAATAATGCTGAAAAACAAAAAAACAAAAAAAAACAAAAATTAAAGAAAACAAACAAACATGAAAACAGTAAATATGCAAAAAAAATACAATGAATGAAAACAATACAAATACACAACAAAGTTAGTAAACTAGAAACTAAAAATCAAAAGCTAAATAAGGTTAAATCTAAATTAAAACATTAGCAGATATTCAAGTATTAAACAATTCACTCCCCGGCAACGGAGCCAAAAACTTGATGCGTGCGTATATTGTTGTAAGTATAGATTATATTATCAAGTTTTAAATTTATATTTAGCCGACTTATCCTATAACACACACTAACGAGCAGTGTACCCAATCAATGTAGGCTAGTTGGTAAGCAGAGTGTCGAACACTAAGAGTGGAACATTAACACCTAGATATCTATCAATATTTTAATCCTGAGTTAGTTCTAATGACCTAATCTAATGCAAGGGGGTTTTCAGCCTGAGAGACTGGCACGATGTGTAGATTAAGTAAATAATAAGTAAAACAAATAAGCGAATGGTACACACGTACACAGATAGAAAACAGATATAGATAAGAGGCCTGGCTGATAGTAGGAAGATTTGTCACCTGTTTAATTGCTTAGCTGTATAAGATGTACTAAAATCTATTCTCTCTCTGTGGAATCTTAATGTATGTGTTCAACTTAATGATTACTAGGTTTATGTATTATTTATCCCTTTTACAGGCTTACATTAACTATACGAACAATGTTAATGAAGTAATTGCGCGAGCCTACGTAGACAAGGCGCGATAAACTCAATATATAATCAAAACATAAACATCAAATACTCTTTATAAAAGCTGGAAACAATTAAGTCTGATCAAATAGTGAAAAAGACGCTAACTCAATGATTAACAGATTGCTGATACAAGTAAATGAATCTTCCTGTGAATTAAAATACTAGCAGGACCTTCTTACTGCTCTGAATTTGTCCTTTAGGTTGTGTCTTGTGCTGCCAATTCGTATGGTTATCTTCCTTGTTATGTGTGTCGAATGTGGCTGTCGAATGGGGTATTTATACTTTTTGATAACAGGATCGATACGGCGTATCCATTAAGTTGATATGCCGTATCTAGGTAACTTCGCGTGGGGTCCAAGATTATTATATTTTGGAATATTCATACACCGTCATAGGATACGGCGTACCTTCAATCTTTGTACGGCGCATTATCCTTCAATATCTTGGATTATCTGGTGAAGTCTTGAGATTAATATGCCGCATATCTGGAATATAATACGGCGTATCTGGAGTAAAACAAGTCAGATCTTCCCGTTGACCAAGGTTTCATATACGGCGTATGGGATAATTCCATACGGCGTATGCTTCAAAGTCAGGCAATGGTATTCATAATCGTCTAAGTCTTTATGTACGGCGTATCTGTCCAGAATGATACGGCGTATCTTCCTTGAGTTTAGTAGACTTTTCCAACTTGATCCATTTGGCTCCAATTTACGTCCAAAATAACTAACTTTCACCAAATGCTTGTTTATAACTGAGATTTACAAAAGTAAGTTATTAAGTATCAATTCTCACATTTAATAATATAAAACAAGTGATAAACATAGGATAAATGATGTCAATAAAATGTAGTTATTTGATATCATCAATCGCAGGAGCTGAGATTTACAAAAGGACTAACGAGACCAAAACAAGACCAAAACGACTCAAGTCTTAAAAAAAACTGTTGGGTTTTGAAGATGCTGCTGCTCTTGATACTTATTGAAATACACTAAGTATTACTCTGCTGCTAGTCTGAGTAACTCTGCTGCTAGCCTGAGTAACTCTGCTGCTAGTGTATTTAATCTGCTGCTGGTGTTATCTGATGGATGGTATAATAAGTTAAGTATAATTCTGCTGCTAGCTACGAAGACTCTGCTGCTAGAGTAATTATGCTGCTGCTTATTGGATATGTATAGTATGTTAGGATAAGTATAGAAAAGATACGTAAAGATATTTTTCTTGTATAGAAAGTTTTGTAACCGACTAGGACTCCTTAGTCTATAAAAGGAGGATCTAGGGTTAGGTTTTACGTACGTATCATTATTGTTTTACACTTCAAGGTTTCTTGTAACCTCGTTGCTATTCAGAGCAACCGTATTAATATATTGAAGTGTTGTTTGATTGTTAGTTATTCTTCTTAAGATCAATCACTAATTTCCGCATAGTAATTGATAATTTGTTCAAGAACAGTTTCTATATCTATTGTCTTAGGTTTATATCTAAGATAATTAATAAGATCGTGAAGCTCGTCTGGGATCAACAAGTGGTATCAGAGCTTGTGATCTAGAAACTGGTACCAAGAAGAATTACTGAATACAAGATTTGTTCATCATCAAAGTAAGCAATGGAATCTGATTCAACACACATGGTTACTGCATCAAGAGTCCCCATGCTCAAGACTGGTGAATACGAGATCTGGAAGATGAGAATTCAACAATATATGAGAATGGTTGATTACTCAATTTGGGAAGTTGTTTTAAATGGCGACAGTCAGCCAACCAAGACTGCTACTGGATCAGTCTTGACTCTCAAGACAAGTGAGGAGAAAGCACATAGAAGATTGGAGGTTAAGGCTCACAGTATTCTCATGATGGGAATACCTAATGATTATCAACTAAGCTTTAATCATATTGAGTCTGCTAAGGAGTTATGGGAGGCTATTGAACTTCGATTTGGTGGGAACGAAGCTACAAAGAAGTCAAGAAAGAACCTACTGAAGCACCAGTTTGAAACTTTTACTGCTTTGAGTTCTGAGAACATTGAGGGAACTTATGATAGACTTCATAAACTGACCAGTCAGATGGCTCTATTGAAGATTGATGTATCTCAAGAAGATATCAATCTAAAATTTCTGAGAAGCCTATCTCCTGAATGGAACACTCACACAGTGATTTGGAGGCACAAGGAAGATTTTGAAAAGATGACATTGGATGATCTGTATAATAACTTGAAAGTATATGAATCTGAAGTCAAGGGATTGTCAAGTTGATCTTCTACCACAAACAATCTTGCTTTTGTATCCTCAAGCAACAAGAATTCTGGTAATCATCAAGAACAACACTCTGCTGCCGGTACTTTCATTCCTGCTGCTGGTTCACATGTCTTTGCTGCTGACTCTACCAATACTAATACCATCAATGATGCTGCTATTTGTACTTATTTGGCTGAACTTACTTCAAGTACTGCAGTTATGCCTCAAGATCTGGATGATCTTGATCCTGATGATGTTGAAGAGATTGATTTGCAATGGCAGTTTGCAATGCTAACTATGAGGGCAAAAAGGTTTCTTAAAAGAACTGGTAAAGAACTTAAGTTCAGAAGAAACAATAATGTGGGATTTGACAAATCAAAAGCTGAATGTTATAATTGTCATAAGAAGGGACACTTTGCAAGAGAGTGCAGAGCACCCAAAAGAAGCAATGAGAATGGCAAGAAGATTACTGTTGAAGAGCCAAATCCTAATACTGCTATGGTGTCATGTGATGGGTTAGGAGAGTTTGACTGGAGTGATCATACTGAAGATGGTCCTAATTTTGCATTGGTAGCTGATGAAGAACCTAAAGAACAACAATTTGCTCTTATGGCCTACTCTTCCTCTGGATCAGACTCTGAGGTATCCAATGAATCATCTTGTTCTTTTAAATCATGTCATGATACAATAGAAGTACTTAAGTCTAGCAATGGAGATCTTAAAATGGAGATTGAAAAACTTAAGTTAGACAATTTTAGTTATCAATTTGGTTTAAAAAATGTAGAAGAGAAGCTTGAATTTTTCAAAAAGACTGAAATTGAATATGTTGATAAGATCACTAGTTTAGAAATTGAGCTTATTAAGAAAGATTGTGAAATTAAGGTTCTAATGGGAAAAGTAGAAGAGGCTGAACAGGCTAGAGATTCAGCTATAAGTGAGACTGAAAAACATGTTGTTAGGGTGAAAAAACAACAATTTGCCACTGACATCCTCAGTAAACCAATAGGTAGACACTTTGCAGACACAGGCAGTGGTCTAGGATACAATGTTGTTGCTCCACCAAAGAACCTTAGTTCCTATGCTCCTCCTACTAGGACATTGTCTTTCATACCTGAGTCTGAGGCCAAACCTGTAGGTGAAACTAGTGAAACTAAAATAGAGTCACCTAAGGTTGAGAAAAAGTGGACTGATGCACCCATTATTGAAGATTGGGTGTCTGACTGTGATGATGATGTTGAGGAATCTGATTCAATCCCTAAGAACAAAAAGGAAGCAATTCCTGCTGTTGTTGAATCAAAAGTGCCTAAGACTAAAAAGGTTGAGTTTGTTAAACCTAAGCTAGGTAGGAGTATCTCTAGAAAAATGGCTGAGTATGATAACACACCTAGCGAATACCCTAAGAGATCAAATAACTTGCCTAGAGGAAACCAGAGAAATTGGAACAGTCTAGTTTCACAAAGATTAGGTACTGATTTTCAATTACTTAAAAAGGCATGTTATAGTTGTGGCAATTTTGAACATTTGCAAGAAGACTGCTACTACTATCAAAAACCTGTTTGGAACCAATACACTAGGGTGAACCATAGAAATTTTGCTAGAAAGACTCACCCTCACCCCAAAAGAAACATGGTTCCCAAGGAAGTTTTGATGAGAGATGGTGCTTCTAGAATTATCTCACCTATTGCACCAAAAGGGCCCATAAAGAAAGACATAGTTGATACTGCTGCTAAGGCAGACTCTGCTGTTTTGCCAAAAATGGTTACTGATACTGTTGTGGGCAACCATTTTTATGCTGTTAAGGCCTCAGCTTGCTGGGTCTGGAAACCTAAAGTTAAAGTTTTGGATCATGTTCTCAGACACAGCAGTGCACCAATGCAGTTAAAGAAATTTGACTACTTTGAAGCACAAGGCAGATCCAAGTCAGTAATGGCTTGGGTCCCAAAGAGAAACTAATTCTCTTACTTTTTGTGCAGGGCAATCTACAAAAGGAGCTAAAGGATAAATGCATTTTTGATAGTGGATGCTCTTCACATATGACTGGAGACCAAAGCAATTTGGAAAACTTTGAAGCTTTGGATGGTGGATACGTTGCCTTTGGGAATGACCCTAAAGGAGGTAAAATCGTTGGAAAAGGCATCATCAAAACTGGAAAATTGGATTTTGAAAAAGTGTATTTGGTGAATGGACTAAAGTTCAATCTTTTTAGTGTCTCACAAATGTGTGACAGAAAGAATTTTGTTATTTTTACAGACACTGAGTGTCTTGTCTTATCTCCTGA
The DNA here is from genome assembly GCA_021014915.2 of Artemisia tridentata subsp. tridentata. NCBI lineage: Eukaryota > Viridiplantae > Streptophyta > Magnoliopsida > Asterales > Asteraceae > Artemisia > Artemisia tridentata. The sequence goes on from CP139507.1 coordinate 219,341,676, forward strand.
CTATAAGATACCTGATGATAAATTAGTACTTCTTAAAGTCCCTAGAAATGACAACATATACAGTGTGGATATAAAGAACATTATTCCTAAAAGAGATTTAACTTGTCTGTTTGCCAAAGCCACTATTGATGAATCCAAACTTTGGCATAGAAGGCTTGTCCATTTGAACTACAAGGCTATCAACAAGTTGGTGAAAGGGAACTTGGTCAGAGGATTACCTTCAAAGGTCTTTGAAAACCCTGAAATATGTGTTGCTTGTCAGATGGGAAAGCAACATAGAGCAACTTGTAAGTCCAAAGTGGTGAACTCTATTTCTGAACCCTTGTTTATGTTACATATAGACCTATTTGGACCTACTTATGTGAAAAGCTTGAACAAAAAGATGTATGGCTTAGTGGTCACTGATGATTTTAGTAGATTTACTTGGGTATTCTTCTTAGCTACTAAGGATGAGACTCCTGGCATTCTTAAGGCTTTTATTACAAGGATAGAAAACCTATTTAATCATAAAGTTAAGGTCATCAGATGTGACAATGGAACTGAATTTAAGAACCAAGTGATGAATCAGTTCTGTGAGAAAAAGGGTATAACAAGACAGTTTAGTGTGGCTAGAACTCCTCAGCAAAATGGAGTTGCTAAGAGGAGGAATAGAACATTAATTGAGGCTGCTAGGACCATGTTGTCTGAGTCTAAGTTACCTACCACCTTTTGGGCTGAAGCAGTCAACACTGCTTGCTATGTGCAAAATAGGAGTAAGGTAGTTAAGCCTTATAACAAGACCCCTTATGAGTTATTACATGGTAAGAAACCCCTGATAGATTTCTTAAGACCATTTGGGTGTCCTGTTACTATCTTGAGCACCATTGACCACCTAGGCAAGTTTAGTGAGAAAGCAGACATAGGTTTCTTTGTTGGATACTCCACTCATAGTAAGGCTTTTAGAGTCTTCAATCAAAGGACTGGGCATGTGGAGGAAAATTTACATGTTACAATTAGAGAAACCACACCTAATGTTGATGGAAAAGGTCCTGAATGGATGTTTGATATTGATTCTCTAACCAAAAGTATGAATTATCAACCAGTCATTGCAAGTGCAACTGACATGTCTGCAGGTACACAAACTAACCCTACTGCAGGTACACAAGCTAAGGATAATGCATCTGCAAAAGAGTTTGTGTTGATTGAAAGATGGAATATTGATCAGCCTTTCACACCTAATGGGGGCAAGAGTTCACTGGATGATGATGTTCATGATGAAGTTCCAAAGAATGATGCAGAAGGAAGTGTTTAGACTTCTCATGATGGCAAGAATGGTGATAAGGAGAGGGATGAAGAGTCAGCAATTGATGGACTCCAAGGGAATAAAGCTAGCAGCAGTTCTCTCAACTCTGCTGCCAAGCCAAAACACTCTGCTATTAGGCCAAACCACTCTGCTGTTAGGCCAAAACACTCTGCTGCTAAGCCTGGTAATTTTGCTGCTGTTCCCAAGGACTCTACTGCTGATAAAGATGGTGATTTTGATGAGATGCCAGAGTTAGAAGAAGTATATGTGGACACTGATGATGAAATTGTTGATGTCTTTGGTGCTGGAGCTGATCTATCAAATTTGGAAACTGATATACCTGTTAGTCCCACTCCAACAACCAGAATTCATAAGAATCATCCAAAGGAGCAGATTATTGGAGATGTTCAATCTGTTGTTCAGACCAGAAGTAAATCAAAAGGGTTGGGTGATCTGATCAATCAGGGACTGTTTGCTCAAACTCTCAAAAAGAGGAATAGCCACAAGGATTTACAAAATTGTATGTTTGCCTGTTTCTTATCTCAAAAGGAACCCAAGAACATTCACACGGCTATGAAAGATGAAAGCTGGGTTGAAGCTATGCAAGAGGAGCTGCTGCAGTTCAAGCTTCAAGAAGTCTGGACATTGGTGGATCTACCTAATGGAAAAAGGGCAATTGGTACAAAATGGGTGTTCAGATGCAAAAGAGATGAAAGGGGCATTGTTATCAGAAACAAGGCTAGATTAGTAGCTCAGGGATACACTCAGGAAGAAGGAATAAATTATGATGAGGTATTTTCCCCAGTTGCAAGAATTGAGGCTATCAAAATATTCTTAGCATATGCCTCATTCAAAAACTTTCCTGTGTACCAAATGGTTGTGAAAAGTGCTTTCTTGTATGGAGAGATAGATGAGGAAGTCTATGTTATGCAACCACCTGGATTTGAAGACCCTAAGTATCCTAATAGGGTTTATAAAGTAGATAAGGCATTATATGGACTACATCAAGCTCCTAGAGCTTGGTATGACACCTTATCCAAGTATTTGTTGAACAATGGTTTTAGCAGAGGAGCCATTGACAAAACCTTGTTCATTAAGAAAGACAAAAAGGATATCCTACTTGTTCAGGTTTATGTAGATGATATTATTTTTGGGTCTACTAATAAGGTGTTATGTGAAGAATTTGAGAAGCTTATGCACAACAAGTTTCAGATGAGTTCTATGGGAGAACTCACTTTCTTTTTGGGGCTTCAAGTTAAGCAGAAAACAGATGGAATTTTTATTAGCCAAGACAAGTATGTGGCTGATATTTTGAAGAAGTTTGAATGTAAAGATGTGAAGCCTGCAAAGACAACAATAGAGACCAACAAACCTTTACTCAAGGATGAAGATGGGGAAGAGGTTGATGTTCATCTTTATAGATCAATGATTGGTTTATTGATGTATCTGACTGCTTCAAGGCCAGACATTATGTTTGCTGTGTGTGCGTGTGCCAGATTTCAAGTATCCCAAAAAGTTTCTCACTTGAATGCTGTTAAGAGTATTTTTAGGTATTTGAGGAGTCAACCAAGGTTGGGCCTCTGGTATCCTAAGGATTCTCCTTTTGACTTGGTGGCATACTCTGATAGTGACTATGCTGGAGCTAGTTTGGATAGAAAATTAACCACTAGAGGCTGTCAGTATCTTGGACATAGGCTGATCTCTTGGCAATGTAAGAAATAAACAGTGGTGGCAAATTCAACAACTGAAGCAGAATATGTGGCTGCTTCTAGTTGCTGTGGACAAGTGCTCTGGATTTAGACTCAACTGTTGGATTATGGGTACAATTTCATGAACACCAAAATTTACATTGACAACAACAGCACAATGTGTATTATTAGAAATCCTGTTTATTACTCTAAAACAAAACACATAGAGATAAGACATCATTTTATTAGAGATTGTTATGAGAAAAAGTTAATTCAAGTGGTTAAAATACATACTGACAACAATGTTGCTGATTTACTTACTAAAGGTTTTGATGTAGGTAGATTTCAATTTTTAGTTGCTAGTATTGGCATGATCAATCTTTAAACATCTTATCTCTGTATGTTTTTGTAAAACTGTGTAAGGATTTGTGCTGTTGTTAAGTCAAAGTTTGTTGTTTCTTAAATTGTCTGTTGTTAAGTTGTCTGCTGCTATGCTACTCTGCTGCTATGCTGTCTTGTGTGTTTATATGGATTATGGGATATTCTTGCTTGTGTTTTTGTGGTTTTCTACTAATCTTTTGCAGATATTCATAAGTTCACATCAAGTAAAGCAAGGAAACTTAAAGTTCATTAACCACAGAGATGAGTACAATACAAAAGATCCATTACATTCAAAAGAAATCAAGACACAAGATTTCCAAGCCAAACAAACTTATTCCCTAACAAAGCTTCCTTTTTCCCTTGTCGGTGAGGTCAGGCATGGTCTTCTTACCTCCTCTGCCTTCCATTAGTCTTGACACTTGTGGACATGGAAGACACAACACAACTTTAGGTATATGCCTTGAAGATGCTTGCTTCTTTTCTGGCATCGTGACCTTAGACTTTGAATATTCTTGCTTCCTTTCTGGCACTGTGATCTTGCTCATTCCTGCTACGGCCTTCTCCATCTCTTTAGTGAGGACTTTTGATAATGATGGAATCCATGTTTCGTCATCCGAGTCAGAGGATGAGTCACTTACGTAGGATGGTGGTGTGGGAAGCTTATCGGAGTCTGAAGAGGAGATATTCATTGGCTTCTTGGATTTCTTGAATCTTGTTGCTGCTTGCTTTGTTCTTCCCGTTGGATTGCACCCTGGTGGAAAATATGATGACCAACCATTATCATCAGATGATGATGAATCAGATGGAATTTCTATGATCGGTACCTTTGAAGAACTCATGATGATTGGATTATTGTGTTAGGGTTTGTGGATTTTGGGATTCGCTAAAGTCTCAAGGCAATTTATAGACTTATGGTGTCTATGGGTATTCAATGGGGAGTTGGTGTTAGCAATTAATTTGATTGAGGGATTAATTAAGAGAATTGGGGATAATTGACTTTTAGTCAAACATTTTGTCACTCTGCTGCTGAGTTTGAAAGTAAAGAGGCCAATTTGTAAAATTTGGCGCGCATAGAACCCTAATTAGAACAAAACGGTCTCAAAATCCAATTCGATCTCATTACGTACCTTAAGCGCCCAAACTTACACCCTATTCTATCACTAAACCCAAATTCAAATCGTTGGATCAAAAACCCCCAAAATCAAAACTCTCATTTCCAATGGCTAGAAGACAATTCCCTGTTGAGCAAAATCAAATCGCGTTTCTTCAAAAGATTCCTGAAGCTGAAGGTTTCACTGAAGTCATGGACTTTCTTAATGCATCACAATTAAGGTATGCATTAATGGTGGATCCTCCTATATTTAAATCCCACATGCGACAGTTTTGGTCGACTGTTACGATCGAAACTAGACATGGGGAGCAAATGTTAATTGGTATAGTGGATGGAGCAAGTATAGTAGTTACTGAAACATCTATAAGGCGAACTCTTCGCCTTAAAGATGATGAAGCAACCACTTGTCTTCCTACAGACACTATTTTGGCCGAACTTGAGAAAATGGGGTATGAGAGGCAAAATTCTAGTGGTAAACTTTTTAAACGCCTTCTTTGCCCACATTGGAAGTTTCTTCTTCATACCATTCAACATTGTTTAATTCCTAAAGTAAGTGGGTGGAATGAGTTTAGTGCATCTCAAGCATCAGCTTTGATTTGCCTGGCCTCAGGACAACCATTTAATTTTTCATCCATGATTTTTGAAGGGTTGAAGAGGTATGTCACAAAGAAATTTTATCTGTATCCAAGGTTTTTACAACTTATGATCAACTATCAACTTAAGAAACCCTTGGAACATACAAAAATTGTCAAAATGTTTGCTTTTCTAAAGAAAAATGGGATTGGTTTTTCTGGTACTATAACTCCCTTATCTCAACACATTTTGGATACTGTGGCTGCTGCTAATGAGGATGAAGAAGCTGGAACTCCCACAGCTTCCCATCACACATCCTCCTCTGCAAGTTTGAATGAATCATTTTCCAATGAACCCCAAAATACCCATTCACCTAGGTATTCACAAGAACAGGGCACTAAGTTACCTCAGACTAGTGCTAGTATGGAAGCAGATGAGGCTGCCATAGGTGATGGAGATGGCATGAAGGAAGGGGCTGACACTACTGTCTCTGGTTTAGTAACTGAGCAGGACAGTGTCAACATAAGTAAGACCCCAACCTTGGCAACATCTAATGCTAACGGTTCTTTTGAACCTGCTGCACAAGATGGTAACCCCAGCCAACTGGCTAATATGGGGGGCTCAGATGTTCAACCTAGGGTTGAAACTGAGTTTCAGTCCCAAGATTTACCTCTTTGGGAAGTTAACACATCCCGAAGTGATGAGGACAGCCATGGAACTACTAATGAATTGATGGATAATACTGTACACATTGTCAATGCCCATGATGCACCTCTCGGACCAGGTCACACAGGTCGAAGTGTTGAGGCTAGTCTTGAAAATCCAAATATTGAATTGATGGGTACTTCAACTGTACAAAATGCCAATGTCAATGATCCACCTCTCGGGTCAGGTAATACAGACCGAAGTGGTGAGACTATTATGAAACAAATTGCTGAATTGACGGATAAATGTACACGATTGTCAAAAGAAGTTCTTGTTCTTACTGAAGAGTTGCAGGTGATGAAGAACTCTCAAACCACTCAAGATGCAGTCATTCACAAATTGAGGTTAAGGGTGAAGTATCTAGAGAGTGTCCAATGGAAAAGAATAAGATCTTCTCATAGTTTGAAGGCTAAGCTAAGGAAGAGTTCCAAACCATGTTTGGAAGAGGATGCTTCCAAATAGGGGAGGAATGACCATGAAGATAGGCAGATAATAAAGGGTTCAGGGGAGGTTATAAAGGATTCAGGGGAGGTTGTGATAGAAAAAGGTGAAAATGTTGCTGATGTTGGTGAAAAGAATGGTGAAAAGAATGCACAGATTGACTCTGCTGCTGGTGCAGAACACTCTGCTGCTGGGCTAAAGCACTCTGCTGCTGAACCAGATGAAGACACAATGCCCTTAGCTCAAGTATTGTTAAATCTTGGAACCTAAACATCATCTGCACCATCAAAACAACAAGAACAAACTGCTGTTCCTAATTCACAATCTGCTGCTACTGCACATCATGTAAAATCATCAACTCCAAGACCCAAGCTCAAAGGAATTGGCATAAAAGAACCCACTTCCACACCCAAATCTATATTATCATCTATTTCATTAAAAGATAAAGGAAAAGGTGAAGAAGTTGAAGAATCTGCACATTATCCTACACACCTTCCATTTGAGTTCTGGCCAAAAGAAGATCAGATTGCTCATGATGAGGAATATGCAAGGAAGGTGGCAGCTAATGAAGAAAGGAATATATTTGAATTTATGGAAAGATCTAAATCTAAAGATGTTAATCAAGAAGAATTTAATGAACAGCTACAATATTTCTTGGATTCTTCTTTGATTGTAAGAGGTCAAGCTTCATTGATAATGAAAGATGAGCAGTTGGATGAAAAAGAAAAGACAGAGGAGCTTGTAGAGTTTATACTCAAAAAGAATAGAGTAGCTAGATGGGAAGAGCTAATTCAGAGAATTAGAGAAGGACAGAAGTATGGGTACAAAACAAAGTTACCTACAAAGAAGGAATTATTTGATGATATGAAGTATTATTTGAAGAATACAAGAAATTACAGTATGAAAGATTTCAAAGGAAAGTCAGATGCTATAATTACAAAGGAATTTTATGAAACCTATGCTATGCTGAACTCTCCAAGGCAAGGTTTCAAAACAGGAAAGAAGAGAGAACTAGAAGTTATGGAGTCTGATAATGTGAAGAAATCAAAGACTGGAGAAGAAGGACAAATTGATAAGTAGATACTGAAAAGATTTTGAGCAGTAAGTGTTTGGAAACATCCTCTTGGTGATTAGCTGGAGTTATAGGAAACTTGATGATTTTGGAGAGAAATATCAAGTTTAGGGGAGGATTGTTGGGTTTTGAAGATGCTGCTGCTCTTGATACTTATTGAAATACACTAAGTATTACTCTGCTGCTAGTCTGAGTAACTCTGCTGCTAGCCTGAGTAACTCTGCTGCTAGTGTATTTAATCTGCTGGTGGTGTTATCTGATGGATGGTATAATAAGTTAAGTATAATTCTGCTGCTAGCTACGAAGACTCTGCTGCTAGAGTAATTATGCTGCTGCTTATTAGATATGTATAGTATGTTAGGATAAGTATAGAAAAGATACGTAAAGGTATTTTTCTTGTATAGAAAGTTTTGTAACCGACTAGGACTCCTTAGTCTATAAAAGGAGGATCTAGGGTTAGGTTTTACGTACGTATCATTATTGTTTTACACTTCAAGGTTTCTTGTAACCCCGTTGCTATTCAGAGCAACCGTATTAATATACTGAAGTTTTGTTTGATTGTTAGTTATTCTTCTTAAGATCAATTGCTAATTTCCGCATAGTAATTGATAATTTGTTCAAGAACAGTTTCTATATCTATTGTCTTAGGTTTATATCTAAGATAATTAATAAGATCGTGAAGCTCGTCTGGGATCAACAAAAACCATTACCACGCCTCTTAGCCTTTTCAAAACAGTTTGTAATCATGTTTTAGACCTTATTTTACCACTCCACAACTCACGTATAACCACACTATTTTACAGCCAACATAATGACACCAAAACATACAATAACGAGGCAAACAAACCCTACCCTCAACCATATTTAGATCCGATATATATACACATTCATGTAGGTTTAAAATGACAGAAGTAACATGTATTCCATCCCATGATAATCATACACATGACACACACACACAAAATTTACGAGCCAAGTACCACTTGAAATCACACCAAAACCAGCCCTATTTCACGTATTTAATGTGTACGCCTCTCTTCATAATTATTAGGGTTTTATCCAGGTTTTTAGTCATATAATTAGACATCATATAAAGGTCAAATAACCAGATCGAAGGTGTGCATAGCAATCAGATTCAAATAGCAAAACAGAAGTGAAATTTGACACACAAGTTATAAAGCTTCATGGTTTTACGTGACGTTTAAAAGTTCATTAGCATAACAGATTTAGCGAGACATGTATATAACATATTAGCATGGTTATTATGGTTCATGTCACATGTTTTATCATTGTTTACAAGGTGTCGCATGGCTGGAAAAACAATAGGAAATGGTACCTTTGTGACAGAATTAACGAGACCCAAAAGAGACCAAAAGGAACCCCACGAATCAATACACAAGCAACCCAAAATGTATCACGATTAACACTAGCTTTCATCTTCTTCTTCCTTGCTCTTGAGGGCTGAATAAAATGGTGGCTGCACTTAGAGTTTCATATGGAGAGGAGAGGAGATAATTGCCGTATATTTTTGTGAGAGAAAAATGATGAAGCATGGGTTTAAGTGGGGGGAATGTCGTGATTTTAGGGCTAAGGGGAACCAACAAGATCTTTTAAAGTTCAACAAATATTTGTTCCTATCTTGGCTTTAATAAAAAAAACATGTGACAAGGGGGAAGGGTCAAAAATTTCGGATCAAGTAACAAGGAAACATGGTGTACCGATTTTTAATGGTGGACTTAGGTTTAGGATTTATTTTGTATTTAATTTATAGTTTAGGTTTCATTTTAATATAAGTGTATAATGTATAGTTTTATTTGTAAGTAATTAAATGTCAAACTTAGGTTAAAAATTCAAATATTCAAATAAATATGTTTACGGAATTTAGGGTTTTACAACTCTTCCCTTCTAAAAAGAAATTTTCATCCTCAAAATTGAAATGAAAGAATAAACGAAGACATACCAGATTACGAAAGGCAATGAAAATGATTTTAACAAATGGAAAGGTTTGCTTCTCATGACTCGATCTTGACGATCTAGAATAGCCTCAGGCTCCTCAACAAAAGACGAATCATAACGAACCTGATCTAACGGATACGAAACATATATAGAGTGGATGTTAATTACATAAAACACAATCATGAATAAGAAACAAATACGATGGTAAAGCTAAACGATAGGAAACTTCATCAAATAAATCCCAAACTTTCAAACGATCAAAAGGAACATACAAATAATCCAGAAGCATAAAGCGAGTTATAATGTATCAAACGCATAATGGAATGGGTATACTACCCGCACAAATGAAAACAAAAATAAAGAACCCCTGAACCGCGGACTCACTTCCCTCTTCCACCTTTCTTAGGATAACCACGAGCCTTATATTCCATCGAACCACATGAGAAACACGCTCCAGTAACTTTATGACAAGGCTTCCCTAGGTGAGGCTTCCCACATGTATCATATGGAGGAGATGATGCCTCATCAGGGTACTTCTTCCGATAAGACGATCCAGAATCACAATTAGACTGTCGACTACGATCTCGCCCGGATCTCTGATAGTAATCACCCTGCCTATCCGACCCACGACGATCATAACTCCTCTGCTCGTACACACCCCGTCTATCTGAACCACGTTGATCATAGCTTCTATGCTCATACCTCTTCCGAGAACTCACTTCAGCTGGTCGTATCCTGTCCCCGTCTCTGTTCCTCTTGTTATCCATAGACCTCTCACGTAGAATCTCGATGTTCCGAGCCGCATTCGCAACATGAGCAACATCCTTGAACTCAGTGTTCATGGTACCATCCAAAATCCATTCATTCAACGCCCATTTAAAATGCTTCGCCTGTTCTTCCTGAATACCAGCCTTAGTCCCCAAAAACCCAGCTAACCTTAGGAACCTCCTCATGAATTCACCACTAGTTTCATTCTCTTTCTGAAGAATGGTGTGACACTCTCTCTCATACTTCTACTGTTCAGACCTTAGAAAATGCTGCAAAAAGAAAAGGTCGCGGAAGTCATTCCATGACAATGTGACCACATACCCATCAACTCCCTTAGCCTGCTTGTGAGCCTTCTACCAACTGAGGGCATCACCTTCCAGCTTATAGCTAGCCAGCCTAGCCTTAAACTCATCTGCACATCCCAACAACCTCAAAAATCTTCTCATTATGGGCAATCCAATTTTCAGCTTCAACTAGAGTAGTGGCATAGCGAAACGATTGAAGTTTCTGCTTCACAAACCTCTCCAACCAAACATGCATAGTGGGTGGAGGATCGCCACCAGTACCACCAGTAGTCCCTGTCTGACTAATTTCTTCAGTAATTCTGGAAGTGAGATCTGGTAACAAAGCTTGAATGGCCGCATAACAGCCGCATTAAAAGCAGTTTCATCACCAGTCGGGGTAGAAGCACGTGTGTTCACCATCTAAAAAGATCAATAAACGAAACAATGAAGACAAATCAGAGGTTAAGATCAAGGTGTGAAAGGAAATAGTTAACGCAGAAGGAAGCCTAATTTCTGCCCAATCCTCACAGGTCATAACCTAAGCTCTACAGGACGATACCTAAAGCTCTGATACCATAATTGTAACACCCCACCCCGACTAGGGTAATAATGTCACATTATGGTGTCAATCAGAACATAATAAACGTAAGCGGAAGTCTTAAATAAATAAAGTACGAGTCATGAAACAAATAACTTCTTAGGAATACAAACTACTCAAATTCTTAAACGAAAAGTAATAACCAAAACATAAATCTCAAACTAAATCCAGATGACAAGGAAAACTAATGTAATACCTGAAATTTCAAAATATGCAAAATTACCAAATTGCCCTTGTAACCTTAAATTTCACTTATAAATTAAATAAAATACCAAATTAATCCCAAACTCTTGGAAATTAGTATCATATGAAGTAAAAAAAATTTCTTGAACATTTTAACATTTTACATGTCACAAAAATAATTGTCACATTTAATTTAAATATATATGGCCGAATGGTAATTATACATTATATTATATTTACTAAATTAAATCAATAAATCAACAAAATAAGGGATAAATACTACAAAATAATTAGAGATCTTGGAAAATCAGATTTTTGGCCTTATCACAATGCCTTGGGCCGAAATCCATGCCCTCTCCTCCATAATATATACGGTTCAACATATATCCCTTTCTTTTATATCCCTTTTAAATCGACAAACAACCCCAAAAACTCTCTTTCACTCCTGCGATTTTCTGGAGCTGGTCCTATATTTTTCGTGGCATATACTGAGTTCAAGGAAGCTTAGAAAAATAGAAGTTCGAATTTAGGAAGCTTGGTTCAACAGTTCTAGATTTAATTGTTTGAATTCTTTTGGCCGAGAGGTATAATTTTTCCCTAGCTCATTCGAATTTTCTAAAAACATTCTGGTATTTTTCTGGACTTATTTACATCATACAGGGTTTTTAAATAAAATAAAAATCAAACACTTTAGGGTTAGGGTTTTTATTGAAGAATCTGAGTAATTAATGCACTTTTAAGGTATATTTAATAATTGGTAATGATTGGTGGAATTAGGTTAGGGTTTGTGTAGTTTTTTTTAGGTTTACCGATTTTAATAATAAAACTAGAAGGGTTGTTTTGTAATTATTAAAACTTATGGGATATTTTTGTAACATGTATTAGACTAGGGGCTGTTCGAATAAAATATAATATAGGGGCCCTATGTGTAAATTTTGTAATTTAAAAGGTTTAATTAGTAAATTTTGTAACTTATATAATTCGAATTAATAATTTAATAAATTGAGGGACTTGTTTTCTATGTATTGGAAACTTAAGGGTAACTAGTATAAATATTTATGTCAGGGGTATAAGGTGTAATTTTGGTAATTGAGGGCTTAATGTGTAAATGTGGATATTATAAGTATTAAAATGTATTTTAATTAACTATGGGGTTTAAATTATAAATTAATTGATTTAGAGGGTTTAACTTGTAAAATTGTTAACATTGAAGGATTAGAGTTGTAATTATGGGAAATTATTGGATTAAAATGAATAACTTGTAATATTTGCATTTTAAACCTTTATCTTTGGCATAATTACATTTAAAAACCCTAAAATATGAAAAGTTGTCATAATTGACCCTAAAATATTATAACTTGATAAAATAAACCCTAATTCCATAATAATATTAAAGTAATGACTTAACCTAATTTTACCTTTCTAATGATGGAAACCTGCTAAAGATAGAAGTTACTTAAAAATGGAAAGACAACTAAAAATCAATTGTAATTTTGTCTTCTACTCCTTTAGGTTCGAGAAAGGGGTAACTTGATCTTTGTCAGCTTTCTATTCTTGTTTTCTGCTAATAAGGTATAGATACTCTGCCCTTTTTCAGTAAGGGTGTCTTATTCCCTTGATATGATTTTGATTTCTGATTCGTTTAAGATTCCCTAGGCCATTGCTATGTTCCCTTTTGTTGTGAACCTTTGCCATGATCCTTTGCTTTGTAAACCTTTATCTGATAAACACTGATTTGGACCTTTGATATTACTTCTGAAATATTTGATTATGAACCATCTGTTATGGACCTTTGGACATGACATTCTGATTTGATTTGATATCTGACTCTTAGTTTGATACCCGAGCCAAAATTTGTGACCCTAGCCATGAAGGTAACATGGCCATGTCATTGATGCACCAATGGCATGACTCTAGTGTGGTTGAGTGATGTTCCACACCGTCCCTTATTTGTTATCTGCTATGGCCATTATGATTATTATTTGTTTGCAGGGGCGTATGGATGCATCCTAGATCTGTTCTGTTAGTGGATTATCTATATTGATTTGTTATTGTCTGGTGATTGGTACTGTGTGCAATACATGCCCTTCACATATATCTGGGAGCTGATCACTCCATTTTGATACATGAGGTCACCCCTCATATTATCTGAGAGGCATCCCCTCTATGGTTACTATATTTGATTTGTCTGGGCTCGTGGTGGATGACTATCCTAACCTATCTCATTATATCTTCACATTGTTTATAACTCATGATGTTTCCCCATTGCATCAGGGTGTTACAACAAAGGTTGGGCTGATCCACTAAAAGCTCCTACTCTCATGACTCAATCCCAACATCCCGCTTAATATCTGCCGCAGAGAAAAAAAATGTGGCTGAGCTAATGCTCAGTGAACAGATATAAATAATGAAAAGGAATAAGTCAAAAATGAATAAGCAAAACGAATCCAACGAAAACCTGTTGAACAAGATGTTAAATGAAATAACGACTGAATATGGTATTAAGGAATAATCAAAAGGTTATAAAGGAATAATAATGGAACTGTCAAGGAACTGCCCAAGTGCCTAAACATGATACATGAATAGACCAGAACAATCAAAACAAACATTTCACATCATAGCATATCATATCATATCATAGCATAACAAATCATAGCAAGTGGAGTGATCAACTCCCAGAAGTGTATGGCACACACATATATACATATCAAATCTGAACTAAGTACCTAGGATGCATGCATACGCTCCCCTGCAAAAAAAAGTTGTACATAACCATACACCTGTACTCTGACAAGTATACTTACGTATGGAAAGTGGCCAAGTGCGCAGTAAAAAATGGGAACGCTCTGGACAAAAATACACCTCCACAGATAGCGTCATGCCATTGGTGCCTCAATGACATGGCTATGGTACCTCCATGGCTAGTTAGTACCTTGGGCAATGTATTAGGTCAAAAGATATAACTAACATAGGGTCACAATCAAAGGTCGTCCATAAAAGGTCGTCCATCAAAGATAATATACAAATGGAATTAACTGAATAATCATCAAATGGCATAATCAAACAAATATCATATCAAGGAATCGTATCAAAAGAATCATATCAAATGGAATCACCAATGAATATCATAACATATGTAATAAAATCAAAGATCAAAGAGTCATGAGAAACCCTTACTAAGAAAGGGCAGAATATCTGTACCTTAGCAAGCAAACGAAATGGAATAAATGAAATGAACACAGGAAACAGGAATCACTCCTTCTTCAGAGAATCTACACGAATTAGGGTTCATATGATACTTATTAGCTTATAGATAATCAGATTACACATTTTAGGGTTTCCTTCTATTTTAAGTAACTTCTCATTTTTAGTAACTTTCCATAATTAGTAACTTTAGGGTAAAACTCATAATTATTCAAATTAGGGTTTCAAATGAGTAAAAGTTAAGTTTAGGGTTTAATTATGTCAAATAGTTAAACTTAGGGTTTTAAGTGTATTTATACCACATGATGACCAAATTAGGGTTTCTATGCATTTAATTTGGTTTAGGGCTTATAGTTACCAAATTAGGTTTATATTGCAATTCTGGACCAGTTTCTTACAATTTATTAGGCCTGCCAAATAAGCTCTAAAAATTCTGAAATAATTATCTGTGATTCCCATATTAGTTTAGTATCTTCACAAATGTTTATAGATTCTATTTTCAAGTACAAGTACTATTTCAAAAATCATCTTTCCAGACCTATCCAGAAATTTAACTGCACATACATACAGAAAGTTTGCCTTTAATTAACCTATTTTGACAGTTCAGAAAAATCCACAAAAATTCCATCAAGTCACACATAACTTAAATATCACTCCTGTAAAAGGAGAGCTCTTAACTCCTGATGGTTTGAAGAATAAAAATAAAAAATATCGACTGATTTTGAGACTCAGATTCTCAGGTTTGATAACCTATGTTCCAAAAATCAAAAAGCATACTTACCGACCTCTAATTGCTTTGAATCTTACATTTCCATAAATTAGACAAGTAGTACTTATGTTTAGACCCAAAAACCACTTAAACACACGTTGGCATCTTCAGTTTGGATACTCATCAATCCAACCCAAATTTTGCACAGATTTCACGAGACACAAAAAGGACTAACGAGACCAAAACAAGACCAAAATGACCCAAGTCTTAAGCAAACCATTACCACGCCTCTTAGCCTTTTCAAAATAGTTTGTAATCATGTTTTAGACCTTATTTTACCACTCCACAACTCACGTAAAACCACACTATTTTAAAAAAACATAATGACACAAAAACATACAATAACGAGGCAAACAAACCCTACCCTCAACCATATTTAGATCTGATATATATACACATTCATGTAGGTTTAAAATGACGGAAGTACACATGTATTCCCACCCATAATAATCATACACACTATACACACACACATACACAGAATTTACGAGCCAAGTACCAAATGAAATCACACCAAAACAAGCCCTATTTCACGTATTTAATGTGTACGCCCCTCTTCATAATTATTAGGGTTTTATCCAGGTTTTTAGTCGTATAATTAGACATCATATAAAGGTCAAATAACCAGATCGAAGGTGTGCATAGCAATCAAATTCGAATAGCAAAACAGAAGTGAAAGTCGACACACAAGTTATAAAGCTTTATGATTTTATTTGACGTTTACAAGTTCATTAGCATAACAGACTTAGCAAGACATGTATATAACATATTAGCATGGTTATTAAGGTTCATGTCACATGTTTTATCATTGTTTAAAAGGTTTTGCATGGCTGGAAAAACAAGATGAAAAGGGTACCTTTGTGACAGAATTAACGAGACCCAAAAGAGACCAAAAGGAACCCACGAATCAATACACAAGCAACCCCAAATGTATCATGATCAACACTAGCTTTCACCTTCTTCTTCCTAGCTCTTGAGGGCTGAATAAAATGGAGGCTGCACTTAGGGTTTCGGATGGAGAGGAGATGAGATAATTGCCATATATTTTTGTGAGAGAAAAATGATGGAGCGAAGGTTTAAGTGGGGAGAATGTCATGAGTTTAGGGCTAAGGGGAACCAACAAGATCTTTTAAAGTTTAACAAATATTTTTTCCTATCTTGGCTTTAATAGAAAAAACGTGTGACAAGGGGGAAGGGTCAAAAATTTTGGATCAAGTAACAAGGAAACAAGGTGTACCGATTTTTAATGGTGGACTTCGCTTTAGGATTTATTTTGTATTTAATTTATAGTTTAGGTTTCATTTTAATATAAGTGTATAATGTATAGTTTTATTTTTAAGTAATTAAATGTCAAACTTAGGTTAAAAATTCAAATATTCAAATAAATATGTTTACGGATTTTAGGGTTTTACAAGAGCTATGCCGAAAAGAGGCGAAAACCCCTTGAGTTCCAAGTGGGAGATAAATTCATGTTGAAGGTCTCGCCATGGAAAGGCGTGAAAAGATTCGGAAAACGTGGGAAGTTGAACCCTCGTTACATTGGACCTTTCAAAATTCTTGCCAGAGTCGGGCCGGTAGCCTATCGACTCGAATTACCATCCGAACTCAGCATTGTGCATGAAGTCTTTCATGTAAGCAACTTGAAAAGGTGTCTATCTGATGACAACCTTGCTATCCCTCTGGAAGAAATTCAGCTTGATGAGAAACTAAACTTCATCGAAGAACCGATTGAAATCATGGACCGGGAAGTCAAACGGCTTAAGCAAAGTCGTATCCCAATTGTGAAGGTCCGTTGGAACTCTCGCAGAGGTCCCGCATACACTTGGGATCGAGAAGATGAAATCAATCGAAAGTACCCTCATCTCTTCTCAAACTCATCGAGTAACGCAAACTGAAATCCGGGATGGATTTCCCCATCAGCTGGGGAGACTATGACAAATGGTAATTTTCAACCTTATTTTAATAATAAATGTTTATTTATTATTACTAAACCGATCATTTCTATGCATAACAGAACATTTTTGAGCTCACGTGAACATTTCGGGAAGCCATCCCGTGGACTGTAGCTTACAGTCACTACTGAAACTGTCTTTTTTTTTAGTAAACATGAATTATTCTATTTTTGTTAGTTACTGACAAGTCGCGTAATAAACCGAGAAGCTTTCTCGCATTTACTCAAAAGCAACCCCACACGCGTATCGGCACTTCAGTAGATATGGTAGAAGTCAAATAAATAGATTTCTGAGTAAATAATAATATTTGATTATTATTTTGGTAAAAACATCGATAAAAACTTTATTTTGCGTGTACGTGTCCAAAAAGGTTAAACCGGGACTTTACGGTAACATTTAAGCTCACACCAACACACGATACACCCACGATACTCAAAAGTTCTCCCTCCCTCCCCCTTTAGGTCATTTTCCGCCCTCCAACACAAAACAACAAATGTAGTATCAAGGTTTTTGGCTTATTATGAGATCATGTGTTTTGTAGTTTACTTAATACATGCCACACACACTCATTTTATCTTGAAAAACTTCCCAAACATTTTCTCTCATCTTCCCCATTCGAACTAACCATAAAATCAAGATCCACAAAAAGTCTTTGAGTTTCAAGATAATCAAGTTGTACTTTTGAGCTTTTGGGAATGATCGGAACGTGTCTTGGGTAATTTGGAAGCAATTTGGGTTGTTCTTTTGTTCTTGAGGGTCTCGAATTTTTCAAAAGCTTTGTAAGAATTCTTAGAACTTGTTCAATCTTGTATCTTACTTGTTCTTGTGATGTTTAAAAGTGTTACCAAGTGCTAAATGTGTATGTTTTGCTAAAATGAAAAAACTAGGGTTTGATATACATAATACATGTACAAGAATTTTTTTGAAAGTTTTATACAAATTATGTTATTTTTTGCTTGTGTGGTAAATCTTGTTACATGTTATGCTACTTTGATGGTACAAATGTGCTTTGAACTAATTACGCGAGTTTAAAACAAAATAAACACTTATTAGGGCTTATATTAAAATCGGCCTACTTTTGAGACAAACAAAAATTGGGGTTTTAAAAAACAAAAAGTTTTGGCTCTAGTGGTGAAATGGTGTAATATTTAGACTATCGTTTATTTTTACGACTTATCAGAACGAGAGATAACGATATTGATGTTTGAATTTGGTTTTGGGTTTTACCTTGGTCTCGACACAAATGGGCCGAGCCCAAGTGACTTTCGGCCTTGGTTGACTTTTTGACCTCGTGGCTTATCTAATGTGCTTATTTGATTTTTAAAAACTTAACGTTATATATAACGTAAACTTTAAAGGGTTATTCGGTTTCGGGCTAGATTTGAACTTTTGGGCTCATTATGGCCTACTCGGCCCAATTATAGTCTTGGGAGACATATATGAGTTTTGGAATATTTTTCGACTTATTATAAATATTTTGATCTATTAAAAAGTTATATATCGATTAAAAACCGTTTTGGACTCGTTTGACACTTTAAGCCCAATTTGGCTATTAAATGGGTTTTTCGGCCCAGCATAAAGTCTTGTTGACTTTTAAAAATTTTGACTAAACGTTGACCTTTAATTTCGCGACATATAATTAATTTGTGGAAACGTTAGTTTAATTGAAAATGTAACGAGATATATGTTTATAACCTAAACATATACTTTTGGAATAGATTTGCAAATAGCGAGAACTTAAGGGATTTATTTGAGTATTTTGCAACACTTGGGAAAAATGAAAAAACTTGTAATTACGAACGGGTCATGCCCGATTTTTCTAAAAGTCCAACACTTAGGAATTTTTGGTAAAAACTGACTAAAGGACGAAACATATTATTTTTATTATTAAAATATTAATTTTTCCAAATTAATATTTTAGAATTCTTTAGACTTATAAATGTATTTTATATATTTACATACTTACTACTTTATTTAATTTTATTTAATTTAAATACTTATACTAATTACAATTTTTATAATTATCATTATATTATAAATACTTATATTATTTATAATATAATAATACCCCACTATCACTATCTTTTATTTATTTACACTTAAATATAATACATATTATTATATTAACTCACCAACACTTATTTAATTAATTACAAATTCTAATTAATTAAATACTTAATTATTAAACTTTATATATATATATATAATTAAATACTTAATTATATATTAATATAATTAAATACTTAATATACATGGATACTTAATTATATATAGATACTTAATTAATATAATTATTAAACTTTATCTATATATAAATACTTAATTATATATCTATAATATATATATAACTAGAGGTGTACGACGTCATCAAGGACATGGAAATCCACCTCATCATTCATTAATTCCATGTCATCACAATTAAGCCACATAAGCATACTTTGAACGGATTAAATTCGGAATTAAAAAATGGAGCTAGCATGGTTCGAACCTAGGATGGTCTCCAAACATAAACAAACATCTCAATCACTGGAGCAATCCAACTTTTGTGATTTACAATTCAAAATAAATAAGACATGCTTAAATAATTGATATTGCATGGAAGGATAACTATGAGAATCCCTGCATCTACATTAATCTTCAGTATCCCTTCCTTCAAGCAAAACACACACAAAACCCTAAAACCAAATCCCGAACCAAAAAAAAACCAGATATTCATTAAAAAAAAATGAGCCGCCATCATCATCATCTTTTTTGTAACTACCTAACATCATGCAGGATTGAATGTCATCTCTGGTTGGGGAACTCTTTGCAAACAAAAAGATCCAAATAATAATCAATCACCTTGGTTGTCATTATATTTTATATAAGTTTGCCTTTGATTATTTATCTGACAATCAACTAACCGTGCATTGAGTTAAGCTATTTGACATGCTGCGTGCTCTTTAGAGTACCTTATTATATTGCTTTGGTTTATTATCTCCTAAAGTTATGGTGCAACCCAGGGTTTTTGCTGGCTAAAACCCTTTATTGTATGGTACCTTATAATCTTACATGAAAATGGTTCGCTTTACCGATGATGAAACGTGGTTGTTTGTTATATATATAGCCGGCTGCAATAAATTTTGTGTTACATGTCTACATCAGTATGTAGAAGTGTCCATGTTCTTTTATATATTCATATGCAAGTTTCTGAAAAGGTAAAGTTACTGGGTCAGGCCATAGCAATCAATTGAGGGGTGTTTGGCTTTGTGTTAAGGTCAAATACCTCTACTGCTTCTTGCTCCCCTATTATTTTATGCTCTATTTTTCTTTTAACTTCAAATCTAACACAATAATATTCAAATTACTTCACACACTCACTCTACAATCACTTCTTATTTAATTAAATCAACTAAGGTAAGGTTTTTTATTTATTTTCTGCTAAGGTTACGTTTATTTTTTTTTATCTGTTATATCTTAATTTTGTTACATGTTACATATATATGTGTTCAATTATTGATTTTGATGTAAATTAGGGCTTTAATTGTTTAATTTGAAGTGCTTATTTAGTGTAATTGATATAATTAGGTTAAAGTGTGTCAAGTATGGAAGAACATGATGATGATAGTATTGTTAAATCTGTTGAAAGTGTGGAGGATATGATGGTTGATGTTGTTGATTTTAATAACGCGGGTTCGGATATCGTTGTGGAACAAGTTGCACCAGGTTTAGGTCAAGATTCGGATGGAATTAGGGTTTCCACTTCGGAGAAAAGTGAAGAGAAAGAAGGTGCGGGTTCCGGTGAAGCTAAGGTTTTGAATTCGGATAAATTTGACGAAGATGGATTGAATAGCGCGGAGGTAAGTAAAGACGTTGTTCAAGCAAGTGGATCGAATGATGATGTAACTCTAATAGATAGCAAGGAGGTAACCGAGATGCATATGGAATCTGTTGAAGTGGTTGACGGAAAGATTGCAGAGTCATCGTTTACAGCAGCCTGTCTTGGTTAAAAGGAAGAGCAGACGGTAGTTGTGGAAGACGGTTTTGTCGGAAAAGATAAAGCTCAAGGTAGTATTTATGTGGATCCGAGTATAGTTTCTGCTAATAATCAAATTTCTTCGACTGACGTGGTCAATGTAGGGACGAGTGAAGTTATGACAGATGATGCTCAAGGAAATGAAGCCGTTGAGTCAACTAGCTCAGAGCCTCAATGTATCGAAGGAGAGAGTTTTTTTATAGAAAAGCCGGAAGTCGTGGAACAGCCTATGGTATGTGACCAAGAAGTGACTGATGGAGATGATGTGGCAAATGAAAATATCAAAAAAGAAAACGAAGTGTTAGATACCTCAAAGATTTCAGAGCCATCGAGCACAATGAATCCTGGTTCTGAGGACGTTGATGTTGTGGTTATGGAGGAGGGTGTAACTAGCAAAGATGAAGCTCATAATTGTATTTTTGTGGATCCAAGTTTGGTTTGCCCGAAGGTGGTCAATTCAGCAAGCATTGCAGGTGACACTAATGTACATCCCGAAAATCTAGATGGGAACGGTGAAGCCGACAAGTTGAACAAAAAAGAGAGTTCCCATTTAACAACTGAAGATATAACACAAGATGCTGAAAAGGTCAAAAATGAAATGGGGGTACAAGACTCTAAATTGGCTGTTGAATCGTTGAGTGGAGAGCCTCAAGTTGTAGGCAAAACCGAGGTACAAGGCTCTAAATTGGGTACAAGACTCTAAATTGGGTGTAGGATTGCTTATTTTGATCTAGCTAATTCCAGAAGAAACGAGGCTAATATTATGTTCGAATGTTCTTAGTTTATATATATTCTTACCATTTTCTGTTGTTATCTTAAGAGGAGTTAAACTGAGATAAACTTCGACATATGATCCTACACCAAAAAAATAGTTATTAAAAATGACTAATATAATCATAATTTGGCTAATGCTTACACCAACTGTATGCATACAACTCACAATGGCAAAAGGAAGTCTGGCCACTGTTAACTCTTCAAGATAGACGAGGCTGCTCAGTTGTTTGAGGAAGCAAGGGAAATCCTGGAACAAGAGTGTGGTCCTTGTGATCAAGATACCCTGGCAATATTAGAGGTTGGAGAGGTACTGCAGTGTTATGATTCTGACAGGAAGTTTCATGCATGGGGATTTGGAGCACGGCCAATTGATGGTCCTGTGTCTCATTGTTTCAACCTAAATGGGAGCAGTGGGCACTCAGAGGTGAAACTTCTACTGTGCAATATATGGATAATTTTAGTTAACTGCTAATATTCTAATGTATTATATCCTTTTCTTTGTTATGTTTCTAGGTTGAAGGGATACATGGAATTATGACGGCATACACGGGTGCCCTTTTTAATGTCACACTTGCAGGGCCAACCCTATTTGGTCCGGTGATCAGTGCTGCTGCAATGATAGCCAGCCAGTCTTTAGCAGCCAATGAAAAGAAATACTTTGTTTTGTTAATAATCACGGTACACATCATCATATAAATAGACTAAACAAATTTTATCTTTCTTTCTATGAAACGTCAATTCATCGTTATTGACTTAATTTTTTTACAATGACTGGGAACATGACAGGATGGAGTGATAACTGATCTACAAGAAACAAAAGACGCCCTTGTGAATGCATCGGATCTTCCACTGTCTATCCTTATTGTTGGGGTTGGCGGAGCCGACTACAAGGAGATGGAGGTACTAGAATTACTCTTTCGCGCACCTTAGTCAGAAACCACCTTCATTAATGGGATCCTAATTTCTTCAATTAAATTTTTTTTTACAGATTTTAGATGCAGACAAGGGAGAGAGACTTGAAAGTACAATAGGACGCGTTGCAACACGTGATATAGTCCAATTTGTTCCATTCAGGGATGTACAAGGTAATTCAGGATAGATGCAATATTGCTATTTAGTGTTAGAAAATGTATCCATGCATACATACGTACATGCATTACGCCATATTGGTATATCTATGAACGTTACTAATTTCAACATTAATCCCATCATGGTACTTAGTACTGCTCGAAGGACATTGTACTGTTACCCATATATTAGTACTGCTAATTTCTTTTTAGGTGTAACTTTGAAATTACAGCCACACACATGAATGCGTATACTGCTCGCAAAAGGAGATTTGATGAAATACGTGCAGGTTGGTTCAAATATTAAGAGAGTTCAGCTTTACAATTTTTGCATAACATCGGTTAACAGTTTGTTAATCATCTTATCTTATTATCATTGTTGGCTCATATGGTTCACAAACCAGGGGTTCACGACCAGATGTTGGGACATCAAACGTTTTACCATTCGCACGACAACGTTAGTGACGCCCCTTTCCATCTTTATGAATCCAATATACATGCTCTACGACTGTTTCATTTAGTTAGCAACATTGTTAGTCAAACAAGTAATCGCAACCCCTTTACGGCTTGGTGGTAAGTATAGTGTACATCGACACCTTTTAAGCCGCATGTTTACAAACTAATTGTCCATCTATATTAGTGTAACTTAGCTTGCAAAATGTTTTCCCCTGTCAAATGAATGCTTATCACATCTCTTGCTTTACTGTTGGTGTAGGCGCATTAGCAGTTGAAAGGCTTAGAATGTCACACCCCAACCCGAATGTTTACTGTTGCTTTACTGTTGGTGTAGGAAGGCATGTCATGCTCGATTTTGGTACAAGGAAAGGCTCAGCAGTTGAAAGTCATCAAAAAGGCTAACTAAATGCATTACGGTCAGCTGCAAAAGGAGAGACACTTGAAGGTAACTGGTCAAATTGGGTCTGGGTTAAAAGTTAAAACATGTCATTATTAAGTATGGATCAAAATGGGTCAGTTGGGTTCCCAGATATTACTAAATGGGTTTGATTTGGTTTAAGTGGTTTGATTCTGTGTGGCGGTGGGTGGATTAGTATAGTTGGCTATACGTAAAAAAAAGAGAGACCAGATTTTCAAGTCAAATCTACTACTTTTTTTAAGCTTTTATTATTATTGTTATGCCACTATTTTTTCAGTAACTTTTAAGATTGGTTAAAAAGATGGTAATTTTTGATTTTTTTTCTTTCGGTTCACTTCATCGTTTTGTGCCTTTTTTTTTGGGTAAAATGTGAATATATATTACCACTGAAAGTTAATCATTTTTTGCTATTGTTTGTGTTGACAGAGTGACAGTGAGTACATGGCTGGTCAACTTTCAGCGTTTGGCTATGCTGTAAGTGACCATGCTGAAGTACACTAGTACAAAAATGGGATTTAGTCACACATGCTTTTTTTCGAACAGCCATACAGTCGCCTTTTTATGTGACTAAATGTACCAGAATAAAATAAACAGCCACACTTGATCCGACTTGTGTGACCATTTCGGAATTACATCCGAGGCTACAGCCACACATTTGAATATTT
Source organism: Artemisia tridentata subsp. tridentata (assembly GCA_021014915.2). Lineage (NCBI taxonomy): Eukaryota > Viridiplantae > Streptophyta > Magnoliopsida > Asterales > Asteraceae > Artemisia > Artemisia tridentata. The sequence goes on from CP139507.1 coordinate 219,366,038, forward strand.
TCGTGACTATACGTATCTGGTAAAAAAAATTTGATTTTTTAGTCACTTATAATTTGGGACGTGTGACGGATACAAATAAGGTTGAAACATTAGTCACACTATATATATACATATGTGACAAATATATGTCACGCAATTGAAAAGTGTGACCAAAATCCATATATGGTCACACGAAGTAATTGTGTATGTGGCTAAATCATATGCTCAAGTTTGTCACACATTATTTAAGCGTGACTGCTAGTTTTTGTTGAAAATTTAGCCACATATGAATTTGAAATGTGTGACAACTGAAAAGTAAGTTTGAAGCATAGTCACGATATGCATTTAAAAGTGACAAATATATGTCACACACTTGAGATGTGTGACCAAATGTCATATATGGTCACACTAAACCATAGGCATACATGATTAAGTGTGACCAAAATTCGATACAAATAGTCACGTAAGTTAATATGTGTGTCTAAAGTTAAGTGTGTGTTTGCCTGCCAATTCCTAATGTGTATGGTCACACATTTAATTGTAGCACAATCATGTGACTATAGGCAATAGTCAAATTTTGTGACACATTATTTAAGTGTAGTCACAATTTGATACATATGGTCACACATTTCTGATAACTTATGCAATAGTCAAAAATTTAAAAATATCAATGTTTTGGCTCGATTGTAAGCATTTATGTAAGCATATTTTGTCAGACTATACATTCTAGCAGTAATAACTATACATTCTAGCAGTAATAACTACACATGTTTATCTCATAAGCAGTAATAACTATACATGTTTAAGTCAAACTATACATTCTAGTAGTAATAACTATACATTCTATTTCTTGTTCTTGGGTCCTAGATACTCTTCCATCTTCTTGAGCAGTTCATATGCCATGTTATCATAATTAAGCTGAAGCTTGAGTATTTTCTTCCCACGCAACATCTGATGTAGAATGTCTTTGTGAAACTTTAAAGGGTAATCCTTTTCTACAAGCATGTAGATCACCAACTCATTCACAGTTAAAGCATGTACTCCACATCGTTGAAAAAATTTCCATTCTTTAACAGTATTGTGCGTTAGTCTTCTCCAACATTCATCTTCATGATTTGGTTCAAACATTACCTTCAAATAATTCCAGACTTCTCTATCATAAGCTTGTTCTGGTGTCTTATTACCAAATCTTTGTTTGAGTAATTTCCATAGAGCTATCATATCTCGTCTATCAAAATCATGAACCATGTGAAGAAAGCTTACAAACCTTCTAGAAGAACCATCATGCCTCTTAATATCGTAATAAATTGTTTCCCCATGAGATCCAGACTTATAATCAATAATGGGATGTTTGATAGTTAAAGGTTGTGCATCCATGGCTTCTCCTACAGAGTCAACTGCAAGTTCAGTGTGAGCTTGCATTTGTTCTTTAGCAACAGCTTGCTCAGTTTGTTCTTGTTTTCTCTTTTTACTGCTTTCTATTTCCAACTGTTCATCTGCTCTCTTTGAACTGTCATTCAAGAAGAGTTCATTGTTTCTCTTGGCAATTGCATACAATTCTTCAATGCTTTTATCATCCAAGAATTTCAAATCCTTTAGTTTCCAACTGGCCACATTCTTCAAATATCTGCACATGAGTAGATGTTTATGATGTACATATTGGGTGTTGTTGATATTAATATAAATTTACCTTTGCAACAAAAAAATAAATAAATAAAAAAATACCTGCACATGAGATCTCTTCTTTGTTTTTGAGTGGGTGGCTTGTTCTTCTTAGCTGCATATCTTTGTGCTGCAAACAACTTCTTTTTTGCATCAAAAATTTCTTTCAGCATCCTGGCTTTTTCATCTACTGAGTACTTATCTTGCTCTTCTTTATGTACTATTTTAGCAAACTCACAATCAGCTTCAACCTGAGCCCTTTCCTCAAACCATAAAGCTATTAACTCTGCATTTTTTTGCGCTTGTAATTTTTCTGCATACTCCTTGTCTGAAAGAATCTGAGCAGCTTCTTGAGCATCAAGATCAGCCACTTGTCTTGTAAATTCTTCATCTGTAATCATTGGTTGTTGTTGTTGTTGACTAGGTGACTGAAACTTAAATTTCTTCTTAGGTTTTGCACTCCTCATCTTTGTTAATATTTGAGCCATAGTCATATCATCATCACCTTAAGTAGCAGTAACCTTATCAATAGCAGGAATAAATTTAGTCTCAGTAGCACTAACATCAATAGCAGCAATACTAACTTCAGTCTCAGTATAGAGAACTAACCTTATCAATAGCAGGAATAGCAGGAATAACTGGCTCACTAGCAGGAATAACTGGACCACTAGCAAGAATTACTGGGTCACTAGCAGGAATAGGTGGCTCACTATCAACAATTGTAACCTTGCCCAAACGCCTATCCATCACCGCTTCATTCCCTTGGTTATCAGCAACTAGAAATTCCATTGGATCACTCTCTTCACAAATACTTTCACCCTCTTTATCCTCCCCTGAAACTTTGCCTTCATTCCCCCCCTGTTTGGGAGCATCCTTAAAAGCTTCAGAAGATTTAACCTTTTGTTTGGGAATTCTTGATCCTTTGACTCCTTCTAAATACCTAACCCTTCTCTTCAAAGCCTTTATCTCCCCACCTTGAGCTTTAATGACTCCATCTTGGGAAGAAGCTATTGCTCGCAGATCACCAATTTGTGCAGACGGCTTGGCACAGGTATCCTTCAATTCATTCAAAAGTTGCAGACTATCCTCACCACTTCGGCTTGTGTTACCTAGCCCGAGAGGTGGATCACTGGAAAAGTTAAATTCAGCCTCACCCCTAGGATGAACATCTGAACCCCCCATTGTTTCCATGTGACTGGGACCTTCACCTGAATCAGTTCCAGAGGAACTTTCTTCATTAGAAGTTGTCTTGGTTCGGGTCTTAATGATGTTACCACTGTCCTGTGTTGCTGCTAAGCTAGACACAGTAGTGGCAGCCCTTGCCAACATGTCACTCTCCCCCCCAGTGACATCCTCATCTGCAACAGTTGGTATAGAACCACTAGCCTGAGGTAGCTCAGTGTTCTTGGTGTTAGTCCTACGTTTATAGGTCCGTTGTTGTTGTTCTGTGGGTGTGTGATGGGTACCAGCTGGGATTGCTGAACCTTCACCCATTTGGGTTTGGGATAGTGCCAACATTGTTGGAAACAAAGGTGTCACTCTCCTTGAAAAATCTTTTCCAACCCTCCTCATATTAGCAAAAACCTTTTTGGTAAGGCAGGGAGTGGGAGAAACATTTTTGTGACTTTTCTTTTTTTTAAATTGGTTGTCCAAAAAGAGTTGCAAAAACCTTGGATATAGAAAATATTTAGCCAAATATTTTCTATCCAAATTCTTAACCATATTATCAAAAATTAATTTTGAGAAATAAAATCTTTGAGTATTTTCAGCCAAACAAATTATAGCAGAAGCTAAATTACTGCTAAATTCATTCCATGCAGTGGTCTTTGGACTTAGACACACTAAGACAGTATGAATTAAGAATTTCCACTGAGGAGAAAAATTACCTTTTTGGAACTTTAAAGCATCTGTATATCTCTCATAGCCCATCAGTGCAAATTTTTCAAAGATTGTAGTATTTGGAAGATTCTCAACTCCGTTAGCATCATCTAGGAGAAGATCTCTTCGAATAGACGTCTCTGTAATGATAATCATCTGCCCATCTACAAGGGCATGGATTTGTGCTTCCCCATTAATAGTTTTGACCTTAGCAGACGACCAAAACTGGATAATGTTGGAAGTATATATAGTAGGTTTTACTGTTAATGCAAACTTAATATAGCTTGCATTAAGGAAATCAATGATCTCAGTAAAATCTACAGACTCATTAAATTTTTCTAAAAAGGCAACATTATTATGAGGTTCGGTAAAAGTTAGGTTCGACATTATGATTTGATTTGGGGGTTTTGCAATTTGACGATTAAAATTTGATTAGGGAGTGGAAGAGAGAGAGTAATGTGTGCGTGAATGTGATTGTGTGCAGCAATTGGGGTTTATACCCTTTAAGTAAAAAGTGATACAAACTACCCTGCACTCCCAACCACTGCTAAAAGGATACCCAGCAGTACAACGTTTCGCTAGCAGTACAATTGTTTACCTAGCAGTACAATAATAATAACTACATTCAAATATCATAAACTTGTAATAATAACTGCATTCATATATTAAACCAAGTCAAAATAAGTTTACATTTACATAGGCAAAATATATAAAGAAAAGATACATTAAGACACATATTTACTAGCTTCAATACTTCTGTAAACATCAACTATTTTCTCTCTTTCTTCTTCTATTTTTTTGTTCCTCTCCTCAATTTTCTTCTGATGCTCCTCAATGACCTCTAAATCTTTCTTGTTCCTTTCTTCATACATCTTTATACGCTTGTTGTGAATTTCTAACAATGCGTTTTCAACACCATACTGGCCTTCACTACATTTCTCCCAAATATGTTGGGATATGCCAAATTTTTTATATTTTTCAGGCATTGGTGGAGGAGAATCATCCCTTGGGCGTTTGTTTTTGTTGGAAGAAGGAGTTGAAGAGGAGTCAGCCATTGAAATTTGAAATTTATTTTCTAATGAAAATATCAAAGGAGTTGTATATGGTACGGTTGATTATGAACGGTTTTCCATGTCAAGTTGTACAAATAGGCTAGCTAGAGAGGTATACGAACGGTTCCCAATACTTTAGGCGGGAAGAGGGACCATCGAGAGGCGCCAAAAGTAAACAGATGGATAATATTGATCGGATTTGGTTTGTTTGGTTTGGATTTGACTAGTGTAGTTGATCTAGAAGTGTGTTTGGTGTTGGATTGACTAATTGACTTTTTCATTAGGGTAATTGATATTTTCTATATTAATGATGTTTAATGTAATTTGTGTGCTAACTTTAATGACTAATTCACTTTTTCATTAGGGTAATTGATATTTTCTAGTACATGTTTAATGTAAATACATGCTTTAATATCTATCGCAGTCTGAATGTGTTTTTGTGTGAGATGTGTTTGAGAAGTATGGGTATATTTAGGCCACTTCCAACAATAACCCAGCCTTAACAAATTCAAATTCAAATTCAAACGTAAGATAAAGTACAACATATTAACGCTGCGTTAACGCAGGTTAGCCCCAACAATTAAAATTCAAAGTCACGTTAATAAAACGTGTGCATTTGTACCCTATAAATACCAATGCTTCTGAAGCACAAGTCACACAGAAACACATTCCAAACTTCTCAAATACTCAAGATCCAAGCATCTCAAATTCAAGATGTCTTCCAGAAAAGATTTCGGGCAACAATTTCCAAGCCCACCTCGCCAAAAGGATTTTGGCCAACAATTTCCAAGCCCACCTCGCCAAAAGGATTTTGGCCAACAGTTTCCAAGCCCACCTAGCGAAAATGAAAAATTCCATACTCCACCCGAGCATATCTTTCCGGTTTTCCAACCGGAAAATTTTCCGGTGAATAATCAACCTGAAAATGAACCGGTTCCCAACCAAGACCCAAATCCGTTTGGGTTAACTGAGGAACAACTTAGGCAAGAGGAAGCAGATATGCAAGTCCTCCTGGAAATGGAAGCACTTGAAAGAGAAGAGGAAGCTGATCGTTTGGAACGGCAAGCCAGGGAGGATGAAGAACGTAGGCAAAGGTGGGAGTCTGGTTTTTTCACACCTTCCGAATCCTCTGAAGATGGTTACCTAGATTCAGATGATAGTTTTTATTAATCGTCCATTGTTTATGTTAATCGTATGTTGTTTATGTTAATCAATCGTTGTTTATGTTAACGTAGTTTTTATTTTACATTTAATGTATTTCTATTTCATGTTTAATGTATTTCTATTTCATGTTTAATGTATTTGTATTTGATACTTTATTTTCAATTTATAAATTGAATTGAATTTGAATTGAATTGATAAATTTTAAATATATCCCGCCCTTTTGTTTAATTTGAATTTTAAATTTTAAATTTTAAATATCCCGCTCGTTATTAATATGTTGTACTGTTACTTTACGTTTGAATTTGAATAATACTCGTACGGTTACTTTTACTTTCAATCTGATTTTTAAAATAGCCTCCAACGGCTAGTTTAACGGCTTTCCACTATCAAAGCCACTTTCACAACACTTCGTTTTCTCACACAACTTCTTATAAAACTCTCTCGCAAGTATCACTAATTTTAACACAAACACTGTGGCTAACAAATTAACTAGCAGAGGTGCAAAAGGCTATCCTCACCCGATTACGCAATGAACAAGAAAAAGAACTCAAATTGATTAACAATTTGCTAGGTGAGATAACTCGTATTATGCTACAGATGCATAATCGTGCTGATCCAGAGGTCGAAAGGTTGCGTGAGTTGCCTCAAGACCATCCAGCTATCAGGGTTGGTCTAGAAATTAAACTCTTTTAAGAAATGATGAAACAGGGTCGAAAGGTTGCGTGAGTTATTGTTGGGTGTGTTGATCATGTACAAACATATAATCTTGGCTCATTCGTTAAACATCTCGTATACAACCATATCATCTCGGCTCATTCAATTCGTTAAACATCTCGTGTATAACCATATCATCTCGGCTCATTCGTTAAACATCTTGTATACAACCATATTATCTTGGCTTATTTGTTAAACATCTCGTATACAACCATATCATCTCGGCTCTTTCGTTAAACATCTCGTATACAACCATATCATCTCGGCTCATTCGTTAAACATCTCGTGTATAACCATATCATCTCGGCTCATTCGTTAAACATCTCGTATACAACCATATTATCTCGGCTCATTCGTTAAACATCTCGTATATATACAACCATATCATCTTGGCTCATTCGTTAAACATCTCGTATACAACCATATCATCTCGGCTCATTCGTTAAACATCTTGTGTATAACTAAAGCTCAGTTAATTAAGGGTGAGTGTGTTAAAGCTGATGTGGCATTGTGTTAAAGTTTAAAGCTGAGTTATTGTTGGGAGTGGTTAGAGTATTTTCTTTTGTTTTCTCGGTGGATTTTAGCATGACTTAATCTTAATACCGCCAATTTTGTCCATATAATATTCAACTACGTACGGATAACTGATACCCGCGGGGAAACCCGAAAAACCGATGGATAATATTAATCGGGTATCCGGTGGGATATGGGGCGTGTACGGGTATTTTATAAACGGGTTCGGTTATGGGTATACTAAAACCCGCCCCGAACCCGAACCGTTGCCATCCCTATTTACCGGCTATAGCCGGATTTCACCGCCACGTCATCACCATTAGGTTTTTTTTTTTTTTTTTTTTTTAAACAAATCATGCCACGTCAGCTATAGTTAAACCAAACCACAAATTCAATATTCAACCAGCAATTAATCCCTTTACCTGGTCATTTGTAAACACACACAAAAATCAATAAACCCTAATCAACACACACATTCTTATGGCAAACACAAGCACGCAAACAATGAAACCAAATAACAAAAAGGTAATTAGTAATTTGTGTTTTGTAAATGTAATTAGTAAGGGTACAATAACTAGTAATTATGTAAGTATTTTGGTTTGTTAAATGGGTAGTAGTTTGTACTGCTGATGTGATGGTTGCTGTTGGGAATAAAATGTTCAAGTCAAAGAGCCTGCCAGATATGTCAAAGAGCCTGCTAGTTGATTTTGAAGAGTATGAAGATGTACTAACAGTACCTTCTGGGTAGAAGGTACTGCTAGTTGATAAAGGTCCTGCCAAGCTTTATGTCAAGTTGATAGATATTTTGTAATAGATATTTAGTTGAATTATTAGTCTTTGTACATTGTTATACGTTATGTAGAAGTAGTTTAGTCTTCTGTGGTATACAGAAGAATATTACAGAGTTGTTACATTGGTAGTTGTATTTAATTGTAGGCTAGAATAGTCAAAGTATCTTATTATATTAAACCACTTGACAACTTGTAATAAGGGTACCTTATACTATAAAAGGTTCCCTTAGTCACACCTTCGTGCATGCATCTTTCCAACTATTAACCAAAACCGAACAATCTCTCAAGTAACTTAGTTACTCATTTCACAAATCCTTTTACAATCTAAGATTCAAGATTACTTTGTAATCCCGGTGATAGTTAGATCATCCGTATTATTTCATCAATAATATTGAATCGTTTTGTGTTCTTTTAAGTGTGTTGTAGTAGATTCCGCATGCTAAACACATTCATACATAAATATCCCAAACACGTTACTAAGATTCACATCCCAAGTGTTTGAACACAATCAACCTTTCCACAAGTGGTATCAGAGCTAGGCTGATATTTACAAATTTAAAAGAACAATGGATGTTGAACATATTCAAACAAATGTTGCAGCTAAACTTCCATTACTCAAGCAAAATGAGTTTGATATGTGGCGACTAAGGGTAGAACAATACTTTCAAGTGCAAGACTATGCACTTTGGGAGATCATTGAAGAAGGCAACTCATTTAAACCCTCAATCACCACTACAACAGTAAACGATGCTCTTGTAACACAAATACAAACAAGCCCATCAAATGCAGAAGAAAGAATTCAGAAGCGAAATGATCTAAAAGCCAGGAGTATGTTACTGATGACTATTCCAAATGATCAGCTTTTGATCTTTAACAAATACAAAGATGCTAAAACCCTTTTTGAAGCTATTGTGGCTAGATTTGGTGGTAATGATGCTACCAAGAAAACACAGAAAAAACTTCTCAAACAGCAGTTTGAGAACTTCACAGCCACAACAAATGAGTCTTTGGACAGTATGTTCAATAGACTTCAAAAGCTTTCAAGCCAGTTAGCCATCCATGAAGTGATGATAACTCAAGAAGACCTAAACTCCAAATTTCTTAGGAGTTTACCCACAGAATGGTCCATGCATGTCATTGTCTGGAAAAACAAACTAGATATTGATCAGATGAGTCTTAATGATCTCTACAACAATTTCAAAATAGTAGAGCATGAAGTAAAGAAGACTACTGGGTCAAGCTCAGGAAATATGGCTTTTGTTTCATCTCCAAGCACCTCAAAGGTTGTTGATGAAGAAAAAGATGGCAGAGAAGAAGGTACTGCCAACACAAACTTTGGTACTGCCAATACTTCCAGCAGTACCGAAACCATTCTAGATGAAACAATTGGGTGTGCCTTCCTTACATCACAACATAATGGGTCCATACTAACTTTTGAAGATCTTCAAGAGATTCATCCTGATGATCTTGAAGAGATGGACATAAAGTGACAACTTTCACTTCTGAGCATAAGGGCTAAGAAGTTGTTGATGAGGACTGGTAAGAAGATTACCATAGATGGTAATGAGCCTGCTGGGTATGATAAGTCCAAGGTGGAGTGTTACAACTGTCACATGAAGGGTCACTACTCTAGAGAGTGTAGAAGACCTAAGAAGCAGGATGACAAGGGTAGAGGGTTTGACAACAGGAATAAAGGAAGCTTTGAGAAGAAAGGAAGCTTTGAGAGCAAGAGTAAGGCAGTTGAAATCATTGAGCCCAAAGCAATGGTTGCTATTGATGGCATGGGTTTTGATTGGAGTTTTATGGGTGAAGAAGAGTCCACTTCAGATGAAATGGCTTTGATGGCATTCTCCACTCCTGAGGAACAAATTACCAAATGTTCTAATAATTGTGAAGTTTTTGAAGAATTACAAACTTTAAAAAAATGTTATGATGAACTAACATTAGAACACAGAAAAACACATCAAAACTTAGTCAATTATAAGTGTGGTATGGCCAAGCTTGAAAAAAAAATCATTCACTTTAGAGAAAATTAACTTACCTTTTCTGATACAAAAGCTATTCTTAATAGACAAATATTTTTGAAAGATTCAGAAATAGAAATGCTAAGAACTGAGTGTACTAAAGTGACATTGGCTAGAGATAATATTCAACTGACTGTCACTAAATTGGAAATTGCTTCTGATTGCACAAGAAGCATAGTTGAAAATCAGATGAATAAAAGAATCAAATCTGGGATAGGATACAATAAATGTCCACCTCCTTATAGAGGAATTCCTTGTCCCCCAGGATCAGATCTTGCTGAATCAGGTTTACATGAATTCATTAACAAACCATTGGCTAAACCTGTAGAGAAAAGTGAACCTTCTGAGAGTGCTAAGATTGCCTCACTCTCTAAGGTGCTCACTGATAAGAAACCAGATATTCTAATTATTGAAGATTGGGTATCTGATGATGATGAAGATGAGACTATTCCTATCAAAGGAAACAGAGTAGGACCAATCAGTCCTAAAAGAGTAGAGATTCAGGCTAAGGTAAAGCTGTTTTGAAAACAGTTTGAAAGTTGTGAAAAATGTAATAACAAACCTAGAGGAAGCCAAAGAAATTGGAACAACCTTAAGTCTCAACAACTAGGTGATGACTTTGTTATGTTCAATAAGGCTTGTTATTACTGTGGTAGCTTTAATCATCTTCATGCTTATTGTAATAATTGGGTTTCTGGGAGTAAAACAAAGTCTAAAACAAATGTTACTCACCCCAGAAAAAGTTTTGTTAAGTCTAACACCACAAAAGTTAAACATACTGTTAGACAAAATAAGCCTGTTATTACAAAACCAACTGATAAGGGTACAAGAAACACTTTCAAATATGTACCAAAAGTTGTGAATAGTCCTATTCAAAAGAAATCTGTGGTCAAAACAAAAATTTGGAAACCAAAAACCAAAGGTCCTGCTAGACCAAATGGTACTGCCAAACTTGGTACTGATAGACCAATGACCACAAAATGGATAAAAAGGGAAAGTGCTGTTAAGTCCTCAGCATGTTGGATCTGGAAACCAATCCAATCAAAAGGTGCATCAACAATCCTGAAAAGGTTTGATTTCATTGATGCAAGAGGCAAACCCAAGTCTGTCATGGCTTGGGTACCCCAAGGAAACTAATATGTTTATTCATGTGCAGGAACATTCATCTGATATTGGTGATCAAGGTTATGTAGATAGTGGATGTTCAAGGCACATGACAGGCAACATGTCTTTTCTCTCAGACTTCAAAACAGTTGATGAGGGATATGTTACCTTTGGGGGAGGAATAAAAGGAAAGATCACTGGTAAAGGTACTATCAAAACCAGTAAATTAGATTTTAAAAATGTGTATTTTGTAAAAGAACTTCAGTTTAATCTCCTTAGTGTCTCACAAATGTGTGACAAAAAGAACAATGTTCTATTTACTGACAATGAATGTATGGTTCTTTCTTCTGATTTTAAAATGCCTGATGAAAGTCAGATCCTTCTTAAAATCCCAAAAAGGAACAATATGTACAGTGTTAATTTAAAGAACATTGATCCTAAGGAGAGTCTAACTTGTTTGGTAGCAAAAGCCTCATTGGATGAATCTATGCTTTGGCATAGAAGGCTTGGTCATGTAAACTTTAAAACAATCAACACTATTGCAAAATATGATTTGGTAAGAGGTTTACCCAAAAAGATTTTCCAAAATGACCAAACCTGTGTTGATTGTCTAAAAGGCAAACAACATAGAGCTTCTTGTAAGCCCAAGACCCATAACTCTATTTGTCAGGCTTTATACATGATTCATATGGATCTTTTTGGTCCTACTAATGTGTGTAGCTTGAATGGTAAAAGATATTGTCTTGTTGTTACTGATGATTATAGCAGATTTTCTTGGGTTTTCTTTTTAAGATCTAAATATGAAACTAGTGAGATTCTTAAATCTTATATCACTGAGGTAGAAAACCAATCTGATAAGAAAGTCAAAGTCATCAGATGTGACAATGGGACAGAGTTCAAGAATAGGGTTATGGATGACTTTTGCAAGGAAAAAGGCATAAAAAGAGAATTTAGTGTAGCTAGAACCCCATAGCAAAATGGAGTAGCAGAAAGGAAGAATAGAACACTCATAGAGGCTGCTAGAACTATGTTAGTAGACTCTAAGTTGCCTATTTCATTTTGGGCTGAAGCAGTAGGTACTGCTTGTTATGTACAAAACAGGGTTCTTGTGACAAAACCTCATAGAAAGACACCTTATGAACTTTTCTTTGGTAGAACACCATCTTTAAGTTTTATGAGACCTTTTGGTTGTCATGTCACTATTCTCAATACCAAAGATCATTTAGGCAAGTTTGATGGAAAAGCATATGAAGGCTATTTGATAGGATATTCTTTGCAGAGTAAGGCCTATAGAGTGTTTAACACTTGCACTAGGCTAGTGGAAGAGAATCTTCACATAGAGTTTCAAGAGAAACTAACAAATGTGAAAGGAATTGGACCAGATTGGATGTTTGATATTGATAGGCTTTCAGAATCTATGAATATTGTGCCTGTTTCAGGTACAAATACTAATGATGATGCAGGTTTTGAAGATAATGTTGAAACTCCTAAAGATCAAGATTACATCTGGATGCCAATTTGGAAAGGTTTGGATCTATCTTCAAGTCAAGAAGAACCTTCAAAATCAACAAATGAAGGTACTGAAGATGATCATGGAACTCAGAATCAAGAGAATCAAGAAAGTAGTGCAAATGACAATGGTACTGCTAGTTCACCAGATGGTACTGCCAGTTCACATGTTGATACTGCTGAGCCATTGAATGTTCAAATAGATGATTCTTTACCAGAAAAAGTAGGGATTGGCAATCTTCCATTTACCTATGAAGTTCCAACAACACATAACACAAGAATCCTCAAAGATCACTCAACTGATGATGTGATTGGTAGCTTGGATTCTGGTGTTAGAACAAGATCTCAAGTTGGTTTATCTCAAGTCCTGACTTCAGACCAAGAAGGGTTTATCTCCTCTATTTATAAAGAAAAGAATCATGATATTGCCAACATATGCCTGTTTTCATGTTTTCTATCTCAGGCTGAACCCAAAAACATAAACAAAGCTTTAGATGATGCTAGTTGGGTAGAAGCAATGTAAGAAGAGCTTCTCCAATTCAAGGTTCAGAAGGTTTGGATATTGGTTGATTTGCCCAAAGGTAATAGGGCAATTGGAACCAAATGGGTGTTCAGAAACAAGAAAGATGAAAGGGGTATAGTGATCAGAAACAAATCAAGATTGGTAGCCCAAGGATATACTCAAGAAGAAGGGGTAGATTATGAAGAAGTTTTTGCTCCAGTTTCAAGACTTAAAGCAATTAGGCTATTCTTGGCCTATGCTTCATTCATAGGCTTCACTGTCTATCAAATGGATATTAAGAGTGCATTTTTATATGGTGAAATTGAAGAACCAGTGTATGTCTCTCAACCTCCAGGCTTCATTGATGCAGAATATCCAGACAAGGTTTATAAGGTTACCAAGGCTCTTTATGGTCTACACCAAGCTCCTAGGGCATGGTATGAAACATTGGCTTGCTTTCTACTAGAAAGTGGATTCCAAAGAGGCAAGATTGATCCAACTTTGTTCATCAAAAGAACAAAGAAAGATATCTTGCTAGTGCAGATTTATGTTGATGACATTATCTTTGGATCTACAAACCAAGTCTTGTGTGTAGAATTTGAAAAACTTATGCATAGTAAGTTTGAAATGAGTTCCATGGGGGAACTTACTTTCTTTTTGGGTCTCCAAGTGAAACAATCCAAAGAAGGCATATTTATCATCCAAGATAAGTATGTAGCAGAGATCCTAAGGAAATTTCAGTTTGCTGATTCTAAGGTTGCAAGTACACCAATGGATGCAGAAAAAGGGCTACTCAAGGATGCTGAAGGAGAAGATGTGGATTTGCAAAACTATAGATCAATGATTGGGTCTTTGATGTACCTTACATCATCAAGACCAGATATCATGTTCTCAGTATGTGTATGTGCAAGGTTTCAAATACATCCCAAAGTCTCTCATCTAACAGCAGTCAAAAGAATCTTTAGATATCTTAAGGGTCAACCTAGGTTGGGTCTTTGGTATCCAAGGGAATCATCTTTTGAATTGGTGGCTTATTCTGATAGTGACTATGCTGGTGCAACTCTAGATAGAAAATCCACAACTGGTGGATGTCAATTTCTTGGTTGCAGACTCATCTCTTGGCAATGCAAGAAACAAACAATGGTGGCCAACTCTACAACTGAAGCAGAATATGTTGCTGGTGCAAGTTGTTGTGGGCAAGTTCTTTGGATCCAAAATCAAATGCTTGACTATAGGTACAATTTTCTTAACACCATTATTTATATTGACAATAGCAGTACTATATGTATCATTAAAAACCCAGTTCAACACTCAAAAACAAAACACATTGAAATCAGACACCATTTCATAAGGGATTGCAATGAGAAAAGGTTAATTCAAGTTGTTAAAATTGATTCTGAAAAGAATTATGCAGACCTTCTCACCAAAGCTTTTGATTTAGGTAGATTCAAATATCTTGTAGGAGGTATTGGAATGATAAATCTTTGAAAAACATGTGTTTTTGTACATAAAATTAACTGGTATTGGCTTTTAAACATGGTACTGCTAGTTAGTCAAAAGGTACTGTCAATTCATAATTGGTCCTGCTAGTATTAAATTAGCTATGTTTTGTTCATATTAATGCTTACATGTTTAAAATGCTATAGATCAAGTGCTTTGCACTTTGTTCTTATGGTTTGCAACTAACACATTTCAGGTTAATAACAAAACAAGAGATCTTCCATACAAAAAGGGGAAATGAAAGTTATTTGCATCTCAGGGGAGGAAATGATAGCCCAAAATGGAAGAAAAACCAATATATGAAAGAAAAAGACAAGAGCATACAAGATGATGCAAATGTTGAAAAAGATAGGATTAGATCACATATCTAGAAGGGATGAAGCATTGCTAAAGGAGAAAGTTCTATCTAGATCAAACTAAGGAAAGTTTCAACTCAAAGGCATGCTAATAGATGATTTCACTTGTTGAACCAATCATCCAAGATACACAGCATCATTGCCTTTTTAATTTCCTCCATCCAATGAAATTGCACCATCTTTAGGCCAATATGGCTTTTGGTATTCAGTTCACCAAGTTTTTACAAACTTAAGAGCTGGCTAGTCCATAAGCAAACGGCTTTTGGTAAAGACACATCAAATCCGTTGATGGTTGATAGTTTACCAAAAACTATATGGTTGTTAACTAACCATACTTAATTGTAAATACTTAGCTAGTCCTTAAGCAAACGGCTTTTGGTAAAGACAACTCAAATCCGTTGATAGCTGGTAGTTTGCTAAAAACTATAAGGGATTTTTGCAAAACTTTCAAAGGTACTGGTAGTTCAAAAATTGGTACTGCTAGAGTAAAATGGTACTGCTAGATAGCCGTTGAGCCTGTCAGAAAAAGTTTTAGCCGTTGGGCCTGGTAGTTAAAATTAGCCGTTGGGGTAGTTATGTAAATTACTGATGATTATATCATATTATATTTCACATATAAAAGATCTTTTTAACCGCCTTTACATTTACTTATTATAATCTTTCTTATTGTCGGTTAAAAGTAATTCTCAAATATCATCTTTCATCAGTCCTTATCATAATTAACTTACACCTTTCATCTTCTACCAGTACCACCAACAAATCCCACCATCATATTCAAAATTTTCATTATGGATACCACAGTTGTTCTAAACTTTGTTCAACGTCACAATCAATTAGCCTTTTTAGAAAAGTCAGAGGATAATGCCTCTTTTCATCAAGTAGTGGACTTTTTAAATAACTCCTACATCAGGTCTGCTTTACCAGTCAATCCCACTATTTATGAATCTCAAATTTTACAATTTTGGAAAACAGCTAAAATTGAAACTTCTGAAAATGGGGAACAGAGGATTAAGGCCAAAGTGGATGGCAAACATTTGACTCTTACTGAGTCATCCATAAGAAGACATCTTCATTTGGATGATTCTGATGGTATTAGTCAGTTGCCAGATACTGAGATTTTTGAAAATTTAGAAAGAATGGGGTATCATGCTACTTCTACAAAACTCACTTTTCTAAAGAAGCATCTTACTCCACAATGGAGATTTTTGATTCACACAATCCTTCATTGTTTGAGCCAGAAGAAAACCTCTTGGGAGCAATTTAGTGGAAACATGGCTTCTGCTCTCATCTGCTTGGCTACAAACAGAAAATACAATTTTTCCAAACATATTTTTGAAGGGTTGATTAAAAATGTGGATAGTGAAACAAAGTTTTTGATGTATCCAAGATTTATTTCATCCATCATTGCAAAATCAAAACATTTGTTGCTTCCCCCACACACTCTTTATGAAACACCAAAACTTTCTCACAAAGTATTTTCAAACATGAGAATTGGTTTCAGAGGGGAAGAAATACCACTATTTAATGAAATGTTACCACAACATCCAGAAGAACCAACACCATCAACTGAATCACCATCATCTAGTTCTTCAACTGGTTACATCTCACCAACACATCAAACATCACCAATACCATCTCCAGTACCATCAGCAACACCACCAACATCATCACATCATGTATCACAAACCCAATCACCTCAGACAATGCAAGAACTAAACGAGAAGGTGAAGCTCTTAGAAGATGCTCTTAAAAGTCAAAGCAAGAAATTTTCTGAGATCAACATCAAATTAGTCAAGAGGGTAAAGAAATTGGAGGGTGAAGTGAAGAAGCTAAAAGGTAAAAGATCTGCAAAGGTTGTTTTATCTAGTTCTTCAAGATCAGATGCTGATAGGTTAGGTCACTCTTCCAAAAAGGGGAGGATGGATAGTTCTGAAGATGAGGAGGAGGCTCAATTTGAATTCCATGAAGGAACTCAAGTTTATGATGAAGAGCCTGCTGGTGCAGGGCAAGAGCCTGCTAGGCCAGAGCAAGAGCCTGCTAGGATTGAGAGGCTATTGGCAATGGAGTACAAAGGGTCTGCTGAGAAAGTGTACAAAAGAAAGAGGGACTTAGAGCCTCAAGGAGATTTGTTTGTTCAAGGGAGGTTATTTATTGCTGATGAGCAATCTACTGCTCCATCTCAAGAACCAACTCCAAAGGATAAGGGCAAGAGCATTATGGTTGAAGATGAGCCAAAGCCCAAAAAGTTAAAGAAATCAGAGCAAGCACAGATTGCTAGAGATGAAGAAGAGGCCAAAAGAATTCATGAAGAAGAACAGCAGAAAGCATTTGAAGCCTCAAGACTGCTAACAGAGATGAAAGAGCAAAAAGAAGCTGCTCAGACTCTTCTTGAAACTCAAATTGCTCAAGAAACTTTTGATGCACAGATGCAATGGATTATTGCTAATGATCCAATTATGAAGGGTCAAGCAGCAATAATAGTAAATGACAAGAATCTCAATTCTGATGAGAAAACAGCAGAGCTTGAATCTTTTATCAACAAGAAGTATAAAGAAGCAGCTCTGGCTGACATTTTTGAAAAGATGAAAGAAAGTGAGAAAAGAGGTTTTAAGGTAGGCAAATCATGGAAAGATCAAGTAACTTTTATGAAGAGATTTCTAAAAGGTCAAGCAAATTGGACTGATTATCAACTGAAGAAGAAATCTGCTGATGAAATCTAATTCTTGTATCTACAAGCCTACAAAAGTCTTTACTACAAAGTTTCATCTGATGCAAAGCCCTCTATGAAAAAGAAAGATGCTCAGAAGAAAGAAGAAGCAAAATTGGACTCAGAGTAAGTAAGTAAGATGTTAATTACTTTGCCAACTATCATACATGCTGATCCAATTAGCTGTAGATGCCCTATTATTGATTGGGAGATCTACAATGATAGATTAGGAAAGTCATGGAAAATAACAAGGTTTGGGGGTCAGTCTGCTATTTTCAAAAACTTTGAAAATCTAGTTAGAGCATGTGACAGAGCAGACTTAGAAGAATTGTGGAATCTAGTTCAAATTAAGCTAGACACAAATTCTAGTACTGATGTTAAGGAACAGGAACTATGGGTAGAATTCAATAGGATGTATGATCTTGATCCCAAAGATGTTCATTGGAAATTTCCCTATCATGATCCTTCAACAACATGGGAATTTCTAAGCCTTAGCAGTATTCATCATCTTTACACACAGAGTGGGATAGAACTCTTTATGTTGGCTGAGAAAGAGTATCCACTTAGTTATGAAGTGCTTACAACTATGATCTCCAAGAGATTAAGATGTGACAAAGATGAAGAGAATTCAGAAATTGTTCAAAGTTTGCTGAGGAGCATATTTGAGCAATGTGAAAGAAAAAGGAAGAACAGAGAGTAAAGGTTTTTGGAAGAGTTCCCTCAAATCCTCAAGGTATGTATTTTATTCATCAGAAACTTGTGTATTTTAATGGAAATAACAAGTTTAGGGGAGGATTGTTGGGAATAAAATGTTCAAGTCAAAGAGCCTGCCAGATATGTCAAAGAGCCTGCTAATTGATTTGGAAGAGTATGAAGATGTACTAACAGTACCTTCTGGGTAGAAGGTACTGCTAGTTGATAAAGGTTCTGCCAAGCTTTATGTCAAGTTGATAGATATTTTGTAATAGATATTTAGTTGAATTATTAGTCTTTGTACATTGTTATACGTTATGTAGAAGTAGTTTAGTCTTCTGTGGTATACAGAAGAATATTACAGAGTTGTTACATTGGTAGTTGTATTTAATTGTAGGCTAGAATAGTCAAAGTATCTTATTATATTAAACCACTTGACAACTTGTAATAAGGGTACCTTATACTATAAAAGGTTCCCTTAGTCACACCTTCGTGCATGCATCTTTCCAACTAATAACCATAACCGAACAATCTCTCAAGTAACTTAGTTACTCATTTCACAAATCCTTTTACAATCTAAGATTCAAGATTACTTTGTAATCCCGGTGATAGTTAGATCATCCGTATTATTTCATCAATAATATTGAATCGTTTTGTGTTCTTTAAAGTGTGTTGTAGTAGATTCCGCATGCTAAACACATCATACATAAATATCGCAAACACATTACTAAGATTCACATCCCAAGTGTTTGAACGCAATCAACCTTTCCACAGTTGCACAGTATGATACATTTTTTGCGATTATTAAGATAGTACTCTATAAAATTTGGAGCCAAAAATTTGATTTATTCAAGTTTATGCTTTAATTAACAGGTTCAAAGGCAAAATTTTCAAATAATTCAATTGTTAATTTCAAATTACAACTTGGAGGCAAATTTTTGGATCAAAATTTTTTGAATCACAAACGATTCATATTCTTGGTGTATAGCCTCTTTTCTCTCCTTAAAAAAAAGACTGCAAATAAAAAACAAAAATCAAATCTTCTCTCACCATTACTCTCCAAGCTAAGCCATAATCATTTTCTTTTACCCTTTGTTGCTCAAGAGTCATGGAAACTGAACCCATTGTTGATAAACATACTTTGCTTCATCTTGATCATATTGTACATGATGATAACGCCTTAGAATATGAATCCGAAAAGTCTTCTGATGAAGAAGATATAGATGAGCCTGTAACCAACCAAACACCTGAGATACTAGCTAAGAGGGGCTCAACCAGGCTAGTAAAGTTTCGCGCGAAGCATGACAAACCTGGTGCAATAAAGCTCAAGGTAACCTTCGATGCATTCGGTAGGGTAATAGGGGAAAACAGAGCAGTGTTTGTGAGTTTTTTAGGAGATGTGGCTCGTGAGCAGATAGGTGTGAAGATTCTACACTGGAAGAAGGTGAATAAAGAATCAAGAGATAAACTATGGGATGAAATCTTGGTACATATATACTATTTTGTAACCCAGTACTACATAAGTTTATGTATGCAGTTACATTATGTGCAACTAATTAACAACATTGTGTTAATCTTTTCAGAAATTTTTTGTTGTTGACGTCAAATACAGAAAATTGATAATGATTCGTCTTGGTAAAATGCTAAGGAATTACAGAAGGAAGCTCAAATTCAACTACATTTTGCCCAACCTAAATACACCTTCCAAATTGAATGAAGTCCCGGACTTGTATAATACAATAATGAAATCAGAAGACTGGGTCGAGTATGTTAAATACACGACCACCGAAGCATACAAGGTTTTAATTAGTCATCTTTAATTAAGTGTATATGTCATTTTATTATTTTCAGTTTGCAGCATTACCGCATCTAAACGCCTTATGATTTTGTGTTTTTAGGAGAAATCTGAGAAAGGTAAAATGGCGCGTTCCCAAAATATTTATCAGCATAAAATGGGACGAGGTGGTTATGCTTATGTCAAAGAGAAAATGGTAAGATTACACAATTTTTGTTTTACCAATTAAGAGACGATCAGTATGAGAAATGAATCTGTTTACATTGCCCAATTTGCACATTTGCATTAATACCCTCATATTTTTGATTATCTTGGTTTAACTGTACATGTGTAAGCATCCTCATATTTTCGTTTATCTTGGTTTAACTTTACATGGGTATGCATTTGATGTTTATTAGATCCAAAATAAAGAGATTGAAGCGGATGAAGAACCCCCCCCCCCCCCCCCCCCGTGATGTAATGTGGGTGAAAGGAAGGGTAAACAAAGACGGCGAATACCCAAATGATGATATTAAATCAAAGGGAGATGAACTTGTAAGTTTGACTGCTAATTCTATTATTATGCTTATATAGCAGCAACATTTAACTGTGTACTAGCAGTAGTAGCTTGTATACCAGCAGTTACTCTAACAGCATCAAGAAGACTTTTAATCCCAACATTTCCTATATTTTTTGTGCAGAAAGAAGCTGATGACAAGATCAAGGAAGGAACATCGGGTTTTGATGATGGCACTGATGCCATGACATTTGTATTTGGTAAGGAAAAGGGCGGTTATGCCAGAGGAGTGGGAGGTGCAGTAACATACAAAGAGTATTTTGGCCTTCCTCGAAGAAGACAAGAAGCCAATGAAAAAATTGCCTTACTTCAAACTCAACTGGATAATGAGAGAAGCGAGCGTGAAGAAAAAGATAAATTGATCAAGAAATTGTCCGCCGAGATGACCGAAAAAGATGTGCAGGTCAATAAATTATCCGGTGAGGTGGAAAACACAAATATAATGCTTTCTCAAATTCTGCAACAGTTGAATGATAAAGGGATGAATATAACTCTGCCAACTGAACCATCGCCAATAGCCTCAGTTGTAAGCCATTTTTTATGTTGTTAACAATTTCATTTTCTAATGCTAACACCAATGATGCTAATGATACTAGCCATTGAACATAAACTGATGAGTGACTGTATTTCTTAATTTATATTGCAGGTGACTCCAATGGCCATTGACAATATTGCAGGTGACTCCAATGGCACTCAGACAAGTGGTGTTGTAAGTCCTAAAGATGCGGGAATTGAGGAGAAATCCAATGGCCTTGAAACTTCTAAAAAGGTAACGAAAACAATGGTAAGTATAGTAATAAAATATCGCCCTTTGATTTTTGAATTTTACATACATGATCGACTAATGTACCGTGTTTTATATATACGTATAGGAACCTGCTGCTAAAACTGTCAGGCCTAAGCATAACCTTAAGTCACGACGAAACGGGTCTCCAGATTCCCAATCGCTACAAAATGTGTCGTCTCCAACACAACCACTGCCAACAGTATGTATTTCAACATGTTTCTTGTTACTCTTTTGTTTAAATAATGTAACGTGTTTTATATATACATATAGGAACTTGCTAAAACTGTCGGACCCAATAAGCCAAAGCAAAAGAAGCGACGAAACGGGTCTCCAGATTCCCAATCGCAATAAGATGTGTCTCTAACACAAGCACTGCCAACAGTATGTATTTCAACATGTTTCTTGTTATTCTTTTGTTTAAATAATTTCTGATATATACATAAAAATTCTTTTTTTGTAGACACTTAAGTGCAAACTGTGGATTATAAAGCAAACAAATATTGTTGCTTTGGGTACCGTATACCAGTCTCATGGAAAGCAAGTGCTGCATAACCGACCACTCCCAAGTGATTGCTACAAAGTGTCGATTGATGAATCGTTAGTTGATGCAGCATGCGTACCGGACGTAGCAAATAATGGGTTAAAAATAGTTAAGAATGTTGAAGGTAGTTTCGTTGCATGGCCAAAGGATCAAGTTATTTTTGAAGAGGTGGTACGTACATGTGTTTTTTCAACCTACATATATAATTATTCATATGTAATTCAATGTTTGATAGAAGCGTCTTTTTTTTACTACAGGTTACACCAACAAACCATGTGACTAAATGTGTACCACAGGCACCACCGAAGAAACAATATATATCTGCTAACGACTTAAGGCAAACTGCTAAGGGGGTGAAGGTTCAAAAGTCTTTAGATATTTGATTAATTAAGTACGATATTACAATTGTATATTCTGTCCAGTTATATACATTCGAGTTTAATTCAATTTGAAATTTCTTGTGTTTTTTAATATTGTTTTATATATAATACATATACTCATTCCAGCAGCACTAGCATAGTACTAGCAGCAGTAACTCTGCTTCAGCAGGACTACCTTAGTACTGCTAGCAGTAGCAACTCTGCTCCAACATTATTGGTCACTCTTTGTTTAATTCGATGTGTGACTAAATAGTACCAAAGGCCATACAAAATAAAAATTCATGTGACCATTGGATGAACAATAGTCACGCAAAATACACATTTCTTCACTTTAAACAGCATATGGTCACACTTATTAACAACTTTGGCCACTTTATGCTTAATTGTATGTGACTAAATACCCAAAACAAGCATGCTTTGTGTGACTAAATATTATAAAAGGTCACACAAACATAAAATTCAAGTGGCCATTGGATGATCAATAGTCACACAAAATACAAATTTCTTCACTTTAAACAGCATATGGTCACACTTATCAACACTTTTGGCCACTTAATGCTTAATTGTATGTGACTAAATAACCAAAACAAACATGCTTTGTGTGACTAAATATTACAAAAGGCCACACAAACATAAAATTCATGTGGCCATTGGATGATCAATAGTCACACAAAATACACATTTATTCACTTAAAACAACATATGGTCACACTTATTAACACTTTTGGCCACTTTATGCTTAATTGTATGTGACTAAATACCCAAAACAAACATGCTTTGTGTGACTAAATATTACAAAAGGCCACACAAACTAAGAATTCATGTGACCATTGGATGATCAATAGTCACACAAAATACACATTTCTTCACTTAAAACAGCATATGGTCACACTTATTAACACTTTTGGCCACTTTATGCTTAATTGTATGTGACTAAATACCCAAAACAAACATGCTTTGTGTGACTAAATATTACAAAAGGCCACACAAACTAAGAATTCATGTGACCATTGGATGATCAATAGTCACACAAAATACACATTTCTTCACTTAAAACAGCATATGGTCACACTTATTAACACTTTTGGCCACTTTATGCTTAATTGTATGTGACTAAATACCCAAAGCAAACATGCTTTGTGTGACTAAATATTACAAAAGGCCACACAAACTAAGAATTCATGTGACCATTGGATGATCAATAGTACACATTTCTTCACTTTAAACAGCATATGGTCACACTTATTAACACTTTTGGCCACTATTTTTTAAATTGTATGTGACTAACTCGAAAAAAACAACACACGATGTGTGACTAAATCATCACAAACATCACATTTATTATATTTTCGTGTGGCCATAGGATGGGAAATAGTCACACATACTGATGAATCCAACAAAACTTGTGCCTAATTAGTCACACATATTCGGGTTTTGGTCACTCTTTTTCGATGAAAACGGCCACAAACTAAACAATGTGACCATATGATACCTACGGTGGCGCGAATTTTTGTCATACACACCCAAAAAAACGTGTGTGACTATATGCATATAGTCACGCATTTCCAGTGTGACGATAGGCAATATCTGTACCAGTGGTAGCAGATCTTTGGCTCATAAACACGTAAGTTTTTCTCACGTTATTTTATTTCTAATAACGAGTGATGAAATGTGGCTATGTGAGGAGATTTCCAATGTTATCTCAGAATGTGTACAAGTAGAAGTCACAGTAATCTTGTAACTTATCATATATTGGTCGTGATTTTTTCTATATTAATAATTGTTTTTATAATGCAGTTGTACAGTAAAGTCCCCATGTCAGTCAGCCATGGACACATTGATATCAAAATGTAAAAGCGCAATAAAGCCACTCGTGGTGGCAGGATGTGTGCCTCAAGGAAGTCGATATGTGAAAGAGCTTGAAGGTGTGAGTATAGTTGGAGCTCAACAAATTAACCTGGTTGTAGAGGTTGTTGAGGAGACCCTCAAAGGTCATGAGGTCCGGCTACTGAATCGCAAAACTCTTCCAGCACTTGATCTTCCTAAGGTATTTTATATTTGTTTGTTACGTTAAGGGGATATTCTATCATAATAGAATTAGCTATAGAAGATTGGCTTAGATGTGTGATTGTTGTTAATAATGAGATATTGGTCAAAAGAGTTTTATTTTATTCTATCCTTAGACCTAGACTATGTTTATCAAAACATTGAAAACTGATAGTAGTTACTTGAAAGTGACTTGAAATTGTGGTAATCAGCTCTAAACGCACATCCAGACATCGTGTTTCATAGCTCATATTCACTGCATTGATTGGGATTGGTACTTCCTTTTGATATAAAAAAAAACCCTCCATGGTCTACAATTTATAGCTTTCTTAAATTCTTTCAACAAAGTATAATAGCTGTCTAATGAAATTGACATTGGTTTAGTTTCTGAAAGGTTTGACTGTCAATTAATTTTCAATTTCAATGTATCCATGCATACATACGTACATGCATTACGCCATATTAGCATGCTTATAAACATACTAACTACTCAGTATAATGATATATGAACTACTTAACAGTCCAGACATTTGAATATTCATGGTGGTCGAAAACTATAGTTACCCTATTATTCATGAAATAGCCTTAAATAATATACAGTAGTTCATGATTCACGAGTAATTAAAATGGGCAACTTATGTTGATGTGGATTTGTCGCTTATATATAGCAGTTTCAGTTAAGCTAAAAAATGTTCAGTTTTCTTCCTTTAAACTTTCATAACCTAGGGGATCAATCACTTATTTTATGACATCCAAGAAATTAAAGTAGATAATACGTAATGGGATATAGGGAGTGTGTGTATATATGTAGTAAATGATCAGTGTTCTATCTTTTCTATGTAGTTTTCACCAACTTAAATATAGGGTATAAAATTGTCACAGCAACTAGCTAGGTCAGGGTTGGGTGCAACAATACTGTAATAAGGATAGCGGAAAAGTAGTTAAGATTGATTCATTTGTGGATGATGAAGTTAATGTTGGATTAGACGAGAACAATGTAAAATCAGGTATGCATTTTTACATTCTCTGCATTTTTAGCTTTGATGTTTGAGGTCTAACTCACATGTGATTGTCTTGATACTTAATATCATTATGTACCATCACTAATTTACTCTAAAACTACGGTGCAGTGCCAAGTAGGTGTGGATCAATGGCTGAGGTTTATGAGATCGGTTGGAACAATGGTTGAGGTTTATGAGATTGGCTGGAACATTCAAAATAATTTTTAGTATTGATATTATAAGGTATAAGTGTATACGCTGTTAGAGGGTGTTAGTGTATTCATATTATAAGGTACAAGTTTATACGTTGTTAGCAAAATAAGCTGTAGACATAAAACGTGACCCATATTTGCTGAAACCGTCACTTTAGTATAGCATTAACTAAATATCTATATAACCATCAAGATTTGATGATTCTCATTGGTGTGTTCATTATCAATTCAGGTTAGTGTTTGGTAGAAAGCATAGATGAATTGTGTGCTTGATGAAGGTGTTGTTCTGACAGAACAAATTGACTGAAGCAACCTGTATCTTTGGGTCTCAACCGCTCAAACACTTAATCTTAGATAAACGTTGATGAAGATATTTTCGTTGTACCATAGTATCATTGGGATCTTCCTAATCTCAGTCAAATTGTTTGCAGTGTTTAATAGAAAGTGGATCTTCGTATACCAAGAAACTTGAAGAAGAACTCCAGAAATGTGATGCCTTCATTGAGGTATGCTACTTTCCTGATCTTGAGA
The DNA here is from genome assembly GCA_021014915.2 of Artemisia tridentata subsp. tridentata. NCBI lineage: Eukaryota > Viridiplantae > Streptophyta > Magnoliopsida > Asterales > Asteraceae > Artemisia > Artemisia tridentata. The sequence continues at coordinate 219,392,035 of CP139507.1, forward strand.
ACACAAAACCACATTACTGAATAACTTGAAATTTCTTATTGCGTGTGGTTAAACACATTTTCAGAGGTTGTATGAAGAAAATGAGAAGCTTTTTGAGCGGTGAACATATAAGGCATCTTCAATCGGAAGCCAACATGTTTTTTCTTGCAATTATATCCCATTAATAACGTCCAGTGTCTATTGTTGTTCTTAAGCCTACCATTATTTTATTGGCTTGACAGTAACAATAAAGAACGTGCGTTGGATATTGTACCTTTTTCAGCTTAAAAAAAGACCCGTGGCACTCTCGCTTTGGTAAATCATGGTCAAGACAAAATAAAGTCAACCCCAGAAAGGGAGTCTTACATCATGTGCAGTCAATTAAGGTAAATGATGTAGTGTAATTTTTCATAGAACCACTCATGTTTGTGCCCTCAGATCGTGGAAGTAATTCTTGATGTTTTAGGTTTCTCCTGTTGAGAGATTTCTTAAGAAGCCTACCTCTGGACACAGTAGAAGCTCCAACAGAGGTAGCAACCCCGCAATATCTTCGGTTTGTTATGATCCCACCATCAAGAATACTCAAATTATTTGAAGGTCGGGATGTATGGTTTTGATGCGTGGTTTTGCGACCTTACAACAGGTTTTACCTCTCGAGGGATCTCAAGAGGCTTACAACCCCACCAGGCAGTGTACCTGACCGATGTAGTATAGTGTAGTGGTAAGTACGGGGGATTGATCGTTCTCCACAGAGAATAGTGTCGTTAGGATTTAAAAACTACTCTAATAGGTCTAAGGGTGGTAGAAGATTCTTTTTATGTTTTTATAATTTTATGAAAGCAAGTAAAATCTCGGGTTTGAAAGAGTGGGCGGAATTAGTTGCTAGTCAACTAACCCAAGTTACTACGAATGCAAATAAAATAAAATAACAGAAAATGAAAAGGTGGAGAAACTTATGTGGAGAGAAATGTGTTTACTTAGATTTCCTTACTCCCTAACTATCTTTTACCGGTTGATTAGTGTGCATTAATTGCGTGGACGACGGGTGTATTCCTTAATACCAATCGTGGGGTGGCGTACGTACTTCCCCAACTCTACAAGCTCCTACTTCACTCCTATGTCGAGCCGGATAGGAAGCTCCTAACATGGGATCACTAGAATTCGCTCGTGCATTAAATACAACCATAAAAACCTTAGTACGCATTGGTTCATGCTTCTTAAGACGTTCAAGCAAGTTACCGAATAGGAGGTTAGCCAGTTTTCTTAAGCCTAACATAGATAAACAATCATCCAATACAACTAATAACACACTAATAACCAATAATCAATAGTTAGGTTTCATTAGATCTAAGCAAACACAAAGAAAACCTAGCCTAGCATGTTAAACAAAAGACAAGAACAAGATAGAATCAAACAACACATAGACATATTGAATGATTAATTGATAACTTATCTTCAATGTAACATGGAAGATCTCAAGGCAAAAAGCCTTGAGAAAGCTGCTAAAATCGTCTTAGGGTTTCCTCCCACAAGGTTACACACAAAGTTCCACACTAATGACAAAAAATTGCAAAACTATATATAGAGTTTAAGGGCTGACGGCGTCACGTTGTAGATCCTGACGCCGTCACCTCGCCGCTTTTAGGGTTCCCGGATGGCCTTCCTGACGCCGTCCCTCTTTAGTGCTCCAAAATCCGCTCTGGCCTATCAAGGGGGTGATGCCGTTAGAATATGGCTTGATGCCGTCCCTCTTTAAGTTAAACCGTGATGGCCTTGATCACTTCAAAGCGTGACGCCGTCATAATTTTCATGCAAATTTCTCTGGCTTATCATGAGTAATTTTCACATCCACCACTTTTGCCAAGCCATGACGCCGTCTGGACCAATTCCTGACGCCGTCAAAGGTAATTTTCAGCCGATTTTGAGACTTTGTCGTTTTCTTCACTTTTATGCTCCAAAAACGTCCAAAATGCTTCCTTTTCCAGATTTCTTCTCCAAAGTACCTAAAATGACAAAAGGAACGATTTAGGGCAATATTTAATCAAATAAATACGATTTAGGGCTTAAATGACCCGCTAAAAGTGGTACACTTTTCGCTTCATCAAATACCCTTACACTTGAGATTTGCTTGTCCTCAAGCAAATGCGCTTTTATTCTAATCAAAATACAAGTTAGGGGTCATTTAACGCTAATATAAAAGTAATTACAACAAATAGTCGTTCCACTTTAATCATAATAAGCACGGAGATTACAAACTAGCACCTCACAAGTAGTGTTTAGATACTCACATCTCTCTGGTGTCATAAAAGTATATCTCATAAATGAAAATGAATAATATCTCTCACTACCTGTCCTAGCAAATAGACTACCATAGGCTTGGGAAAGGATCAAAAACCTCCTCCACTAGGCGTAAGCACCTAAGATAAACTATCAAAGAGGGCTTTTACATGGGTTATAACGTTAGGTGTAGGGATATGATAAACACGGTTTTGTTGGATAAGGGATATTTTACTGGTGGCGAGTTAAAGATCTTGATTAATTACATGTACTATACAATGTTGCTAAGCCAAGACTCGACTCAATCTTATGCTAAAAACAAAATAACAAAAACATAAAATAAACATAAAATGAAACGGGATGGTAGTCCGTATGTTTTTTCTACTTTTCTTTTTCTCATTTTTTTGTATTTTTTTTTTCTTTTGCATACACTCTTGCCCTACCATCCAAAATAATACATCATAGGGGCGTTGCATTCCCCTTACACTTGAACTTTTACATAACTTTACAAATAACTATTCTAATGACTCGAATTAAGATAATTGAAAAACTTGGAGTACTTTTTAAAATATTTAGCACATATGGGGGTAATAAATGATGTTCTTCCCCATTACTCCATTACACTAGTACTTTACCCATGAGTCCCAATCGTCCCAAAACAATATGTACAAGGATATGACTCGACTTAGCAACCATGTAATCAATTAGATAATTAACTAAGGGTTTAAACAAATGTTGTCACAATAATGCACTAAAGATGAGTGCATACAAGGTAGGCTAAGGTGATTTGGGTGTACATTTAAGTGGGGTGTAACAAATTCTTCCTTTAAGTAAAATGCTTAAAGGTCGAAACGAAAAGATAGGCTCTGAGGGGTGTACTAGGGGTATCGTGTACTAAAAATGAGTACAACGCAAAGGGTGTGGGAGAATTACTTGACCAATGTAGCCAAAGTAATTATAACAAAAACACAGGTGTAAAACAATGGGTTAATCCTAATGCCTCTTATCATGTAGTAAATCTAACTACACGAATGTAGTCTCACTTGTGGCCTCGGAATGGTCCTAACGCAAGTTCTAGAATCTAAGTGCTACCGGTACACACATCATAGCATAAATGCTTTTCCTACCAATTCTAGGGGCGAACCTCACATATTTGGGGGTGGAAAATTTTTTAGTGGTACGGTTTTTGTGCTAGTCATATAACTCCTATCCGTGAGACGCTCATTAAGATCAAAGTTTCACTCCTAAATGTTGTAAAAAATTTTAAATTTGGCACTAAAATTACCCTAACAGGTATTTCTCTTAGTTTTATTACACATCTACTATTAAATAAACAAAAATCAAGTGCAAAAGCATTCTCTAATCGTACTTTACCCCCCCCCCCCCTTACACTTAAGATGAACATTGTCCCCAATGTTCAAATAACAAGATGTAAAAGTAATAAGGTAAAAGAATGAAATCAAATACTCCCCTGATTCGTTTGGTGGATAATGTGGCAACACGGTTAGATCTTCTTCCAAGAGAATGTAGAAGCTCCAAGACTAATGCATCGCCATAAGCTTGATTCCACATACATCTCCTTGTCCAAAATAACCTGTTAAACCTGAGAAAACAAACACGAAAGTCTGCATAACATCGGCGGGATAAACTCTATATAAGGATATAATGCTTGTGGAATGATAATTTTGCAGATTCCTGGAGATTATAAGTTAGAGATTTAATACAAACTTTTTTATGAAAACAAAACTTTAAAATTTTCAGAAAATTCAAATCTGACGTCGTCAGGTTGTAAAGCCTGACGCCGTCAGAAATGATCTGACAGAATTCTTATGTTAAGTTTCCGGAAAATTTCTGGAAAAACCTATACCTTACTTCCTGGAAATCCTGCAAAACATCATTATGACTCGATACAAGCATTTGACTCAAACAAATACGAATATGTATGTTAATTTATTATTGTTATGATTCATGTTCATTTGTTCTAATAAACCGATTTGGATTTCCCTTACACTTAACTTTTGCAAAATACCTTTATATGTAGTTAAGACGAAGTTAAAAACAAGATAAAGCATTTTCACAATTTAGTTTTGAACATGAATCAATAATAATAAAAATTAAACAAGCATACGGAAGCAAATAAAATCAAACAAACAAACAAATAAACACACAAAGCAAATAAAGCTTGGGTTGCCTCCCAAGAAGCGCTTGTTTTTGTTCGAGTCACGAGCCTGACTCTACCCTTATTTAACGGATAAAGGAGAGGTTTTTCCTACACTTAGGATTAAGTGCGGGTGATAGTAGCGATACACACCATCTTGGTGGAAGTATGCCGCGTGAGGAAAGAGTGGTGGATGAATTATATACTCAAAGGGGTGTGCTCCTTTCATCATAACCTTACCTAGTTCACTTTGGTCAATGGGTGAATTAAAGTTTTCTCCTAAAAAGGGATCATCTTCTTTCAACTTCGAGAGATTCCTAGTTGGGAATCCATCTTGACCTAATAAACCCGGTTTAAACCCATAATGTTTCTTGTGATCAATCATGAATGGGTGATGTAAGTATGTAAGGTCATGGTTCACTCCTATATTAGCTTCCACTCCACATGGCCTAGAGTCTACTACTTTCAACATAAAACTACTCGGACTATATGGTTTGATGGGTGGGTCGGGACCTAATTCAATTCCTAAGTTCACATCTAAGGATGGAAGATTAGGTAACGGTTTTGGTTTAGGCTCCGGTTCATCAAAACTAGGAACTTCCATAGAACTAAAAGAAAGGTTATGACTACAAGTATTCAAACCTACATCCTCTAGTTGTGTTTGGTCCAAGGGTTCTACCTCTATTGGGGTTCCTATAGTCTCTTCTACATCTTCCGAGTAAGTTAAGGGCGGTGTGTATGCCTCAGACAATGGTGGGACTTGTAGGGTACTTGGTGGGCTTGGGTTCTCTACTATATCCTCCATCACATTAAGATCACCAATGTGTTCATCTTGTATTATGGTAGGGCCTAACCATGACATGCAGCTAGGTGGCTCAACTCTACCCTCATGTGTGTCGTATGTTTTGGTGAAATCTATCCCACTCATGCAACTAACCATCTCAGAATCTTGGTTTGATTCTAAGTCCATGTTCTTAGAAACTAGGTCTCTTTGCTCATACGAATCCACCAATTCGTTCCACTTATGGGTCATGGTTAGGAAGCTTTCCTCAAAATTCATCCAAAGGGCCTGACTAAAAGGAATTGATCCAGATAATGCTCGTCTAATAGAAATCTCACATTCATAGAATTCATTAAACCCATCTAACCTTACCCCTAACTCCTTTTGGAAATCACAAAGATCACACAAAAATTCATAGGAATGATAGGAAACAAATCTATTGGTGAAATATAATTGTTCCTCTATTGTCAATGATCTAAATGGAATTTCATCCATCATAGTGACAAATGAAAATGGTTTTACAAACAAAGGGCAAAAAGAAAAATATAGACTAAAGAAATCCTAGAAAAATAAAATAAAAATCCCACTAGAAAGGAATCTAGTGAGTAGACCGAATAAAATAAAAATTCAACCTAAACAATAACTATTCCCCGGCAGCGGCGCCAAAAACTTGATGCGTGGTTTTGCGACCTTACAACAGGTTTTACCTCTCGAGGGATCTCAAGAGGCTTACAACCCCACCAGGCAGTGTACCTGACCGATGTAGTATAGTGTAGTGGTAAGTACGGGGGATTGATCGTTCTCCACAGGGAATAGTGTCGTTAGGATTGAAAAACTACTCTAATAGGTCTAAGGGTGGGAGAAGATTCTTTTTATGTTTTTATAATTTTATGAAAGCAAGTAAAATCTCGGGTTTGAAAGAGTGGGCGGAATTAGTTGCTAGTCAACTAACCCAAGTTACTACGAATGCAAATAAAATAAAATAACAGAAAATGAAAAGGTGGAGAAACTTATGTGGAGAGAAATGTGTTTACTTAGATTTCCTTACTCCCTAACTATCTTTTACCGATTGATTAGTGTGCATTAATTGCGTGGACGACGGGTGTATTCCTTAATACCAATCGTGGGGTGGCGTACGTACTTCCCCAACTCTACAAGCTCCTACTTCACTCCTATGTCGAGCCGGCTAGGAAGCTCCTAACATGGTATCACTAGAATTCGCTCGTGCATTAAATACAACCATAAAAACCTTAGTACGCATTGGTTCATGCTTCTTAAGACGTTCAAGCAAGTTACCGAATAGGAGGTTAGCCAGTTTTCTTAAGCCTAACATAGATAAACAATCATCCAATACAACTAATAACACACTAATAACCAATAATCAATAGTTAGGTTTCATTAGATCTAAGCAAACACAAAGAAAACCTAGCCTAGCATGTTAAACAAAAGACAAGAACAAGATAGAATCAAACAACACATAGACATATTGAATGATTAATTGATAACTTATCTTCAATGTAACATGGAAGATCTCAAGGCAAAAAGCCTTGAGAAAGCTGCTAAAATCGTCTTAGGGTTTCCTCCCAAAAGGTTACACACAAAGTTCCACACTAATGACAAAAAATTGCAAAACTATATATAGAGTTTAAGGGCTGACGGCGTCACGTTGTAGATCCTGACGCCGTCACCTCGCCGCTTTTAGGGTTCCCGGATGGCCTTCCTGACGCCGTCCCTCTTTAGTGCTCCAAAATCCGCTCTGGCCTATCAAGGGGGTGACGCCGTCAGAATATGGCTTGACGCCGTCCCTCTTTAAGTTAAACCGTGATGGCCTTGATCACTTCAAAGCGTGACACCATCATAATTTTCATGCAAATTTCTCTGGCTTATCATGAGTAATTTTCATATCCACCACTTTTGCCAAGCCATGACGCCGTCTGGACCAATTCCTGACGCCGTCATAGGTAATTTTCAGCCGATTTTGAGACTTTGTCGTTTTCTTCACTTTTATGCTCCAAAAACGTCCAAAATGCTTCCTTTTCCAGATTTCTTCTCCAAAGTACCTAAAATGACAAAAGGAACGATTTAGGGCAATATTTGATCAAATAAATACGATTTAGGGCTTAAATGACCCCCTAAAAGCGGTACACTTTTCGCTTCATCAGGTTTGAGTAAATCTAGAGCCAGAAAAGAAGTTAAAACTAGCGTCTGTTGTTATGAAGATATGTGTAATTGAGCAGGTATATTAGAAACTCTCAAGCCTTAAGTTTTTTAGCAGTTATCATGGTGATTGGGTCTCATGTATAAGGGGGTGTTTGGATGTGCGTTTGCTGTTTAGAGTTGTAACAATGGGATAGTCGGATAACTGAGCCACCAAATGTTTGAAAATATCTTTTGGTTTCAGGATTGGAAAATTAAAATGAAATTGGACCAATCTTTTATATGAAAATATGAATTTCAGAAACTGCTTCCTGTGTAGCTCTTCAAATGCCACTATTGCAAGTAAGGAACTTAAGGTGCGTAACAAAGTGGTCGAGTTGGGTGGTTAAGTAATGAGTCGAAATGGGGTGGACTCGGGTTGGGTGTTAGGTGACATATCTACAATATATCCGGTAGTAATTGTGTGTACTTCTTTCAGTTATGTGTTTATATAAGGAATCATTTGAAGTCTTAAACCCCAATTAGGACCCGACCATTAGGAAAAGTAACACAGTGAGTGAGCAGGGTTAGCATTTAAACTATATAAAAATGGCATGTAGGTAAAACTTCATATGGGTGGTGACTCCATATGGGTGAGTATGTGACTATACAAGTATGGAAGAAGATCACAAGGTATCTGAGACCTTGCCATGGCCCAATGAAGGATTTGGTTTCGGTTTAAAATTTGATTAGTTATGTAAGTTTGCGATTAAATTTTATGATAGTTGAATTTCTTATTTTAGCTTCGGATTTATATACGAATTAAACGCGGTACATCGTCTACTACAAGTTTTAGTGTATATATGTGGTACCTTTTCCACCATTATTTTCTGATCATGTGAGTTGTTATAAGTTCATATTCGTCAGAATTTTTAGGTGGATTAAGTATACTCTTTTGTTATTAAGTTGCAGTATGACATATTTTTGTTTATAATTGTTGCTTTTGTCATGAAATGTAGGAGGTTGGGTGGCAAAGGCCATAAAGCTTGGAACTTTATGCAGTTGTTCATGGGGATTGCAAGTCAACCTAGAAAACTAAAACACGCAAGAGATGATTTCAGGAAGCTTTGCAGGTAGTTTGATTGCAAACTGCATGCAGCAACACTTGCTTTTAAATCTGCTTGAAACCTAGCAAGGGACATCTGCATATTCTTCAAGTTGACAATAAACGATAACATAAGACTCTAAAATGTTGCTCTTATTTGTTAAGAGGTAAAGTAATTCTATTTATTTTAGACACGTTAGATCAAAGGACCAATGGTGAAACGCGTTGATTTTAGCCACCAGTAAAGCGGAGCAACCTACCGTGGTGATGTCATAATACGGTTTTAAGTATGCACGAATTGCAATATACCATATTCTTCACTAACTGAATTTTTGTAGACGTTCTAAATTATGCGTATCATCTAAGTGTCTTGTCTTCATTTATGAACAAAATAGCCATTTCATTAGATGAGAATGCATTCTACTCCAGTAGCATTGATCCTTTATCGCCATACAATATCTGATGTCACTTGAAATAGTTGAAACAATCTATGCAATACCAAACACCAGAATGGTTTTCATCGTATGTAGATCTTTTTCATAGCATATTCCAGGTATACTTCATGATTGGTGCAAGTTTTAGTATTATGATTGACGATTGTACCATAAAATAATGGGAAACTAAACCTATTATTGTCTTTATTCACTCGCAACTAAAACGTAAATGTTAAAAATGTGTTCTAAATTAGTGTGTTATTGAGATCTATTCTTAATAAAACTGGATAAAGTACATTAAGTTGTTGCTTAAATTGGACGAAAACCTCCCATGGATTAGTTGGCTAAAAGGTTAGAAACAACGGTCACACAAAAAAGTAGCATGTAAATATGAGTACTAAATTGTGCTCAATGGGGATTACGTCAAAAAATGTTTCACAGCGCTTTGGCGTGACGAGGAAGGAACAAGATCAGGCTGCGGTGAGTTGAATAGAAAAATATAGAAAGGAGAGTGATTCATATCAACCACTTTTAGACACATGACTGACACCTAAAATATGACAATGATAATTATAAGTCATGCCCGCCCTTCAGGGCGATTTCAAATAAACTGCCAAATATTTATTAAAAAAAAAAAAAAAAAAAAAAAAAACTGTACAATCAATAAAAATAATTACTACCTTATATTAGTATTATTGGTTATTTTTTCAGAGCCTTCGGTGGCTACTTGACTAAGGCTGGAAAGAGTTGATTGCTATATGAAACTGAAACCTTCTTTCTTTGATTCTTTGATCGGAATACAGATGAAATCCCATTATGTTGGCGTTCATTTTGCCTTCGATCACTAATATCTAATAATTTATTTACAGAAATCTAAAAGTTTTTATGTAAAACCCTTTCTTTCAACATGTAAAATTTTCAACCATTTTTTACCACCCTTCTTTCGCTATAGTAAAATATGCCAACGATAATTATAAGTCATGCCCGCCCCTCAGGGCGAGATTATATGCCCGGGAGGGCTTATAAGTCATGCCCAACGGGCTTATAAAGCATGCGTGCCCATCAGGCGGGCCATAACAACTAGTATATATAAATATATATATATATATATATATATATATATATATATATATATATATATATATATATATATATATATATATATATATATTATTACTTGTGTATTTTCCGACGACGACTACGACACACGGATGTCTCCGTCACACGTAAATTCACCTAACACTTTCACCAGAGCCATTACTAAAGAGTATTAAACGATAAAACACTTTTGAAACGCACTTTACCACAAAGCAAGCAAGAAATATACAAACACTTGGAAACTTTTCGAATGAGTCAATACGTTTAAAACACGAGTTGTACACTAAGACTTGCGATGCTGATCTAGGTCGCGTATCAGAGCGGTTGCACTATACCTTTTGATTGTTTTGCTAGCAGATTGCTACTATTTGAGGTGAGTTTATAGCCCCATTTTTATATGAACTGTTTTATAAACCTTGTGGTGAGAAACATGCAAAACTGTTTTCATGGACCTAAAACTGAACTTTTGTTTTTACACACTAGTATGCGGATAACCTAAGTATGTACGATCCCACTATGCCTACTATCATGAACCGTCAGTTCATGCGGGAAGCGCGAATATTATAGATAGATCTATTGGGGGTGACTCCCCTGTTTGGATTGGCCAGACGGGTCAATGCGGGCGTATACCATGTCAGACTTGCCAAATGTATCAGGATAAACACTCGCTGGGCCCCTTTATTATTATTATATGCCAGTCTGGTATATTGAACTGTCGTAGCTTCGGTTGCATGAGCTTAGTGTTAGTATATAGTTAGTGTGTACCTGTTGATATTTGTTGTGGTCTATATGTGCTTATTTGTTGTAAACCTATGAACTCACCAGCGTTAGCTGACCTTTTAGCATGTTTTTTTCACGTGTTTGAGTATGATACTGTTGAAGGCATGGCATGACATCTGTCATAATTACTCTGAAGTGTTTTCACACAAAACTGAAACGTTATTATTGGGACCGACATGTTTTATGGGCTTATTTTCTTTAATTTGAACTTATTGTAAAACGATTTGGATTTGGTAATGTAAACTGTTTTAAAACGGATTTGATAATCCGTTCTTTATATTTGTGTGTTGTGATTACCAATTTAGTAGCACCTAAACATGTATGCTTCCGCTAAACCAGATTTTGAGGGTGTTACATTAATGGTACTATACTACTATTGAGATTGAGAATTAATTTAGCCCAACTTTTAGGACTTTTGAACCTAAACTACTTGCTACATGTTGACCGTTGAACACTGCCAAACCCTATTTATTGTCAAGTATATTTAAGGTTTTTGAACCTAAATCACTTGTTAAATAATGATTGTTGATGAGTGTTGAATTCTAACAATTAATTAAGAGTTAATTCTGAAAAAGGTACAAAAACTAGGAGTGAGGTCACCATCTAGTACAAAAAAACACATCTTCTCAAAATGGTCATGTGCGAATGTGCGACTCTATTGGATGTGCGATACGTGTTCACTTATTTATTATTAAATTATAGTGGTAGGTGGGGGTTTTTCCAAATATTCTTTTTTTTTTTGTCTTCTCAACTTTTATATAAAACACAAATACTCCATCTCCATCACCACCACCACCAGATCCGGCCAGCCACTACCAGATTCGGCCAGCCACCATCAGATCCGGCCCCGTCATTATTTTTTTACCACTCAAAGTTGTAGATACCCACAAACCCATAAAAAAAAAAACAACAACAAATTTTAATTCTTTCAAAACCTTAACTTTACAACATTTTCACATCTCATTTTTTCAGATCTCGTTTTTGGATCACTGTTCTAACTCCAACATTTTCAGATCTCGTTGACGTGGTGTTCAAAATTTTCAGATCTCGTTTACAAGTGCTCGACTCCACCTGTCTTCCGCTGCTGTCTGCCGTCGGAAACGGCCAACCACTGCTTGACTGTGATTTACTTGACGTTTTAGATTTGTGTTGCTTGCGTGGTTAGTTGGGTTGACAGTACATATGTGATCTTAGGAGAAAAGGAAAAGGCCCAATTGATCCGTGACTCTAAGAAAGACATTGCGTTGACTTTGACTAAGTTGCAAAAGAATTTTCTTAACTACACCCAAGTAGGGCTGAGCATCGGGCTAAAACCGACCCGACCCGAATCGACAAAACCAAAAACCGAAAATCATGAAAAATCCTAAACCGAAACCGAATCGACGGGCTGTCGGGTCGGTTAGGTTTTGTGTCGGGTCGTCGGTTCGGTTCGGTTTAGGTGTATTTAGGTATGTTATTGTCGTTTTTGAGCTGAACCGAACTGACCCGAAACCAAAAACATGTAAAAAATGAAACCAAAACTGAATCGACGGGCTGTCGGGTTGGCTCGGTTTTTTTCAGTTCGGTCGGTTTTGTCGGTCCGGTTCGGTTTTGGCCCTTTGATGCTCAGCCTTACACCCAGGTAGCCATGTTCGTGTGCAGTGACTCTTTGTTTGTATTTGACAACAGTTGATGTTACGTGTTTATATGAAATCAATCTATGTATTGTTTTATGTGTTTAGTAATAGTATCCGTGAACAGTTGTTGTGTCCGCTCTATTCTTTGTAGATTGTAAAATTTTCTTGGCCGGAATATGTGGGTGTCGCCGGAATCTGGAAATAAAGGAAGTCGCACATTCGCACATTTAATGGGGTAGCACAGTCGTACATTTAATTGACTCTTATAGAGATAAGGGTAAATAAGTAATTTTGTAATAATAGAAAAAGAATATTTGGGAAAACCCCACCTACCACTGTACTTTAATAATAAATAAGTGGACACGTGTCATACATCCAATGGAGTCGCATGTTCACACATTCGCACATGAACATTTTAAGAAGATGTGTTTTTTTACTAGATGGTGACCTCACTCCTAGTTTTTGTACCTTTTTCAGAATTAACTCATTAATTAATGTCACCATAAGGACATAGTGGTCTCATGTCTAATTATGGTGTAAAGATCAGAAATTAAGGGACCGTTTGGTTTGTTGCTAGGAATGACAATGGGTATCGGATTTAGTATGGGGTAGAATGACAATGGATATGAAAAAGTGTATGATTACGATTGTTTATTTTTGGATGAGAAAATATGGTATGAAAAAGTGTATAGATATTTGAGTTTTGTAGTGGAAAAAAGAGGGACCTATGGGAATGGATTTCATAGACACTAAATTGGTGTGTAATTAATCTATGACTATGATATACCCACTTCATTACTGGGCCCACAAAACAAACATCATTAATGACTTTCAAAGTCATAGTCTAATTCCCATAGTATCCAACCAAACGAGCCCTAAAACTTTAGTACTTGTACAATTAGCAATGTGCTTCTACACAGTGGTCAGTCATAAGGACACAGTAATCTCATTCTAGTTGAGTAACTAACAAAACTCAAACCTAAATTATTATATTAAGTTTAGAGAAAATTACCAAAAAGGTAGAAAAATCCAAGGTTGATCCACTTTCTAGACACTTTTAACACCCTTTTCCCATTTTGGTCATGCCGAAATGTTCAACTGCTCGACTCCACACAAATAGTGACACGTGTCCTTGCAAGTACAAATGATTAATAGTTTGTTTTATTATTACTAAATGTAAAATGTCTAAAATACCCTCATTGATTAAATCACCACCTACCTCTTCTTTTACATCACTACCTACCCCTCCCCCCCCCCCCTCTTTTCTATCATTATTACCACACAAACCTTATCCAGCACACACATCAATTTCTGGCAAATCTCCGATGATCAAATCCGGCGATTCTACGGCGAATAAATCCGACGACTCTTTATGTGACTCTTAACTCTTTGGCGTGTCACCTGCGTGTTACTCACTTACCCCACCACCACCACCACCAGAACCAGAATATTTTAAAACAACCACCGCCACAACTACAGCTATTACTCACACCCCACCACCACTAGCGTCTCCGTCGTTGTAGATCTAATAGTCCGACTGGGATACTCATGGCGCGTGCTCCGTCTCTGCGGCCCATGACCGAACCTCTATCAACGGTTTTACCGGTTGTCCGACACCGTTAGATCTCACCGTCACTTGTTACTATAAAGTTTATGTAAAAACAGAGCATCGGTAATTTCAAATATTTGAGGCGTTGTTGGGATATCACGAAGAAGATGAGAAAGATCTTCATCATATCACGAAGAAGATGAGAAATATCTTCATCAGGATTTTCTTTAAATAGCTTACAAAGTTTTGATGATCTTGCAGCAAAAAGATCCTGTAGTTCAACAAGCCACAAGGTTTTGGTACTTAATCATTAAAACCTGTACACTTTGACTTTATTGTGGTCAAAGAATTAGTTTAGTACTCAACTATATGTGTCAATTCATCGTGGTTTTGTTATAATAAATTTTGATGTTTAGTACTAAAGAATTAGTTTAGTACTCAAGAATTAGTTTAGACACTGTGACATATTTAATATTATAATGTTTGTTATAATAAAATGACTTTGACAATGAGTGAAACTAAAGTTCAAAATATAAGTATTTGAAATGGTGGAGCAGTTGTGGTGTGGATCCTTTTCATCCTTTTTTTACTCCAATTTTTCTTTTCTATTTGTACCAGTAAATATGTAAAATGTTTTTATAAATAAATGGTCTAGCAGTTGTGCAGGTTTGGATTGTTTGGTTGAGTATTTTGAGGTGGTCGAGTAGTTGAGTAGTGGTGGTTGAGCGGTTGAGAAGTGGTTGTTGAGTGGTTGAGCAGTTGAGCAGTGGTGATCGAGCAGTTGAGCAGTGGTGGTCGAGCGGTGGTGCTGGTGGTGATGGACTGGTAAAGTGGTGAGGTAGGTGGGTGGAGTTAGGTAGGGTGAGTGGGATTAAGTGGAGTAATTAATAAAGAAATAATAATATAATATAGGAGGGTATATTTGTAATTTAATAATAAAACAATAAAATATTTCACTTAACTTTTATACTTGCAAGATACACATGTCATTAAAAGGGTGGAGTCGAGCAGTTGAGCAGTTGAGCATGACCAAAATTGGAAAATGGTGTTAAAAGTGTCTAAAAAGTGGATCAACATTGAATTTTTCTATATTTTTGTTAATTTTCTAAGTTTAATACATCTATACATGAAAAGCTTATTTGCTCTTTATGTACTCTAAAGGTATACACTCGTAATGGGTACAACTAACAATAACATGGGTAAAGTTAACGATGAAATCTCCCTTGAGGCATTTAACTTTGTTAGTATTTCGTTTAGACATTGTATTTACATTTGAACCGGCCAGTAACAAAATCATTACTTGTAGATTTTGGAAGATCTATATTGATGTTGCATATTTTCTTGACATTCTTTTCTTGAACCTGGTATCACAAAAATGTCATAAAAAATCACACATAAATTGATGTTCACAATTTGCAACGTAATAATAGGATTCATCAGTTTCTTTTTTTTTTATTATTTTTTTTTTTTTTTGGTTAAACTTAATGCAAAACATCGTTATAAAGCACATATGCCACTCGAGATTATGTCAACCAAATGGCGAAAAGAAAAATAAAGTATAAAACTACATAAAAATAACCATACCTACCTTTGCAGATGGAAACCTGGAACTTTCATTTATACCTTCATGTGAGAGGTGTACCAGTGGCCTTAATGATAGACCTTCAAGAGTACTTTCACATCTGATGACCATCAGCTAAATGGCTACATCTGGCACAACCGGATTAGCCATTGATGTTGGGCATGAGAAAAAAATTTCACCAAGATTTGCCATTGTTTCAACGTATTCAGATGAATTACCTTCCTCGTCTTCATTCAAACAATCATACCCATAGTGGTCGTAGTGGCAATGATAAAGACACCTACAATAATAAAGATAAATGGTCTTTAAGAGTGGTTAAAGCAACAATAATACAAATTCAAAGTTTGATAGGTGTAACATGAATATGTAGCTCAATGCCGGGACCGAACTTGACGAGGATTTTAGAGGTGTAATGTATTTGCTTTAGGGGGGCCATTTTTCATTATTTTTAATATTTGTATTAATAATGCCTCGCACTACTATTAGAAAGTGAAAATTACTGCCGTACTCATTTTGGTGGGAATTTTTTTTGCAGTGCCCAAACTTTTTACAATATTCAAAAATACTCATCCATCTCGCGTAATTATGTACGTGTGCATACGCGTGATTTAGTGTCAAGATTTTAGTGGTCGAAAAAAAAATAATAATAAAAAAAAAAAAAAAAACACATCACGCGTAAAATCTTTCGTGGGACGCTAGATCCATTAAAAAAACCATTTCTATTTATTTGTAAATCATCACGCGTATGTTAATACGCTAGACGCTAGATGGTTATTCAAACGTGGGACCATTCTCAATTGTTTATAGTTATTTGACATTCCACATTGCAACAACATGAGTAAATTTATGCATGCAAACGAAAACAGTGTAAAGCAACAAAATCAATGTTTTATTATTTATTTTCATAAAGGACACTAATGTGTTATCAAATCAACAGTTGTTGTGGACAAACATACTAGCATTACAAATGAAATTTATTACAAGATACATAATGTATGTTACAAATTAACTACAATTACAGGAATTTACATAACAAAATAGAACTAACTTGTTAAAAACCGAAGAAATTAAACCAACTATTATTAGATTCCTGAGTGTTTTGATCATTTAGATGTTGAGAGGCGTATGGTTGGGAGTCGTATAGTTCATAGCCTTGAGATGGGTTATAATGAGCATTTTGTTCATGACTTGCCTCACCTTGTTCATATGGTTGCGGTTTGTATGTGTTATGTTCAAATACTTGCGATGGGTGTGTGTCATAAGTAGGAAAGTTGTGATGATGTGTTTCACTCGGGTATGCGTCGAACGTAGGGGGACTTTCATGTTGCTCGTTCACTGTTTTTTTTTTTTTTTTGGGTATTGTTTTTTTTTTTGTTTGACAGTGGATCAGGGATGATCGGGTTTTTGCATTGATAAGATTTATGGCCCGCTTGACCACACTTACTGCAATGTTGTACTCGTGGTTCCTCACCCTAAGATGGTATACGGTCAGTATTTTTTGGTGACCGACTTGTGGGTTGTCCATTTGCGGAGGAGTGATGGGTTGTATATGCGTTGGATACTCCCATTCGTGAAAGTCTCCAACAAAATTAACCGGCTCTGCGTATGTCGCTTGCTATTTCGGTTTTTTAAACCAATCTTGTACGTATTCCACACAATTTGTTAGACCTAAGAACCTAGTAACAGCAATAACGTGACCACAAGGTATCCCAGAAAGCTGCCATTTTCACCACTCGCATGACATGGTCGGTAAGTTGACTTCACGATTGTATCGGCCATCGTAAACCTGGAACCGATCTTGGTTAATCCCGTATACATTCCAGGATGCGCTTTTGATTTTCCTCTTTTCCACCTTATGGGCAGCCCAATCTGTTATTTCGTACTTCATTTTCGCTACGTAAACACATACACAAAAAACAGTGACTTTATATTAGAGAAAATCATTTAAAAAATATGTATTTTCTTTTGGAAGATAAATACCAGCAACTTCTCGCCGTTTAAAATACCAATCTTGAACTATTTTTCGATATTGCACGGTCAACATTGTGATTGGCAGCTTCCTTGATTTGACAGTACAAGCATTAACAGACTCAACGCTGTTAGATGTACAATAATTGTAACGAGTGCGTGGGGAATACGCTCTGGGCCATCTTCGCACATCCGCTTCAAGTAGCTTGTTGTACGCCTCAGGCTGAATAGCCTTCAGTATTTCCATCTTACTATCAAATTCCTCAGGTGTATACGCTTTGCATATGCTCCAATATAGCCCCTTGGTTTTTTTATTTTTCAAAGAAAGGTTCATCATTAGATGACGGCAACATATACCATGAAACGCCAACGGGTATTCATTGCATACTGCTAACGCGATAGCAGGATGCCTATCAGATATGATAACCAAATCCTCGCTATCGGCTATGCATTCTTTAAGTACTGAAAACCACCAGGACCAACAATCACCAGTCTCCCCTCTGCATATATGATGAGTGTCTAAATACTCATCATTTCTGTCACATTTAGATTACAAAAACATTTAAAAACATGCAAATATGCTTCAAAATACAGAAATTATCATTTGATTGTGTTTTTATGTGTTGCAAGTGCAAAAGTATTAAAAACAGTTGAAAAACGAACATATTTTGCATAATTGTCAGTTTCAGTCCCTGAAGTTTCAGAAATTGGCAAAAATAGTCCCTGGTGTTAAAAAAATATCATTCAAGGTCCCTGAACTATTTAACTTTTACAATAATGGTCCTTGGATGAAAGTTTTAAAGAAATTGCAAAACAGGTCCTTCAACTTTTAACAATGACATAAAAGGTCCCTGAACTTTCAAAAGTTGTCAAAACAAGTCCCCCGAATTTCAAAAATAGAAAATTATCTTTTATGGTCCTTGTACTATTGAAACTTGGCAAGATTGGTCCTTGTGATAAACTTTGTAAGAGTTACATTTTCAGTCCCTCATTTTCAGAAAATACAAAAATGGTCCTTGTGTTTAACTACAAACCAAACGGACCAAGCTACAAACCTAAAGCCCAGGTGCTACTATAAACCCAGGCCCAAACCATAAAAAACCCGGCCCATTCTTTTTTTTTTTTACTAAACCCAGTATCCAATACCAGGGTTTGACTTAGTCAAACCCGTCTCCCTCACTTAAACCCCGCCAAACCAAAACCACCTCCAAAACCGCCATCACCTTTACACCTCAACCCCCCCCCCCACCTCATCACCCCAGCTGTCTAACCACTCCCTTCCACCTCCACATCCTCCCAAATTTCTTTAATTACCAAAAACCTGCTCGAAACCACTTGTGAGACTTTTGGCGCCAATTTTCATTTGAACGGATGAGATTGATTTGAAGCCATCCAAGGGTGTAGGATTACTCAGAGATGTCGACAAGGAGTTCCCCAGCAGTTTTTAGTATATATAGAGCTTTGTAATAGCTAGAAAAAGTAGTAGTTAATTTTTATTGTAATCGTTTTTTACTTTAAGTCTTTATCTTTTGTAATTTCAAGTTCCAGTTATCAATATAAGTTAATTCAAGTCTCATTGTTCTTATTTAATCAGTATTGAACTCAGTTTCAGTTATAATGCAATTTCAAGTCATATGGTAATTCGTATAAGCTCTAAGTCACTTTAAATTACTATCAAAAGCTTCAAACAACCTTGCAATAAGCTTATAAAAGCTTAACATAGCTTTCTGTAAGCTTATTTAGTGTAACTCAGTTCTAAATTTCAAATGATGAAATTGGTCAACGAAAGTCAACCTGGGTGAAATAAGCTCTTTTTGGGTGTATAAGCTATTATGGAAGGCTTTTTCTGGTTTTCTAGCTTGTGTTTGACAAGCTAGGTGGGTTCTTGGTCCTTGGTTCTTTGGTTCATAGTTCATAACAGTTGTAAGCTTTTTCTCATTTTTTGCATTAAATAATAGTTTACTGTGCGACTACTTATTTGTAGTTTATTTCTATTATTTCTAGCTTATTATTAGTTTCTAATTACTTTTCATCAATAAAATCAGTTTTAAATACATCTTGTCTTTATTTTACTTAAGTAACTCATTTTTAGTCATAAATAGCTAATAATAAGAAACTACTTAATTTAGCTTATTTAAAGTTAATATTTACTTATTAGTTCATAAATAAGTTAAATAAACTTAGTTTGTTCAGATTTCTAGCTTAAGCATACCTGTGATAATCAAAAACCACAAACAGACCCTCATAAAGGGGTGTTTGGTTTAACTCAGTCAACTAGTCAAACAAGGTTTTACTGTACATTGACCTTAGTCCCAACTTTGTTCCAGCTTATTTTGGTCAATATAAGCCTTTTCTGAGTTCTTATAGTCAATATAGATAGATTTAGCTCTTTTTTATTGCCTATGTCAATTTTAGCTTCTAATATGTCCAAATAAGCCATTTTAATCCATAAGCTCATTTTGGCCTTTTTCTTTGCTTTACTGAGTCCTTGGTGAACCATTTAGTGAATATTCAAGAGTTGAATTGGTTTGCACACTTCTGCACAACTCTGCACACAGCAGACTCAGTGTATACTGAGTTGCTTAAGCTGCTGATCTCAACTCATTTGTGGCTTATCTAGATAAGCTGAAGCCTTGTTTTTTTTGTTTTTTGAATAGCTCATAGTACTAGCAATCTTTTTCCCCCATAAAAGTTCTCACTTATCAGCTTATTGATTGCTTAATCTGCCCTACAAATTGGCCATTTTCCTGAGTTTTCTGTGTAAGTTTTGCAACTGCCAATCTGCTTATCAGCTTATTTCCTTGAGCTTATTTGTATTTTTAAGTTGTTTCAAGCTTCTAATAGTATATTAAACTTGTTCTGAGCCTTTGGTAAATTTTTGAGCTTATTAGCTTATTTTTAGCTTATTTGCCCAACTGCTTATCAGGGTTTAGTAGACTTTTGATTTTAATTTTTCTATATTAAGAATATTAATTTAGACTTATCCTGAATTTTTCTGATTTTTCCTAAGTCATTTGATATTTTTAATCTTATTAATTAGTTTAAAATAGTAATTAAATCATAATAAATAGAATTTTACTCAGAAAAATATAAATCTTTTTTACATAATTTTCTTTTGTCATTTATAACCTAGGAAAAATATAATTATATCTGTAGACCTTAGGAAAAACAAAACAGAAAAATAGTGATAGCTTCTATTTAATAGAATTTATTTTTTTTAAATTTTAATTAAGCAATTCTTATTTTTATAATTTTCTTAGTTTATTTTCATCTCATAATATTTATAGAAAAAGTTTTAGATTTTTCTTTGTTCATTTAGTATTTATTATAAATTAAATTAGTTTAATAAGTAATTAAATAATAAATAATTAATAATAATTAGATAAAAAGTGTAAAAAAATATAATTTTAGTTTTAAAATAAGTTTTAAGTTATTTTAGATTTTTAAAAGTTAAATTTTCATTTTTCTAGCTTTATTTCATATTTTCCTAGTGTAATTCACGTAAAACCTTATTCGTTCAATATTCACGCGATCACAAATTCAATTGATTTCAGTGTTCACACCTCGTTGGGACTTAACGACCTGGGGAAACACTAAACTCTCCCTTGGATAATTGCATTGTGCCCTAGATTGTTTGACTCTTGTTGACCAAATCCTTGGTTGATATAAGCAGACGTTTTAGCACCGATCAAAATTTGGCGCCGCTGCCGGGGAGGTGTGCTGCGTTATTTGAATTTGAAGTATCAGTGATTGTTGGATATACACCCATTGTATATCAACCATCCTTGTCCATATTTTCTTATTTTCATATAAAACCAAAATTATCGTGAAGTTAATGTGTTTAACGGATCGATAAACCAAAAATATCGTATTTCAAGTTTTCATAAAAATAAAACCCAAAAATATTCACCTTTGCCCTCTATCCATTTGATTCTAAACTTCTTACCTATTCTAAGTTTCCATCACTCTAAAGGATTCTTAGAGTCGTCTTAGTGCATGCGCACTCGTTCTTCTAGGTCATCAAGCCCTTTTCGTAAGCTTGTAAACATACCTCGAAGACGTCGTAGACGTTCTGCTCCATCAGTCGTATCTGAGGTACGTACTGACCCTGTCATCATGGCAGATTTGCCGATGAATGAGCTTCTCCAAGCACCCATCGAGGGTTATGGAGATGCCATTGTTGTTCCAGCCATCGTGGCTGATAGTTTTGAGCTCAAAACCGGGTTACTGAATCTTGTAACCTCAAGTCAATTCTATGGTTTTGAGAGGGATGATCCTCATGCTCACATTCGATGGTTTAACAAGATTACATCTACCATCAAATACAAAAATGTCCCTTCTGAAGCAATCAAGCTTCTTCTATTCCCATTTTCTCTCGAGGGGCAAGCCCGGATATGGCTTGAAAAACAACCCCCTCGTTCAATTGAGACATGGGAGGATCTAGTTACGAAATTTGTAAACGAATTCTTTCCCCCGTCTAGAACGACAAGTCTTAAAAATGAAATCATCAAATTCACACAAAGATTTGATGAATCGTTTAGTGACGCGTGGGATCGTTTCAAAGAATTGCTTCGTAAATGTCCTCATCATGGTTTCACCGAGTTGATGCAAATCGACACTTTCTATAATGGTGTGAGTCAATCTGACCAAGATTCTCTCAATGCCTCCGCGGGAGGTAACTTTTTGAGCAAAACCACCAAAGAAGCTTTAGCGATTATTGAAAATAAGTCTAAAGTCCGTACCGCACGAACAAAGCCATATCATTCTCAGGCTAGTGCTGGTCCTTCTACTTCATCTCCCGTGAGTACTTCTAGCACCGATGCTAAGATTGACAAACTCACGGATGCTATTCAAGCTTTGGTTCTCTCAAACCAAAAGAAAGTCACTTTCACACAAAATCCTTCACATGCTGAAGTGAAGAAAGTGGAAGTCTGTGTTACTTGTGGTGGCCCTCACGCATACTACAGCTGTACTGCCACCGATGGTAGTCCTTTTGAAGCTAATGCTATAGCCGGGACTTCAAATCAAGGAGGTAATCAATACCGTCCTCAATTGGAACCAAGTTTTAATCAAAACCCGGTTTTAATCAGAACCAGAATTTGCAAAACCGAAACCAAAACCAACCTCGAATGAACCAAGGTTATCAAAACCAAGGGAATTTCAATTCTGGACATAATCAAGGTTTCCAACACCAAGGAAACTTTAACCGAAACAATTCCAACCAGGGAAATCATTTTCAGGGAAATGGTAATCCAAATCAAGGGAATTTTCAACATCAAGGTTATAATCAAAATAACCGAATCCAAAATTTCCCTAATCAACCTCAAGCCATTCCAGCCTCACAACCATCATCTGATGAGTTATTGAGGCAATTCATGAAAGCTCAAGAGGACACAAACAGGTTGTTGGTCAGCCAGATCTCTGAGATAAAAAAATCTTTAAATGATCAACCTTCGGGCTCAAGAAAACTTTCGAGCAACACGATCGCTAACCCGAAGGGCAATGTTAAGGTGATCACAACCCGAAGTGGTGTTTCGTATGATGGACCCACTATTCCTACTACCACTTCTTCTTCTTTCCCCAAGGTAGTGGAAAGTGAACCTGAGGTGACTAAGGACAAGGTACTTCCTTCTATTAACGGAGGTACCGACAACGTCCAACCTCAAGTTGTCCCGAAACCCAAGACTAAACCTGGAGTTGTCTTTGAATCACATGAAATCCCAGTTGAAAACCCTAAATCCAAACCTTCTATTCCCTACCCATCACGTTTAAATGAGCAAAAGCTCTGCGAAAAAGCTAGTCAACAAATGGATAAATTTTTCCAAATCTTTCAAGAATTACATTTTGACATAAGCTTTGCGGATGCTATCATTCTAATGCCCAAGTTTGCATCCACAATCAAACACTTGTTAAGCAACAAGGAAAAACTGTTTGAAATGGCAAAAACTCCATTAAATGAGAACTGCTCAGCAGTTATCTTGAAAAAGCTTCCCGAGAAGCTTAGAGATCCTGGAAAGTTTCTAATACTTTGTGTATTTCCGGGAATGGTTGAATGTTGTGCCTTGGCCGATCTTGGTGCAAGCATCAACCTGATGCCTCATTCAGTGTGGAAGAAACTTTCTCTTCCGGCTCTTACTCCTACATGCATGACTCTTGAGCTTGCAGATCGTTCAATATCTCGTCCTCGTGGCATTGCTGAGGACGTATTTGTGAAAGTAGGAAAGTTCCATTTTCCAGCTGACTTTGTGGTTGTTGATTTCGATGCTGATCCTAGGGTTCCTCTCATTCTTGGAAGAGGATTCCTAAGAACGGGCCGTGCTCTCATAGATGTATTTGAGCATGAAATCACATTACGTGTGGGTAATGAAGCTGTTACCTTTAACCTCGATCAAACTTCGAGGTACTCCTCAAATTATGATTCTGAATCGGTTAACTGAATCGATGTCATTGATATTGCTTCAGAGGAGTACTCTCAAGAGTTTCTTGGTTATTCTCATAATTCTGTGAGTGGGGATCCCACCACATCTTCTCTACCTATCATTTCCGACTCTTCCCCTTCTCTCACTCCGTTTGAGGGAAGTGATTTCAATTTGGAAGAGATCGAGACTTTTCTCAAGTGTGATTCATTTCTAGAAGGAATTGATGACGCTGAGATTAATCTGGAGGGAGATATTCTTCTTCTTGAGAAATTGTTGAATCAGGACAATTCTCCTCCACTCCCTCCCGTTGAACTTCATAATAAGGAAATCAAGTCAGTTGAGAAAACCGATGAATTTCCTGAGGTCGAACTCAAAGACTTACCACCTCATCTTGAGTACGCATTTCTGGAGGGAGATATTCTTCTTCTTGAGAAATTGTTGAATCAGGACAATTCTCCTCCACTTCCTCCCGTTGAACTTCATAATAAGGAAATCAAATCAGTTGAGAAAACCGATGAATTTCCTGAGGTCGAACTCAAAGACTTACCACCTCATCTTGAGTACGCATTTTTGGAGGGTGATGATAGATTACCCGTCATTATTGCTAAAGATTTAAGTGATGAGGAAAAGACTGCTCTAATAAAGGTCTTGAAGTCACACAAGCAAGCAATTGCTTGGAAACTCTCCGACATAAAGGGTATCAACCCTGAATTTTGTACTCACAAGATTTTAATGGAGGATGACTTTAAACCAGCAGTCCAACACCAAAGAAGGGTGAATCCTAAAATCCATGATGTTATCAAACAAGAGGTTCTCAAACTTCTTGATGCAGGATTAATTTATCCCATCTCTGATAGTCCTTGGGTTAGTCCCATTCACTGTGTTCCAAAAAAGGGTGGCATAACTGTTGTCACAAATGATGAGAATGAGTTGATTCCAACTCGATTGGTTACGGGGTGGCGTGTTTGCATTGACTATCGTAAGTTAAATGATGCAACCCGTAAAGACCATTTTCCTCTACCCTTCATGGATCAGATGCTTGAGAGATTAGCGGGAAACGAGTACTATTGTTTCCTTGACGGTTTCTCAGGTTACTTTCAAATCCCCATTGATCCACAAGATCAAGAAAAGACTACCTTCACTTGCCCTTATGGAACCTTTGCTTATAAACGTATGCCTTTCGGCTTATGTAATGCTCCAGGCACGTTCCAGAGGTGTATGATGGCCATATTCACCGATATGATCGGAAAAACAATGGAGGTCTTTATGGATGACTTCTCGGTCATTGGGGATTCGTTCCAAGCATGTCTCTCCAATTTAGAAAACATGTTAAAACGGTGTAAAGACACCAATCTTTGTCTAAATTGGGAGAAAAGCCATTTTATGGTCAAAGAGGGCATTGTCCTCGGCCATAAGATATCAAAGAACGGGATTGAGGTTGACAGAGCTAAAGTTGATGTCATTGCTAAATTACCTCATCCCACTACCGTCAAAGGTATTAGGAGTTTTCTGGGTCATGCCGGTTTCTATCGTAGATTGATACAAGATTTTTCTAAAATCGCCCGGCCTATGACTCATCTCCTTGAAAAGGATGCTCCTTTTATCTTCTCACCCGAGTGCATCAAAGCTTTTGAAACATTAAAGAAAAAGCTTACTGAAGCACCCATTCTAGTTGCCCCCGACTGGGATTTACCCTTTGAGCTCATGTGCGATGCAAGTGATTTTGCTATCGGTGCAGTCTTGGGGCAACGAAAAGCTAAACATTTTCAGCCTATCCACTACGCAAGTAAAACAATGACTGAAGCTCAAACTCATTACACTACTACAGAAAAAGAATTATTAGATGTGGTGTATGCCTTTGAGAAGTTTCGTCCATATTTGATCTTGACAAAATGTGTAGTGTGTACGGATCACTCGGCTCTCAAATATCTCTTTGCAAAACAAGATGCAAAGCCGAGATTACTCCGTTGGGTTCTCCTCCTACAAGAATTTGATATCATTATACGTGATAAAAAAGGAGCTGAGAACCTAGCTGCTGATCATCTATCCCGATTAGAGAACCCACACCAAGATGTTTTCGAGAAAAAGGAAATAAATGAAACATTTCCTCTCGAGACACTCAATGCGGTTACTTTTCGAGGAGATTCTACTACCCCATGGTTTGCTGACTTCGCAAATTACCATGCGGGTAACTTCATAGTGAAAGGGATGTCGACCCAACAGAAGAATAAATTCTTCAAGGATGTTAAACATTACTTCTGGGACGACCCCTACTTGTTCAAAATCTGTGCGGATCAAGTCATCCGACGGTGTGTTTACGGACAGGAAGCTATTGACATTCTCAAAGCTTGCCATGCTGGACCCACTGGGGGCCATCATAGTCCAAACTACACCGCCAAAAAGGTGTTTGATTCCGGGTTTTATTGGCCCACAATCTATAAGGATGCCCAAGATCTCATCAAAACATGTGAAGCTTGTCAGCGTCACGGAAATATTTTACAACGAAATGAAATGCCACAAAATGCTATTCAAGTTTGTGAAATCTTTGATGTCTGGGGCATTGACTTTATGGGGCCATTTCCATCATCTCGAGGAAATAAATACATTCTCGTGGCTGTTGACTATTTGTCAAAATGGGTTGAAGCAAAAGCTTTACCTACTAATGATGCCCGACTGGTTGTAAAATTCCTGAAAGCTCTGTTTGCCCGTTTTGGAACTCCACGTGCTATAATCAGTGATCGTGGTACGCATTTTTGCAATGACAAATTTGATAAAGTCATGCAAAAGTATGGTGTAACTCACCGTCTTTCTACTGCGTATCACCCACAAACAAGTGGACAAGTAGAAGTTTCAAATCGGGGTATTAAAAGAATTTTGGAACGGACAGTAGGAGAAAATCGTGCATCCTGGTCGGATAAATTGGATGATGCACTATGGGCCTTTCGTACAGCTTACAAAACACCCATCGGGTGTACACCATACAAGCTTGTGTACGGAAAGGCATGTCATCTTCCGATCGAACTAGAGCACAAAGCCTACTGGGCCTTGAAACATGCTAACTTTGACCTCCAAACTGCGGGTGATCACCGTAAAGTTCAAATGAATGAATTAAATAAGCTACGTGATCAAGCTTACGAGAACTCTTTGATATATAAAGAAAAGACAAAGCAGATTCATGACTCTAAAATCAAGAACCGCGTTTTCAACGTTGGTGATCGAGTCCTTCTTTTCAATTCAAGATTGAAGATTTTCTCGGGAAAACTCAAATCCCGTTGGTCTGGTCCATTCACTATTACAAAGGTTTATCCATATGGTACCGTTGAGTTATCTCAAAATGACGGTCCAAATTTCAAAGTGAATGGTCATCGTTTGAAACACTACTTTGGAGAGGATATACCACCAATGGTTATCCCGGATCTCCAAACTTTCCCCATGAACCAATAAATTCGGGGATCGAGTCAAGTTAGTGACTCGGTGATCAAAAACATTAGCACAACATGGGTTTTCACCCATGTCTCTGACTTCTTTCTCTGTTCTACCACCCAAGTGTGGGGGAGATGCCCACACGTTGTATATATGTACATATCAAAGTTTCAAGTCAAAAAAAAAAAAAAAAAAAAAAAAAAAAAAAAAAAAAAAAAAAAAGTGTGTCTATATAAAATAATGGCTATTAGTATTTCCCTTTCACGTTCTAAGTGATGGTTTAACAACCGGTACTTTGAATATTGAGGGCAATATTCAGTTCTAAGTGTGGGGGGGAATTCTAGCGAATTTTATCAAATGTACCATCTAGTACCCCCATTTTGGCCAAAATTTAAATTTTTTTTTTCTCACTTAGAACGCAATAAATGGTTATCAGTCTGCCATGTCTAACCCTCATAAGGATTGGCTAATCTAGGGGCAAACGGCTCTTGGTAAAGATAAATCAAATCCATTTATGGCTTACAATTTGCCAAAAATTGTATGGTATTCGACTCACCATATCTTTATAAGTGAAGAGTTGGCTAGCCCGCAAGGTTATGGCTTGTGGTAAAGGCATTGGAAAACCATAATTGGTAATCAGCTCACTAAAGATAATAACTGTATTTTATCTAAGAGTTGGCTAGTCCAGAAGCAAACGGCTTCTGGTAAAGACAAATCAAAACCGTTGACAGCTGATGATTTGCTCAAAATCATTTGGTTATCATTGTACCAAGGTATCACATACTAAAACATTGGCTACTCCAGAAGTAATGGATTTTGGTAAAGAGATAAAATCCATTAAATTTTCAAAAAGGATTGCTAGGGACTAGCAATAGTTTAGTGTGGGGGATTGATGAGTGTCTAAATAGACATCATTTCTGTCACATTTAGATTACAAAAACATTTAAAAACATGCAAATATGCTTCAAAATACAGAAAATATCATTTGATTGTCTTTTTATGTGTTGCAAGTGCAAAAGTATTAAAAAACAGTTGAAAAACGAACATAGTTTGCATAATTGTCAGTTTCAGTCCCTGAAGTTTCAAAAATTAGCAAAAATAGTCCCTGGTGTTAAAAAAATATCATTCAAGGTCCCTGAACTATTTAACTTTTACAATAATGGTCCTTGGATGAAAATTTTAAAGAAATTGCAAAACAGGTCCTTCAACTTTTAAAAATGACATAAAAGGTCCCTGAACTTTCAAAAGTTGTCAAAACAAGTCCCCCGGTTTTCAAAAATAGAAAATTATCTTTTATGGTCCTTGTACTATTGAAACTTGGCAAGATTGGTCCTTGTGATAAACTTTGAAAGAGTTACATTTTTAGTCCCTCATTTTCAGAAAATACAAAAATGGTCCTTGTGTTTAACTACAAACCAAACGGACCAATCTACAAACCTAAAGCCCAGCTGCTACTATAAACCCAGGCCCAAACCATAAAAAACCCGGCCCATTCTTTTTTTTTTACTAAACCCAGTATCCAATACCAGGGTTTGACTTAGTCAAACCCGTCTCCCTCACTTAAACCCTGCCAAACCAAAACCACCTCCAAAACTGCCATCACCTTTACACCTCAACCCCCCCACCTCATCACTCCAGCTGTCTAACCACTCCCTTCCACCTCCACATCCTCCCAAATTTCTTTAATTACCAAAAACCTGCTCGAAACCACTTGTGAGACTTTTGGCGCCAATTTTCATTTGAACAGCTGAGATTGATTTGAAGCCATCCAAGGGTGTAGGATTACTCAGAGATGTCGACAAGGAGTTCCGCAGCAGTTTTTAGTATATATAGAGCTTTGTAATAGCTAGAAAAAGTAGTAGTTAATTTTTATTGTAAACGTTTTTTACTTTAAGTCTTTATCTTTTGTAATTTCAAGTTCCAGTTATCAATATAAGTTAATTCAAGTCTCATTGTTCTTATTTAATCAATATTGAACTCAGTTTCAGTTATAATGCAATTTCAAGTCATATGGTAATTCGTATAAGCTCTAAGTCACTTTAAATTACTATCAAAAGCTTCAAACAACCTTGCAATAAGCTTATAAAAGCTTAACATAGCTTTCTGTAAGCTTATTTAGTGTAACTCAGTTCTAAATTTCAAATGATGAAATTGGTCAACGAAAGTCAACCTGGGTGAAATAAGCTCTTTTTGGGTGTATAAGCTATTATGGAAGGCTTTTTCTGGTTTTCTAGCTTGTGTTTTACAAGCTAGGTGAGTTCTTGGTCCTTGGTTCTTTGGTTCACAGTTCATAACAGTTGTAAGCTTTTTCTCATTTTTTGCATTAAATAATAGTTTACTGTGCAACTACTTATTTGTAGTTTATTTCTATTATTTCTAGCTTATTATTAGTTTCTAATTACTTTTCATCAATAAAATCAGTTTTAAATACATCTTGTCTTTATTTTACTTAAGTAACTCATTTTTAGTCATAAATAGCTAATAATAAGAAACTACTTAATTTAGCTTATTTAAAGTTAATATTTACCTATTAGTTCATAAATAAGTTAAATAAACTTAGTTTGTTCAGATTTCTAGCTTAAGCATACCTGTGCTAATCAAAAACCACAAACAGACCCTCATAAAGGGGTGTTTGGTTTAACTCAGTCAACTAGTCAAACAAGGTTTTACTGTACATTGACCTTAGTCCCAACTTTGTTCCAGCTTATTTTGGTCAATATAAGCCTTTTCTGAGTTCTTATAGTCAATATAGATAGATTTAGCTCTTTTTTATTGCCTATGTCAATTTTAGCTTCTAATATGTCCAAATAAGCCATTTTAAGCCATAATCTCATTTTGGCATTTTTCTTTGCTTTACTGAGTCCTTTTTGAACCATTTAGTGAATATACAAGAGTTGAATTGGTTTGCACACTTGTGCACACTTCTGCACAACTCTGCACACAGCAGACTCAGTGTATACTGAGTTGCTTAAGCTGCTGATCTCAACTCATTTGTGGCTTATCTAGATAAGCTGAAGTCTTGTTTTTTGGTTTTTTGAATAGCTCATAGTACTAGCAATCTTTTGCCCCCATAAAAGTTCTCACTTATCAGCTTATTGATTGCTTAATCTGCCCTGCAAATTGGCCATTTTTCTGAGTTTTCTGTGTAAGTTTTGCAACTGCCAATCTGCTTATCAGCTTATTTCCTTGAGCTTATTTGTATTTTTAAGTTGTTTCAAGCTTCTAATAGTATATTAAACTTGTTCTGAGCCTTTGGTAAAATTTTGAGCTTATTAGCTTATTTTTAGCTTATTTGCCCAACTGCTTATCTGTCCAACTGCTTATCAGGGTTTAGTAGACTTTTGATTTTAATTTTCCTATATTAAGAATATTAATTTAGACTTATCCTGAATTTTTCTGATTTTTCCTAAGTCATTTGATATTTTTAATCTTATTAATTAGTTTAAAATAGTAATTAAATCATAATAAATAGAATTTTAATCAGAAAAATATAAATCTTTTTTACATAATTTTCTTTTGTCATTTATAACCTAGGAAAAATATAATTATATCTGTAGACCTTAGGAAAAACAAAACAAAAAAATAGTGATAGCTTCTATTTAATAGAATTTATTTTTTTTAAATTTTAATTAAGCAATTCTTATTTTTATAATTTTCTTAGTTTATTTTCATCTCATAATATTTATAGAAAAAGTTTTAGATTTTTCTTTGTTCATTTAGTATTTATTATAAATTAAATTAATTTAATAAGTAATTAAATAGTAAATAATTAATAATAATTAGATAAAAAGTGTAAAAAATACAATTTTAGTTTTAAAATATGTTTTAAGTTATTTTAGATTTTTAAAAGTTAAATTTTCATTTTTCTAGCTTTATTTCATATTTCCCTAGTGTAATTCACGTAAAACCTTATTCGTTCAATATTCACGCGATCACAAATTCAATTGATTTCAGTGTTCACACCTCGTTGGGACTTAACGACCTGGGGAAACACTAAAATCTCCCTTGGATAATTGCATTGTGCCCTAGATTGTTTGACTCTTGTTGACCAAATCCTTGGTCGATATAAGCAGACGTTTTAGCACCGATCAATATACCGTAAGAAATGGGCACAATTTGGTTGTTTCCATCCATGCCTACAGCTAACAAGTTTGTACCTTTGTATAGACCCTTCAAATGTGCCCCGTCGACTACAAGCAAAGGGCGAAGATTTTGTACGAAAGTTCGAATCTGAAAAATGCCTTTTGTAAACAGATTTTAATAACTAAAAGTACAATAACATATCACATTTATTTATTTCAAAAAAATGAGTATAACTTACTGAAACACCAATGGCAACGAATAACATCTCAAAAACTCCTTTTTCGTTTGTCTCTATACGTGTGATTGTGCCTGGGTTTTTTTTTGTAGATTGTGACAATAGTACGGTAACATTTCAAACAATTCTTTCGGTGAACCCCTTATCATTTCTAACCCATAATCCTTTCCTCTCCATGCTTGTTGGTAAGATATACTTGTTTTATATTGCGCCAACATGTCTTTTTGCATATCTTTTGGTTTTAAATCTCGTCTACTATCTTTTAACTTATCACTAAAAATGTGACCAATAACTTTTTTATTTGCATTTCGATGGTTAAGATATGTTTGAGTTTTGGGACACGTGTGAATATCTTTCACACCTGTAACTACAAACACATCTGTACCTTGAATGCGTTTAGAGTTAATTCTCCATTTGCATTCTGTATAATGAAAGCATTTACAATCAAACCTGTCTGGTTCCGAATTTCGTACTAAAAACTGGTAACCTTCTTCTAAACATTTCAACCTAACTGCAACATCTATTTTTTCTCTTGACTCAAAAAACTTTCCGACAAAAAAATTAGAATCACTATTGTATTGGTTTGAACTTATTGCTTTGGACTGGTAAAGAGGTGTTTTAGGAACGCCAGGAGTTAATGAAAAAATGTTCTTCCAATCATGGTGAATAGGTTTTGGGTTAACACCAACTCCAAAAAAACCATCATTTTCTTCAACTTCTACATCCTCACCTGCCCCAAATGCAAACGATGATCAAGCCTCATCTTTATATCCGGACCCATCATTTTCATAATCATTTGATTCAAAAATTTTAGATGGCCCATCATCAATAAAAGATTTATTATTATTGAAATTACATGAGTTTTCTTGAAAAGCAGAGGACGCGATGTTTTGGTTAGTTGTTGTTGTTTCAAAAAAATTGTAAAACGTTTGGTTTACTTGGGTTGACCTAAAACATGTAGTTTCTTCAAATTCTTTCGCTTTAACCACATACAGATGTGGCATTCCTGCATTCGAAGAAGCGAAATAAGTAAAAAAAGTTACCTCATCGTCGTCAGTAATATCCATTCGAACGTCAAATGAAGGGTGAGAAAATTTAAAATTCAGCTGAATATTGGGATCCAACTTGAATTTAGAACGTACATAATCAACTAACCATGAGTACGTGATATTAGTATACATAACCACACCTCGTTCAGTATCATCAAAATGTAATATACATTTGAATTTATGTATATCTGAAGTCATTGCTATGTATATCTGATTTTCTGTGTCTATGCTATGTTTTGATATACATCTTTCCTTATATATACATACACTGATGTGACAACTCCATGACAATCCCGTGTACGTGTAATTTTTTACGCGAGATATGACACAGATGTGACAACTCTATGACACAGATGTGACAACTCTATGACAATGATGTGACAACTCCATGACAATCCCGTGTACGTGTAATTTTTTACGCGATATATGACACAGATTAGACAACTCTATGACACAAATGTGATAACTCTATGACAATGATGTAACAACTCCATGACAATCCCGTGTACGTGTAATTTTTTACGCGAGATATGACACAGATTAGACAACTCTATGACACAGATATGACAACTCTATAACAATAATGTGACAACTCCATGACAATCCTGTGTACGTGTAATTTTTTACGCGAGATATACTCTATTTAAGTCTGGTATTTTTACACTAATTGCACACAATCTTTTACACCGAAATTGCTTACTAAAAATCATTTACTAATACATTCATTTACATTTTCAAAAAATGTCGGACAACATACCATTCGACCTTCAAGTTGATATCATGAAGAAACTACCAGCTAAGTCTTTACTACAGTTTCGTACTGTGTCAAAGAGATGGAAGTCTTCCATAGACTTACCAAACTTCATCCGTAGTTACGGTTTTTCTGAAACAGATATGTGTTGTTTCAATTTAACATATATGCAAGGTAATGTTGGTTTTATTTTTTCGGTAAATGAAAATTTAGCCTTTACGAATCTAGATACAACTTTTAATCTTCTAACTCTTAAGCCAATTGCTACTTCT
The DNA here is from genome assembly GCA_021014915.2 of Artemisia tridentata subsp. tridentata. Taxonomy (NCBI): domain Eukaryota; kingdom Viridiplantae; phylum Streptophyta; class Magnoliopsida; order Asterales; family Asteraceae; genus Artemisia; species Artemisia tridentata. The sequence continues at coordinate 219,425,730 of CP139507.1, forward strand.
GAAGGTGTCTGGTGCTTTTCGTATGGTTCAAATATGATGGTTGTTCTTTGGAACCCATCGATAAAAAAATCTGTAGGAATATTCGTCCCTACTTTCTTGAATCAACCTGATTCACCAAAAATGGTCATCGGTTTCGGTGTCCGTCCCGACACCTTAGACCCTACCCTTTTAAAGATTAATTACCCGTATTACGGTCAAGGACCATGGTATGTGTCAGTTTATACATTGAGTTCCAGACATTGGAACAATTTTGACAATGATTGTTTGCCCCGTGAATCAATTAGAATTAAACGGTCTGGTCAAGCAGTAGTGGGTGGTAAAATTTTCTGGGTTGGTTCTGAAAAATTTGTTCATAATGATGGTGTTTTGTACAAATGATACATGATTGTTTCTTTTGATTTGGTTACTCACCAATTTCAAGTGCAAGACATACCTGAATTGATAAGATTCATGGTTCAGCCTCCATTCTATATATCTCAGCTACGAAACTCTCTAGTAGTTTCAGGTAGTTACCTTGCAGAAGAGTACAAAGTTATGTGCGCTTGGCAATTAGAATTTAATGGTGGTATTGTATCATCGTGTCCAGTGATATTCACCATCCCATTCCCAATTGAGAATGATGTAAAATTAATTGGATTTACCAAGGATGCGGAACCAATTGTTCAAGCTAAGAGCAACCAACAGATAGCTCACTCACTACAAGTGTACGAGCGAACATCTCAGGAGTTTCAAAACATGGGTATTGAAGCAAATGGTGGTTCATTTTTCATTGGCCCATACAAAGAATCACTAATTCTTCTTGATCAACCAAACAATACCTATATGGTTTAGTTTCTGTCTTTAACGTTATCAATGTATGTCTTTTTACTATTTTCTACAACTGTACTAGTTTTTTTTTTAACTAATTAATGCTATTTGTTTGTGTTTTATGTTCTACATTTTTTATTTATGTGTCCAGTATTGAATTTGCCAATATACATTATGCTTTATATATTAATACAATGATGTGACAACTCCATGACAATCCCGTGTACGTGTAATTTTTTACGCGAGATATGACACAGATTAGACAACTTTATGACACCGATTTGACAACTCTATGAAAATGACTTGACTACTCAATGACAATTGCGTGTATGTGTATTTCTTTACGCGTGATATGACACAGATTTAACTATAAAAACACATTCACAATTCGATTTCTCTAAACACATATCCGCATTATCAACATATCTACTCTCTACAAATATTTAACAATTCAAAAAATGTCCCAACAAAACAAAACCGGATACACGAAACAATACCAACATAATGTTGGGGCTTCTTCAACCTCTTCAAACACCCCGGATAGGTTAGTACCCGGTCCGACTGGTATTCTTCAAGCGGCTATTCTCCGCAAAAATGCGGAGATTAGGGATGGTGGCCCCGAATATTGTGTTGTGCCAACACAAGAGTATGTAAGGAAGATAAATGAAGATGTCGTTGAAGATGATCATTTTACGCGTGGGCCATGGCTATGCGCAATTAATAAGCTGCGTAATAGCGAAGGTGTAACACCCCGACCCGACAAGGGTAAAGATGTCACAATAATGGTTTCATATCAGAACAAACACAAGCATATGACATAAATAATACAATTGAATTTCAATGTTTACAATGGAAAATCTGAAACTACAAGGTTATAATACAATAATTTCCAAATCTAACTATAAATTCTTCTAGTCATCTTCAATAGCTAGTAAGGTCTTCTAAGTCCAAGGTACTCTCCACTCATACCCCAGCTTCCAAACTAAAACCTGCCGCAGGAAAAGAAATGCGGCTGAGCTACGAAAGCTCAGTGAACAGATATAACGATAACAAGGCAGTAATGATGGGATAGTGAAGTAAGTGAAACAATGCAAGGTATAACAAGAGTCAGGAAAGAAAAATAAAGGTTATGCAGATTGATTGCTCCCAAACGGTCAACTTATATTCACCAAGGATATTGGTCAACTAAAGTCAAACACTTGAGGTCAACTAACCAAGGAGTACAGAGTATCCCCGGGTCGTTAAGTCCCAACGAGGTATGAAATCTGTAATAGAACGAATCTGTGATCGGGTGAATATTGAACAGGAAAGGGGTTTTGAGTGATTTACACTAAGGAATAAAAGAAAATAGCTTAAATAAGCTAATAGAACAAGTATGTGAAGGAAAAATACTTAGAAACGTTTAAAACTTAAAAACGCGAATCATAAAAGAAACGGGAACTAAGAACGAAACTAAAAACGTCAAAACGATGAAATAAAAACTAAGAATGAGGTGTGGAGAATTTGCACCTCTCGGCTAGGATTAAACTCGAACAAAAATCAAAACCAAGCGAATCAAACCTCCATAATTCGAACTCCTATTTTTCTACACTTCTTCTAGCACCCAGGAACTCAGAAAAATGATAAGTGGTCGTGGAAAAATTATGGTGGCCGATTGGAGTTTTTGGTTGATGTTTTAGGGTTTTTAGGATATGTAACAAGGAAATAAATGGGAAAGCCGTGTATTATTAGGAGGAGGGCATGATTTTCGGCCCATGAGTGATTAATGGGATCAATTTACTGATTTGTGAATGATTCCCTTTTATTGTGATACTTATCCCTTTATTTTGTACATTTTTATTTATTTAACAAGAAAACAATTATTTATATATATGTAATTCGGCCCATGTAATGTTTCTATGTGTTATATATATTTTTGTACATTGTAAAATATTAAAATGTTGCCACAAAAATTACCTTACTTCATATGTGGTTAATTTCCAAAGGTTTGGGATTTATTTGATGTTTTATGTGCTTATTAATCAAAATTTAAAGTTACAGGGGCATTTTGGTCATTTTGCATGTTTTGAAATTTTAGGTATTACAACTTCTTCCCCTCTAAAAGAAAATTTTCGTCCTCGAAATTTGAAGTCGCAAGGTTAGACGAAGTCGTAGCAAATCGCAAGAGATCGTCGCAAACATTCTCACGCTTAGAGAGGTTTATCCAAAAAGGTCTTCAAACCAATAGTTTCTCATGACTCAAATCAAAACAAGGTGGGTTCAAATTTCTCAGAAGGGGATAAACTAGGTTGATTCTGATCAAAAAGTCCATGCAACATAAAATGGATGATAGGTGAATTTTCTGGAAAGCTCATATGGAACACGAACAAAATTTCAAATCAAATTAACTGTATCAACAGTAGAGAGCTCTACAAGGAGCTTAAAATTTATAACTGAGGTCAACAGAATGCAAAACGACGATCCGAACTCATCCAGATATCTAGTGAACGAAGGCAGAGTATACGCATAGGTAGAATGAACCTAAAGTCTCACTAATCACGGATAATCCAACGGAGATCAAATTCTAAACTTCTTAGGTACTCCCCAAGATATCCTATGGCCACAATGAGTGCACGTTATATGGTGTAAGTATTATCACGTTGATCAGGCGTCATAATACTAGCACCACATAACTATGCCTTCATGATGATCATACTTTATCTCGAGTTGAGTAAAACAACCTATCTTAATCCACCTAGTACTTCTACAGTCTCAGAGGTCAACAAAACCAAATGTCAAAGTCAAGAGGGAAACAATTCTTATACTCATGGTTAAACACCACAAGACTTCTCATAGGGACTGAGATGGGTAAAACGAAATCAAATAGCGTTGGAAGTTTCATAGATGTTTATCAAAAGCAAGAGACAATTAACAGAATGTATCAAGTACGTCATCTCCATGGCGATTCTCAAAATCCCCGAAGAGGCATCATAATGATTAACAAAAGGATCAGAGGTCAGAGTCGAAATCTGAAGATAAGGATCAAATAGTGTCAGGCAATTACTATGCAATTCTCAATGCCATAAATCTTGAAGGCATCAGCTTTCAATTTCAAAGAGGGATCTCAAGAGGCTTTAACCAAAATCGAGGCACGAATCAGAGTGATGCGGAAGCAATGATACTTAAAAAAATGCCTTATAGTCTACCCATTCCTCACTAGTCAAAACTTAAAGTTCCTATAGGGAAATCCTAAAGCAAATTTCCAAAGGTTGTCTTATGAGCGCCTAGAGGGAAACTTAGTGGTCCAAACTTACACAGGCCAAGGGTAAATGTATTACGAGTCGTAGCCTGTCTCTCTGATACCATAAATTGTAACACCCCGACCCGACAAGGGTAAAGATGTCACAATAATGGTTTCATATCAGAACAAACACAAGCATATGACATAAATAATACAATTGAATTTCAATGTTTACAATGGAAAATCTGAAACTACAAGGTTATAATACAATAATTTCCAAATCTAACTATAAATTCTTCTAGTCATCTTCAATAGCTAGTAAGGTCTTCTAAGTCCAAGGTACTCTCCACTAATACCCCAGCTTCCAAACTAAAACCTGCCGCAGGAAAAGAAATGCGGCTGAGCTACGAAAGCTCAATGAACAGATATAACAATAACAATGTAGTAATGATGGGATAGTGAAGTAAGTGAAACAATGCAAGGTATAACAAGAGTCAGGAAAGAAAAATAAAGGTTATGCAGATTGATTGCTCCCAAACGGTCAACTTATATTCACCAAGGATATTGGTCAACTAAAGTCAAACACTTGAGGTCAACTAACCAAGGAGTACAGAGTATCCCCGGGTCGTTAAGTCCCAACGAGGTATGAAATCTGTAATAGAACGAATCTGTGATCGGGTGAATATTGAACAGGAAAGGGGTTTTGAGTGATTTACACTAAGGAATAAAAGAAAATAGCTTAAATAAGCTAATAGAACAAGTATGTGAAGGAAAAATACTTAGAAACGTTTAAAACTTAAAAACGCGAATCATAAAAGAAACGGGAACTAAGAACGAAACTAAAAACGTCAAAACGATGAAATAAAAACTCTACGGGTACCAAAATAATTTTCCTACATACTAATTGACAAAAGAAAATTTTTGGAAAAAGAAAAATATTTTTTTTGACTTTTTAATTAATTAATTTGAATTTAAAACTAAATTAAACTATTTAAATTATTTAAAAATAGTAAAACAACTTAGAAAATTATGAAAATTTTCCTGAAAATACTTTAAACTATTATGAAACTAGTAAAAATAAAATCAACAACTTATTGAACCCTAATAAGCAGGATGGAACAATAAGCAGTTTACAAAATAAGCTAAAATAAGCTAAACTTAACTAAAAATTACAAAAAGCTCAAATACTGATTAATCTACTAACTGAAGCTTAAAAAAACCGAAAACGATCAAATAAGCAAAAGAAATAAGCTCATAAGCTTCTGCACAGTTGTAAACTTGGACAGAAAAGTATTGACCTAACACCCAATTTGCAGCTGAATTAATAGCCAGGAATAAGCAGTTTTGGGAAATCCAAAAGTAGAAGCTAAAAGCTCATACTTCAGGCTACTCAAAAACTAAAAACGCCCAAAATTTAAGATCAATTGCTACCTTAATTGGGGTCAAGATCAGATGCCAGAAAAATGAAAACTGATAGCAAACTCAGAACAGGGCAAATGGGCAGTTTTTCAGACCATAAATAAGCTAATAAATAAGCTGAAAATGTAAATACCAGATGATGAACTAAAACTTAGTTATATAAACTACTTATAAACCAAAAATTAGTACCTAAGCTTAATTGGTTAAGCCAATAACAAGCCTAGATAAGCAACCATAAACCATATTTAAACTGTTGTTTTGAATTTTTTTTCTGTTTTAACTATTTTGACCAAAGCCAAATTTAATTGATCCTAACTTACTAATTATGGTGTAATTAGCTATTCTAACACTGGTTTAAGCTAAATGAAACAATCTTATAGCTATATGATGCAAAATCCAACCTGAATACCAAACAGTAAACAAATTTGAAGCTAGTTACAATGCTATTTTGACTTTTTAACTAATAACCTATGGATTTTATGAAACAACTACACTAACTTATCCTAATATGAGTTAACTAAACTGCTTACAATGCTCAACACAAACTTAAACACAGAAATCTATACTGATCCAAACACCCCTTATCTAAACTGATTTTGCAATATAACCCTATACCTAGCTGAATTAAGCTACAATCTATTCTATACTAACACTGACTAAGTTACTTTTAATCTAAAAAACAGAAATCACCAACAATTAAGCTTGCAAATAAGCTGAACACAAATTAGCAATAATTAAGCTAGAATATTAAAATTGGAACTTACAACTGATGCAGGATGAAACTGAATGAACTCATGAACAACTCACAACCAGGCTTATCTAGTAGGCATAAAATACCCAAATAAGCTGATCAAGTCAGCTTATTCTTCAAGAACTGCTTAATTGGCCCTTTGTTGACTTGTATTGACTTTTTTGAAAACTTGATCTTAAAACTGAATTACAACAAGTAAACTTATTCTAAAACTAAAATAAGCTCATACATGCTTATTTGAACAGAAATGAGGCTTAAAAGGTTCGCACAACAATAACTTTAAAACACTGATTTTTGATTAACATAAAACTGAAATTACAATGAAATTAGAACACGATTCTTGAAATTAAACATAAACTGAAATGAAGGTTACAAGTGACTGAAATTAAATTGACAAGAACACTTAACTAAATTTAACCTAAAAACTACACTACGAAATTGGTCTAAAACTAGTGACAATGTTATTCTGAGTCTTCTTTTTCTTTAAATAATAATCCAAAAGCTTCCTTGTTGACTTCTCATTATTTCCCATCCATTGGATTATTCAGAATCAATCCCAATCGTTGGTTCTTGTTTTGGCGGGAAAACGGGCATGTGGGATTTTTTAACTCTTTCTGACCACGTGGGGGTGAGTTGGTGTGAGTAGATAGCTAAGGAGGGGGAAAGGATAGCGTGTGTAAGTGAAATGAGGAATGAGGTATGAGGTGGGTGGTGGTATTGCAGAGGGTGGTTTGTGGGCAATTAAGGAAATTTGTTTTGTTGTGATGGTGGAGGAGGTGAGGTGTGATGTAGAGTAGCCAGCTGGGGGGATGAGGTGGTGGAAAAACCACCCTGGTATTGGGTTTCAGGTGTTAGAGAGGGAGGTGTACAGGGGAGATGGTTTCAGGGATGATGGGTGTTTGACTGGGAGTTGACCCTTTTTGGTTAACTAAAAATTATACGGGGTAAAGGGTTTTATTGATTGGGCTTGGTATTTAGTGGGCTTGGGTTGTAGGATTAAAAAGGGTTTTATTAAGTTGGGTTAAATTTGTTGCTGGGTTTAGTGATTTAGGATTTAAATTTGTTTTTTTAGGTAAACCTTAGGGACCATTGTTGTACCATGCTGAAAATCCAAGGACTAAAGCTGCCAAAAATCAAATTTATTTCCAGGGACCATTTGTGTCATTTATGAAACTTTGCTCATTTTTCATCTGTTTTTAATCCTTTTGCATATGAAACAGATAAAAACACAATTCAAGGATATTTTATGTATTTTGAAGCATTTCTGAGTGTTTTTAAATGTTTTTGCAGTTCAGATGGGACAAAAATGATGAGTATTTACACACTCATCAATCCCCACACTAAACCATTGCTAGTCCCTAGCAATCCTTTTTGAAAATTTAATGGATTTTATGTCTCTTTACCAGAAAGCCATTACTTCTGGAGTAGCCAATGTTTTAGTATGATACTATGGTACATTGATAACCAAATGATTTTAAGCAAATCATCAGCTGTCAACGGATTTGATTTGTTTTTACCAAAAGCCGTTTGCTTTTGGACTAGCCAACTCTTTGATAGAATACAGTTATCATCTTGGTGAGCTGATTACCAATTATGGTTTTCTACTGCCTTAACCACAAGCCATAGCCTTGTGGGCTAGCCAACTCTTCGCTATCAAAGATATGGTGAGTTGAATACCATACAATTTTTGGCAAATTGTCAGCCATAAACGGATTTGATATATCTTTACCTAGAGCCGTTTGCTCTCGGATTAGCCAGTCCTTATGTGGGTTAGACATGGTGGACTGATAACCATTTGTTGTGTTAGTGCAAAGCACTTCCACCAAATGAAAAAATTTTAAAATTTTGGCCAAAACGGGGGAACTAGGGCACTAGAAGGTACACATTTGATCAAATTCGCCAGAATTCCCCCCCCCCCCCCCCACACTTAGAATTGAATATTGCCCTCAATATTCAAAGTACCGGCTATTATGCCGACACTTAGAACGTAAAAAGGTAATACTACTAGCCAAGAGTGGAAACACAACAATTAATTATTATTATTATTATTATTATTATTATTATTATTATTATTATTATTATTATTATTATTATTATTATTATTATTATTATTATTATTATTATTATTATTATTATTATTATTATTATTATTATTATTATTATTATTTTTTAATATGATATACAACAGTAGGGGCAACTCCCCCACACTTAGGTGTTAGAAAAGAGAAAGAAGTCAGAGACATGGGTGAAAACCCATGTTGTGCTAATGTTTTTGTTCACCGAGTCACTAGATTGACTCGACCCCGAATTCATTGGTTCATGGGGAAGTAAGTGGAAGAAACCATCTCCATCGGACTTTCATTCTAGATGATTGGATAATCATTGAAGTACATGAAAGTTCCACACCGATGAGATATATGCCCGGCTCACAAAGAATGGTAAATGGAAATGCCGGGGTCAAAGATAGTATCCTCACTCCCGAAAGAGTGAAGAATAGGAGATGTCACCGTGTAGGTGAAGAAAAGAAAGAAAGTCATGATAAAAATCATGACTAACTCATCATCATCAGAAGGAGAATTCATGATTTCTGGATCATGAATCTCATCATTTAAGCTCATTTGATCAAGACATATTCTGGGTGGGAGGGATGGGATTTTGATATCAAGTAAGTTCTCACGGTTGAGAACATTTCCCTCTGGGGCACACAAAACATCTTTGTCAAGATCAAAGTGGAAGTTATCATACTCCGGTGGAGATATGATATGAGTGAGTTCAAAGGAGAACTCCTCGTAAAGAGAATCATTCACGTGATGTAAATCTGTGAACCCTTGTTCTATTATGGAATCATCACCTACCTCATTCTGAATATCAAAGAGTGGATTATCATAAATTAAAGTGAATTCAGATTCGAATTCAAACAGAGGATTGGTGAAAGACGTTTTGAATGCTTCGGGAACAAGATGATCAATATTCTCTTTTGGACTGACGAGCTCAGAAGGTAGTTCCTCCACATGATTGATGTCTCCACAAGATAAAGAATTTTCATCAGTATGTGAATCACTAAGCTCGGGGTTGGGATAAGAATTGAGTGATGGATCATGATATAAGAGACTTTCGATTTCTTCCAGATTGGATTCGAAATCAAAGAGATCATCATCACTTCCTGATGGAAGTGGATCAATGTGAGTAAGTTCATCAGTAAACTCCTCAAGAAGAGGGTCAACATCAGAATGGGGCAGTGATGCCTCAACATACTCAACTTCTCCATAAGATGTATATTCATCGTTAGAATCGGAGAAAGTCTCAAAATGATCTTTTGAACACTCAAGAGGGGAAGGGATATCACACACATGATCAAGAATTCCCTGTGACTCACTTGGGATTGGGACAAGGTTCTCAACACTAGACTTTATGAATTCGTCCGATTCCTTTTCAGGAATAGTGTCAAGATGCTCATCCCCCATGTTTAGAGAGTGAGTGGGATCTTTGGGTGTGATAACAGCAGACTGAGGGAGTTGAGAAGGACTAGCATATATGGATTTTACAATTTCCATTTGCTCTTCTGCTAGTAATTCTATCATACTCTTTTCTCCCTGCGAATTTTGGATTGGTGGGATTTGAGCTGATGAATTCGATGAATCTTTTTGAATAATAACAATGTTATGTTCATCATCACTGTCATCATCGTCATCAAATAGAGCAGCATTGCGAAGATTGGCCCTTGTTTTAGCTGCTCGTTGCTCAGCCAGTAATTCTTCCATGCTTTTTCCATGAGGATTGTCAATGGCAAATGATTCTGCCATAGCTTTCCCACGAGAATATGGAATGAGTGGAAATTGTGGGGGTGTGGATGTGTCAAAACCGGAAGGTTGACATTGATTATCATCATGAGGACCCCCACAATATGCACAAGAAGATCTTGGCGCATTATGAAACGGTATATTAGCCAACTCCTCATTCATTTCTTTTAATGACTCTAGAGTCTTTAGAACAAAATCTTGTTCAGTTTGTTGAGGAGTTGCTTGAAACATCTGGTACTGTGGAGATTGGTCATGATATGGATAGTCATAACTGTTACAAGGAAATGGATTCCTTGCTTGACAATCAGAGCTAAAATGTGGACCTCCAAAATACTCACAAGAAAAGTTTGGTGTATTTTGATACGATGCATCATTGAGATTTGGATAATATGATTCTTGCTCGTATGAATGTGATGGGTAGTTGGAAAAATTTGAAGAGTCGTTGAATGAGTTCGGATTAGGATCATAAGCAAATGAATTCCTCGAACCACAAAACAAACAACTTCCGTCTCGAATATCATTACCACATTGTTCACATGTACACCAATGACATGGCAAACCGAAAAGCGGCTCACCACAACCGACACAAGGAATAAAATCCGGAGGTGGGACAAGTGGTGTGCTCTGAGAGCTAGGAATTTCCACCACTTCCGTTATGGTCTCTGGTTCTAGTTCTTGATAAACGTGAAGATTAGGCAAGTCGTTCTTTTTAGTCACCGTTCTAAGCTCTGTACGTTTGCTTGACAAACTTTTAACCGTAAATCGTGAAAGGTTAGGATCGATTCTTGACGGTTTGTCATTAATAGCACGCATCTCGGGCTGTGAAGGGTAGTCGGAAGGACTTTGAGAATCATTGATGGAATTAAGCTCCCTTTTGAGGGCTACTTCACACCAATAACAGGATCCTTTTGGTGCATGAATTCCACACCGCTCACACTTACACTTTGAACAACGAAGGCTGTCAATCAACAAGCTTTTACAATCAAAACATTTGTAGCCGAGAGACGCCATAGAAGAAAGGTATAAGAAGTTTAGAATCAAATGGATAGAGGGTAAAGGGATAAAGAATCAAAAAGGGTGAGAGGGTAAAGATGAATATTTTTGGGTTTTTTGTGTTCGTTGAAAACTTGAATAAAAATGTTTTTGGTAATCGTTTAGTCAAACGAATTAACTTCACGATTATTTTGGTTTTATATGAAAATAAGGAAATATGAACAAAGATGGTAAATATACAATGGGTGTATATTCAACAATCACTGATACTTCAAATTCGTTCTACGCAGCACACCTCCCCGGCAGCGGCGCCAATTTTTGATTGCCTCAAAACGGTCAACTTATATTCACCAAGGATATTGGTCAACTAAATTCAAACACTTGAGGTCAACTAACCAAGGAGTACAGAGTATCCCCGGGTCGTTAAGTCCCAACGAGGTGTGAAATCTGTAATAGAACGAATCTGTGATCGGGTGAATATTGAACAGGAAAGGGGTTTTGAGTGATTTACACTAAGGAATAAAAGAAAATAGCTTAAATAAGCTAATAGAACAAGTATGTAAAGGAAAAAATACTTAGAAACGTTTAAAACTTAAAAACGCGAATCATAAAAGAAACGGGAACTAAGAACGAAACTAAAAACGTCAAAACGATGAAATAAAAACTCTACGGGTACCAAAATAATTTTCCTACATACTAATTGACAAAAGAAAATTTTTGGAAAAAGAAAAATATTTTTTTTGACTTTTTAATTAATTAATTTGAATTTAAAACTAAATTAAACTATTTAAATTATTTAAAAATAGTAAAACAACTTAGAAAATTATGAAAATTTTCCTGAAACTAGGAAAAATAAAATCAACAACTTATTGAACCCTAATAAGCAGGATGGAACAATAAGCAGTTTACAAAATAAGCTAAAATAAGCTAAACTTAACTAAAAATTACAAAAAGCTCAAATACTGATTAATCTACTAACTGAAGCTTAAAACAACAGAAAACGATCAAATAAGCAAAAGAAATAAGCTGATAAGCTTCTGCACAGTTGTAAACTTGGACAGAAAAGTATTGACCTAACACCCAATTTGCAGCTGAATTAAAAGCCAGGAATAAGCAGTTTTGGGAAATCCAAAAGCAGAAGCTAAAAGCTCATACTTCAGGCTACTCAAAAACTAAAAACGCCCAAAATTTAAGATCAATTGCTACCTTAATTGGGGTCAAGATCAGATGCCAGAAAAATGAAAACTGATAGCAAACTCAGAACAGGGCAAATGGGCAGTTTTTCAGACCATAAATAAGCTAATAAATAAGCTGAAAATGTAAATACCAGATGATGAACTAAAACCTAGTTATATAAACTACTTATAAACCAAAAATTAGTACCTAAGCTTAATTGGTTAAGAAAATAACAAGCCTAGATAAGCAACCATAAACCATATTTAAACTGTTGTTTTGAATTTTTTTTCTGTTTTAACTATTTTGACCAAAGCCAAATTTAATTGATCCTAACTTACTAATTATGGTGTAATTAGCTATTCTAACACTGGTTTAAGCTAAATGAAACAATCTTATAGCTATATGATGCAAAATCCAACCTGAATACCAAACAGTAAACAAATTTGAAGCTAGTTACAATGCTATTTTGACTTTTTAACTAATAACCTATGGATTTTATGAAACAACTACACTAACTTATCCTAATATGAGTTAACTAAACTGCTTACAATGCTCAACACAAACTTAAACACAGAAATCTATACTGATCCAAACACCCCTTATCTAAACTGATTTTGCAATATAACCCTATACCTAGCTGAATTAAGCTACAATCTATTCTATACTAACACTGACTAAGTTACTTTTAATCTAAAAAACAGAAATCACCAACAATTAAGCTAGCAAATAAGCTGAACACAAATTAGCAATAATTAAGCTAGAATATTAAAATTGGAACTTACAACTGATGCAGGATGAAACTGAATGAACTCATGAACAACTCACAACCAGGCTTATCCAGTAGGCATAAAATACCTAAATAAGCTGATCAAGTCAGCTTATTCTTCAAGAACTGCTTAATTGGCCCTTTGTTGACTTGTATTGACTTTTTTGAAAACTTGATCTTAAAACTGAATTACAACAAATAAACTTATTCTAAAACTAAAATAAGCTCATACAAGCTTATTTGAACAGAAATGAGGCTTAAAAGGTTCGCACAACAATAACTTTAAAACACTGATTTTTGATTAACATAAAACTGAAATTACAATGAAATTAGAACACGATTCTTGAAATTAAACATAAACTGAAATGAAGGTTACAAGTGACTGAAATTAAATTGACAAGAACACTTAACTAAATTTAACCTAAAAACTACCCTACGAAATTGGTCTAAAACTAGTGACAATGTTATTCTGAGTCTTCTTTTTCTTTAAATAATAATCCAAAAGCTTCCTTGTCGACTTCTCATTATTTCCCATCCATTGGATTATTCAGAATCAATCCCAATCGTTGGTTCTTGTTTTGGCGGGAAAACGGGCATGTGGGATTTTTTAACTCTTTCTGACCACGTGGGGGTGAGTTGGTGTGAGTAGATAGCTAAGGAGGGGGAAAGGATAGCGTGTGTAAGTGAAATGAGGAATGAGGTATGAGGTGGGTGGTGGTATTGCAGAGGGTGGTTTGTGGGCAATTAAGGAAATTTGTTTTGTTGTGATGGTGGAGGAGGTGAGGTGTGATGTAGAGTAGCCAGCTGGGGGGATGAGGTGGTGGAAAAACCACCCTGGTATTGGGTTTCAGGTGTTAGAGAGGGAGGTGTACAGGGGAGATGGTTTTAGGGATGATGGGTGTTTGACTGGGAGTTGACCCTTTTTGGTTAACTAAAAATTATACGGGGTAAAGGGTTTTATTGATTGGGCTTGGTATTTAGTGGGCTTGGGTTGTAGGATTGAAAAGGGTTTTATTAAGTTGGGTTAAATTTGTTGCTGGGTTTAGTGATTTAGGATTTAAATTTGTTTTTTTAGGTAAACCTTAGGGACCATTGTTGTACCATGCTGAAAATCCAAGGACTAAAGCTGCCAAAAATCAAATTTATTTCCAGGGACCATTTGTGTCATTTATGAAACTTTGCTCATTTTTCATCTGTTTTTAATCCTTTTGCATATGAAACAGATAAAAACACAATTCAAGGATATTTTATGTATTTTGAAGCATTTCTGAGTGTTTTTAAATGTTTTTGCAGTTCAGATGGGACAAAAATGATGAGTATTTACACACTCATCACAGATATATCAGGAATTAAGAAACAGTTACAATAGATAAGAGTAAAGGGAACAGTAATCCCAAACCCGAGCCCAAGTCATATCAAGTCAAGTCATGTATCAAATCAAGTATCAAGTCAAGTATGTATTCGGAGGGGTGACCTCGGAATACTAAGTACAAGGTTAAAAGGGTAACAGAAACAGTAATCCACTACGAGCCCAGAAATAGAATCATATCATAATCATGTAGAGGGGAGACCTCTCAGTAACCAGTAATATGAGGGGATACCTCCAAGGGGTGGAGTAGCTAGCTCCCAGATATGTGAAAGACGTGTATCACACACACCATCAGTCACCAGATATAACAGATACAAATACAGATAACAGATAACAGATCTAGGATGCATCCATACGCCCCAGGTGGCCAAATACCTCCTCAACACACCAAATCAAATCAATTCAGGGACGGGATAGGACATCACTCTCCTACCCTAGAGTCATGCCATCGGTGCATCAATGACATGGTCATGAAACCCTCATGACTAGTGATACAGATAGTGGCTCGTAGTCTCAAACTGAGGGTCAATGGTCAAGTATCAAATGTGCAAGTATTCAGTTCAAGTTTTATATTAAGTGTTTCAAGTCCAATTTTCATTTCAACTATATCAGAGGGTTCATATCAAAGGTTCATATCAGAGGGTTCATATCAATAGTTCAATATCAGATGGTTCAATATCAGATGGTTCAGTATCAGAAAGGTCAATATCAGAAGATCAATATCAGCGGGTCAATATCAGAAGGTTCAATATCAGAAAGGTCAATATCAGAAAGTTCATAATCAAAGTTTCATATCAACAGTTCATTTAAAAAGGTTTCTATTTAAAAAGTCCATTTAAAGCAATCTTTCAATAATGGTTTTCATAAAGATAGTCTTAAAAATAGTTTTCTTAAAAACTTTTAGTAACTTTCATTTAAAAGTAGTATAGCTTTTCTCACACATTTTCATATATAATTCAGAAAGGTTTTCACATCTAGTTACCAAAATCAAATAATCCTTCAAGTATTAAGTGATTCCAATATTCATGTTACAGGGTGACGAACAAGTCATATCAAGTATCAAGGGGACATGGCAAAGTTCAATTATCAAGGTTCGCAAATCAAAGGAAGCATAACAGAGGCATAGATCAAATAAGAAGGCCCCAAATAAGAAGGCTCAGATCAAAATCAAACCAATATAGAAAGATGTAAGTGAAACATGAAGAACGAATCAAAGTATAAGGGAACATAGCAATGGCTTAGGGAATCCTATAATCAATCAGAAATCCAGAATGTCATGAGAACGAAGGCACCCTTACTGAAAAAAGGTAGAATATCTGTACCTTATTAGCAAGCAAACAGAATCACAAAGCAAACACTGACAGGAAACCAAGTCACTCCCTCTTCGGACCTAAAGGAGTAGAAGACAAAATTACTAATGGTTCTAATTCACTAATTTAGTTATCTTTTCATTTTAAGTAACTTTCCAAATATAGTAAGTTTCCACTTTAAGTAAGTTTACTCATTTTAAGTAACTTCTATTTTTAGCAGGTTTCCAAAATTAGTAAGTTTCCATTTTAAAGAAGCATTCAAAGTTATCATTTAATAAGTTTAAAGTGACAATATTAATAGCTTAGGGTTCACAATAGTATTTATATAAAGTTAAGGTTATTATGGTAGGTTTACAAATTTTTAGGGTTTATTATGTAATTAAGATAAGTTTAAGGACTATTACGCAATTATCATAAAATTAGGGTATAAGATGTAATTATTATAAAGTTACAGGTTTTTTTACAAGTTAAGTCCTTTAGTATTAGAAAAAAATAACAATTTAAACCCTTTAGTTTTGGAAAATAAACAAATAACACCTTTTTAATATCTTTACACTTTAACAGATTTTTCGTATGCACTGGACCTGTTTTAAATAATTTATGAATCATATTAGAACTCCGAAATAAAATTCCCAAAAATTCCCGGAGAACCCTATATGTCCCTAGTAATTTACCTAATTTTTCTAGATTTTATTAACTAGTATAGGTACGACTGAAAAACCCATTTCCCTAACATGTTCCATAATCGGATCTGATGAAACACCCGAAAAGTAATTAATTTACTACTCCATCTAGAAAATTTATAAAATTCTACAAATATTCCAGTAACTAGTAGACATATCAGATATTACCCAGTTCAAAGGACACCTTCTAATTCGACATGGTTTGAAAATGATAAATGAAAAACACGGACTGTTTTGCCAGACATACGAATTCGATTTGACACTTAGTTTTCTAAAAATCAAAAAGTGGTCTTCCAGGCCTCTAAAAATCACAAGGTTAATTTCTACAGAAATCTATTTCATTGAATTTAATTCTAGACTCAAGAAACTCCCAAAAACACTTAGTTATCATCAAGATTCCATTAATTAAAGTCGGTCTAATTTCCTGATCAGAAAACTGGTTCATTAATTCATGTGATCTTTTAGGGTTTTTGGTTCGTTTAATTCCAAACGACCTTAGTAGCGTGTATGGATCATTATAACCATTTTATATAGATCATATATGATGTAAAGAGAGTCACAAAAATACCAGATAGCTTTTAGAAAGATCGAATGAGGTGTGGAGAATTTGCACCTCTCGGCTAGGATTAAACTCGAAAAAAAATCAAAACCAATCGAATCAATCCTCCATAATTCGAACTCCTATTTTTCTACACTTCTTCTAGCACCCAGGAACTCATAAAAATGATAAGTGGTCGTGGAAAAATTATGGTGGCCGATTGGAGTTTTTGGTTGATGTTTAAGGGTTTTTAGGATATGTAACAAGGAAATAAATGGGAAAGCCGTGTATTATTAGGGGGAGGGCATGATTTTCGGCCCATGAGTGATTAATGGGATCAATTTACTGATTTGTGAATGATTCCCTTTAATTGTGATACTTATCCCTTTATTTTGTACATTTTTATTTATTTATCAAGAAACCAATTATTTATATATATGTAATTCGGCCCATGTAATTTTTCTATGTGTTATATATATTTTTGTACATTGTAAAATATTAAAATGTTGCCACAAAAATTACCTTACTTCATATGTGGTTAATTTCCAAAGGTTTGGGATTTATTTGATGTTTTATGTGCTTATTAATCAAATTTTAAAGTTACAGGGGCATTTTGGTCATTTTGCATGTTTTGAAATTTTAGGTATTATAGAAGGTATCATCGTAACTGGTTGTCTTGGCAATATAAAAAATTGTATCATAAAAGAGAAACTTGAACTTGTCGTAGCTGTAATCAAGACTTGTACTCCTACCGCACTTGGTGAGCTAACAGTGACACTAAAAGATCCAACGGGGACATTCACTGGTACAATTCATCACAAAGTCCTTACAGAAGAATCGGGTTACAAAAACTCTATTAAAGTCGGAACTGTGTTGGTACTTCGTAATGTTTCGGTGTTTACCCCAAAATCAACACCCTTTGGTCTTGACATTACATTGAGGAATATTGTAGAGGTTTTCGACAAGGATACAGTTTTTATTGGCTGAACCTTTACATATTTATTCCCCAAAATCAACACCCTTTGGTCTTGTAATGTTTATTTACGTCAACTTCGTCTTTTTTTCTTTGTAGTTGAATAAAACTTTTATGATATATTAATCCTCCTTATTACTCCTTATAAGTAGTAACAATTATGGTATATCAATACTTTTTTTGTTTGTAATGTTTATTTACGCATACAAGTATGAACTTAGGGTTTTTGTAATGTTTATTTAAAGCGAATTAGGGTTGTTTTTTTTAGTATCTATCGTCCCACGTTTTAATATACAATTGACTTTTGTTCATGCAATTTAGCGTCTAGCGTATTGTGTTACGTGTGATGATTTAAAATTAAATAGAAATGGTTTTTTAATGGATCTAGCGTCCCACGAAAGATTTTACGCGTGATGTGCTTTTTTTTTTTTTTTTTTTTTTTTTTTTTTGGTTTTCGACCACTAAAATCATGACACTAAATCACGCGTATCCACACGTACATAATTACACGAGATGGATGGGTATTTTTGAATATGGTAAAAAGTTGGGGCACTGCAAGAAAAGTTCCCATCAAAATGGGTACTGTAGTAATTTTCGCTTTTAGAAATGTTCTTCCACCAAGTAATTCCTCCTTCTCAAAATTATTGTCAGGAGGCAAAATTACATAGTTTAATAAAAGTGAGGTCACTTTAATTTTTAACCATTCAAATAGAATATTCTTCCACTAAATTTTCTAATTTTTACTTAAAAAGTAAAGTGTACAATTATTTTGAGACATTCTGAAAAGAAAATATGGACTATTATTTTGAGACGGAAAGAGTATAAGAGTTAGAAATGTATTTGTAGCTAAAAAGTTTTAGAGGAGGGCCATAACCTCTCCTTGTCCCCACTAAGTTCGGTCTCAAAACACAACTTTTTTTACAAATTGGTAATGTAATTAAAGGAAGTTAAAAAGTGATAACAAATAATAATCCAAAAAAAAATCTAAAAATAGAGTTGGATTATACAAAACACTTGCACCTTAAATGAATGCAATATAACTTATATGACACGCGTTTACCTAATAGCGGTTGCAGTGGCAACGAACATAATCTGTACACACAAACACTAAAACTGATTTTAGCCATTTAATCCGATCATCAAATACCTGTTATAAATCACGAAACCTAAATTCAGTAATTGTAAGATCACTATAATACATATACTAAGCAGGACAGTTTTTTGACAACTATATAAGTAACTCTAGTTAACATTTGTATATAAATCCAAGTTCTAAATGTAAGAAGCTTAATCTTAAATAATCTATAGGGTAAAATACACCATTCGTGCATATGGTTTGGCTAGATTTCGTGAATAGTCCAAAATCACGAAAATTCACCTGGCCGAGTTCGAAATATCTAAAAAAATTACACGATTGGTCCAAAAAATTAATAGATTGTTTGACAGCGACTTCTCGCTTGGATAAAAAAAGGTGAAGGGAAAATGACTAAGAAATGCAACCAAATTTTCCCTTTTATCAGCAAACGCAATAAAATAGATTTGATACTACTTAACTCAGCCATGTTTCAACTTAGTACCTTGTACTCTATTTTTCTTGTAAAATTGGTTTCACTTTATTGCATAAACTGGCATGATCCAAGCAATCAATTGGTTTCACTTTATTGCATAAACTGGCATGGTCCTTAGGATTGCTTGACATGCTTAACTTCACTTATTGCGGTGTAAACTATGGGATATAAATGAACTCATTTTGGGTGATATAACATATGTAAATGATGATGCGAACAATATTTGTTGATACCAGTTATGCACTTGATCGAATTCCTTAGCTTGTAAGGATTAGTTATCTTAGATAAATCTAAAACAACTAAGTATAGAAACTGCTTTGAAGTTTATCAAACACAATGCGGAATTTTGTATTTGATCTTAAGAAGAACTTTGTATTGTATAAAACAGTAAACAAGAACACAACTATATCAAACTAATCACTTCAATATTATTGATATAATACGAATACTCAAAAGTATTAGGGTTTACAACCTTGAAGTTCTATATAAAACGTATTAAGATATATGTATCTCTATACCCTAGGACCTCCTTTTAAAGACTAAGGAGTCCTAGTCGACTTACAATAACTTTCTATACAAGATAAATATCTTTTCAATATTTATCCTTTACTAAACTTTCGTTACATAATATTTTATAAACATAAATCGATTCTAATACTCCAGCAGTACTAACAAACACTCAGCAGTACTAATACTTTACTCTGGCAGCATTAAGTCTTTAGCAGTAGTAACTTAGAGCTAGCAGCACTAAGTTTTCTTCTAGCAACATTAACTACTTAGAGTATTTTTCCTTGAAGTCTGTCAGCAGTCTTAATGTACTCTAGCAGTCTTAACTTCCATAAGCAGCATTAACCTTTATAACTAGCAGCAGTAATGACTTGCATTATTTTTCTTGTAATACTTGAACAGTTGTAATTACATGAGCAACAGTATCTCTAAAACCCAACAATCCTCCCCTAAACTTGATATTTTCTCCTATAATCATCAAGTTTCAATCATAGCTTGAACAAACAATAGGAGGATGCTTCCAAACACTTAATTCTGTTTCTTTTCTTTGGGTGTGAGAATGCTTTCCATCTTTTTAAGTAGTTGATTTGATGTTTCATCATAAGGATACTGAAGCTAGAGTCTTCTATTTCCATGTATCATTTGATGAACAATGTCCTCCTGATATTGTAGAGGATAATCCTTATCTACAAGCATGTATATTGACATACCATGTACATCCAAAACATGAACTCCACAAGACTGATAAAGCTTCCAAGACAAAATTGTGTTGCGTCTTAGTCTTCTCCACTCTTCATCTTCATGATGTGGTTCAAACATCACCTTCAAATATCCCCATATGACTCTATCATATATTTGTTCTGGCCTGTTAAGACCAAATTTATCTTTATACAACTTCTATAGAGTTTTCATATCCTCTCTATCAAAATGTTGTACCATCTATAGAAAACTAATAAGCCTCACAGAGTTTCCACCAACTCTATTAATATCCCAATATGCTGTCTTACCATGTATTCCTAAAGTAAAAGCAATTATGGGAAGTTTGGTCTTGAGAGGAATAGCATCCATAACTTCATCTTCATTGACTAATGCAAGTTCTGTATATGCTTGCATTTATACTTTGTCATTGGAATACTTGAACAGTTGTAATTACATGAGCAACAGTATCTCTAAAACCCAACAATCCTCCCCTAAACTTGATATTTTCTCCTATAATCATCAAGTTTCAATCATAGCTTGAACAAACAATAGGAGGATGCTTCCAAACACTTAATTCTGTTTCTTTTCTTTGGGTGTGAGAATGCTTTCCATCTTTTTAAGTAGTTGATTTGATGTTTCATCATAAGGATACTGAAGCTAGAGTCTTCTATTTCCATGTATCATTTGATGAACAATGTCCTCCTGATATTGTAGAGGATAATCCTTATCTACAAGCATGTATATTGACATACCATGTACATCCAAAACATGAACTCCACAAGACTGATAAAGCTTCCAAGACAAAATTGTGTTGCGTCTTAGTCTTCTCCACTCTTCATCTTCATGATGTGGTTCAAACATCACCTTCAAATATCCCCATATGACTCTATCATATATTTGTTCTGGCTTGTTAAGACCAAATTTATCTTTATACAACTTCTATAGAGTTTTCATATCCTCTCTATCAAAATGTTGTACCATCTATAGAAAACTAATAAGCCTCACAGAGTTTCCACCAACTCTATTAATATCCCAATATGCTGTCTTACCATGTATTCCTAAAGTAAAAGCAATTATGGGAAGTTTGGTCTTGAGAGGAATAGCATCCATAACTTCATCTTCATTGACTAATGCAAGTTCTGTATATGCTTGCATTTATACTTTGTCATTGTCATCTTCAACATCAGCTTTCTGCTCATTAACTTGCTCCTTTGGCTCTTGCTCTTGCTTTTGCTCTGTTTCTGCCTGCTCTTTAATTTGTTCATATTTCTGCTTCTTACTACTCTGCTTAACCAACTTTTCTCCTGCTCTTTTAGAACTAGAATTTCCTTGCACCTCTTTTACCATTATCTCTTTTTCCATAGGCTCAAATGCACTAATCTCCCTTTTTGCATTTTCATACATCTCTTGAATCTTGCCATTATCAAAGTGAGTTAGAACATTTAATTTCCAGCCCTTCATGTTCTTGAGATAATTGCTCATAAACTTTCTTCTTTGAGCTTTGGTGGGTGGTTTCAGCATCTTAGCCTTTAATCTTTCTGTAGCATAAAATTTTCTCTTTTGTTCAAAGAACTCTTTTAGCAACCTAGCCCTTTCATCAATTGTATACTGTTCTTGCTCTTCATGTTGAATTTTTAGAGCAAGTTCCCAATCAGCATCACATTGGGCTCTTTCATCATCCCATTCATTGATCAATGCTAGTTTTTGAGCTTCTTTGTCAGCTGCAGTCCTTCTTTGTTCAGCAATAATCCTGTTCTCTTCTTCAAATTCCGTAGCTAAAGCTTCTGCAACCTCTGCATCATGCTTTAGTTGTGTTGTTCTTGACATTTGTTTAACAGGTGGTTCTTCAATCAGTACACTCTTTCCCTTTCCAGTGTACTGTTTAGGTTGTGGTTGTTTGGTTGTTGTCGGTATGGGTTCTTAGATAACAACTCCTTTTACTGGTGGTTTTGATTTTGATGTCTTCAACTCAATCATGGCTTGTGCTAAAACAGTTTCATCATTCATCAAATCAACACTAGCAGCAGAAACTGTTTTTGTACCAGCAGCATTAGCATTTTCATTAGCAACACTAACTGGTACTTCTTCATTATCAGCACTAACTTCTTCAGCATTAGCAGTAGAAACTACTTCAGCAACATTAACATCACCATCACCCATAGCAGCATCAAATTCAGTATCTTCCCCTGCAACCATACTCTCATTCCCACCTGTTTGGGAGCATCCTCTTTTAACACCTTGAGAACATCTGCAGAACTAGAGGATTTCACCCTTTGAACTGTACCCACCTTTTGTATTCTTTTAAGTTTGTGAGTTCTTGACCTCTGAACCCCTTCTAGAAACCTAACACTTCTCTTCAACAGTTTAATTTCATCACCTTGAGAAGCAGCTGTTTGTTGAAGGTCAAGAACCTGTTCTGACAATTTGGTACAAGTAGCCATCAATTCATTTATTTGTTCCATACTACCCTCAACACTTTGGAGTGTGTTACCTCTCCCGAGTGGTGCATCATTGAGAATATTAAGCATAGCCTCAGTCCTAGCCTGAGCATCTACACCCCCCATGTTTTTTGTTTGGCTGGGACCTTCACCTGAATCAGTTCAATGGGAACTTGATTTATTAGAAGTTGCCTTATATTGGGTCTTACTTATGTTACCACTGTCCTGCTCTGCATCTAAGCTAGCAGCAGTAGTGGCAGCCCTTTCTAAACTGTGACCCCTCTTCTTATGCACAGCCTCATCTGCAACCACACTAGCACTAGCCTGAGGTAGCTGAGTGCCCTTTTTGATGAACCTACGGGTATAGGTCTTTTGAGGTTGAGATGTAGATGGTAAAATTGTGGGTGTGTGATAGGTTTTAGTTGGGATTACTGAACCTTCACCCTGATTTTGACCTAGTTCCAACATTGTTTGAAACAATGGTGTAACTATGCCTGAAAAATCCTTTCCCTTTCTCTTCATGTTAGCAAAAATCTTTTTAGTATGAGAGAGAGCAGGATAAACCTTGTTATGAACTTTCTTATTTATAAATTGTTTGTCCATAAAAAGTTGCAAAAATCTTGGATATAAGTAATATTTGTTTAACAAGCTATCCAAGGCCTTAACCACACTATCAAAAATTAATTTTGAAAAATTAAATCTTTGATCTTTAGCTAAGCAGATAATGGCAGATGCCATATTACTACTGAACTCATTCCAACCAATTAAGAATTTCCACTGTGGAGAGAAGGCACCTTTTGAAAATTTTAAAGAATTACTTTGCCTTTCATACCTCATCAGTGAAAGGTTTTCAAAAATTGTAGAGTTTGGAAGATTCTCAATTCCATTAACATCTGCTAGATGAAGAACTTCTCTAACAAATGCCTCAGTAATAAGAATCTTCTGCCCATCCACAAGGGCATGAATTTGTACTTCCTCATCAATAGTTTTGACCTTAGCAGTAGCCCAAAACTGTTTGATATTAGAAATATATATGGTAGGATTTACTGTTAATGCATACTTAATATGAGTAGCATTGAGAAAATCTATGATTTCAGTAAACCCTTCACTTTCTCTGGGTTTTTTCAAAAATGCGATCATGTTATGTTGGTCTGCAAAAGACAAAGTCAACATTCTGAATTTTAAAAAAGTTTGTAGGATTTTGCTGGGTTTTGCAATTAATTGATAAAAAACGAGTTAGGGTTTATGTTAGAGAGAGTTTTGATCGGATAAAAACACTTGTGTGAATAATTGAAGGATATAAACCCTTAATCGTTCATATTTCTAAAACAGTACCCTGTACTCTCAAACATAGCAGCAAAAACCTAGCAGCACTAACTTAAGCCTAGCAGCATGAACTCAATTTCAACTCCTAACAGCTTATTAATCAGCACTCCAGCACTTTTCTCAGCTTATCCTGCAAAAGATTAGTCCCAAAAATACAAAACCACAAACATAACACAATTTACAATAATCACATCATATACTTAGCAGTACTAAGTATAACTTGCAGCATTAACACAGCAATTTTAAGTAAACTAGCAACACTAAGTATACTTAACAGCAGAAACAATTTATTGACCTAATAACAATACTAATCCTAACAAAACTTTACAAAAACACACACAGATAAGAATTTTCAAAGATTTATCATTCCAATACTGACAACCAAAAATTGAAATCTACCCACATCAAAAGCTTTTGTGAGCAAATCTACAACATTATTATCAGTATGAATTTTTACAGTTCGAATTAACTTCTTTCATAACAATCTGTTATAAAATGATGTAGGTCACGTTAATTATCTCAAACACACACTCGTTAGGACAAATAAGCACACGATCTACTACTATATTAAGCTACGTATGAATAGATAAATAATCTAATAAGCTAAATAAGAGATGAGAATAAGAAGAAGAATAAGAAGAGTGGTCGGCTTTCTATTAATCAAATGTTACTCGAGCAGAGCTTTCGCACATACACATGAAAACCAACAATGAGAAATGCATCCCATGCCTTCTATTTATAGGCAATGGGAGGGGAAATATTCTAGGAATATTCCCTTACATGTGATAAGAATAAACTAGCTAATGTGACCGGTCCATGGACTACTAATGGACCGGTCCATAATTACAAACTTAATAGCCCATACGTGCAACATATATTTTAAATGAACAAGACTTGTATTTAATTAAAACATGTTCCTAACAATCTCCCCCTAAGTCTTGATCATCAATGTTGCTCGACGTCTTCTTCGCTTCTTGGGCTTCTGACGTCTTTATAATCTTTGTTTCTTTGTTTTTGAATAATGATGGTATGATGTTGTCTCAATCTGCCAATCTCCAACGTCTTCTCGTCTTCTCCATCATGCTCATATGTCTTAGACTTGTTTTCTGCAACTTGTTCTCACTTTTCAATCTTAAAACTTGAGAAAGGTTGATGTGCTTGAACTTTTGACTTTACTATATCATATGTGAACTTTTGATGTTACTGAGTCTTTGAGAGAACATTTCTTCAAGATATGAACATGATGGATTCTTGATGGTCGAACTCCAGCTCCTCAGCAGCAGCAGCAGCAACAGCACGAACCAACCGGTACTTACAGGCTCAGACTTGAGATCATCAACAGCATAGTGTGAAGACTTTCTCAAATCCTAACCCAGACGGTTCTGAACCGGATTCCCCCGAAAGGGATTACACGGACACACCGAAGTGCACCCTCGATTCAGTGAGTCGCTGGAGATCACCCCACGACTGTAGACCGTTTGGAGCAAACACTAAGCGTAACCCACAAGGAGTTACCGAAGTGACCTGCTGACAGAGTTGTTTGATGTTGCTCTGGCAGGATTTCCATGCAATCATTGATAATCACAACTGTGACTTCTCTCATGAATGTTCTTGGCAGATTGCTAAGATCTGCGAAGGACACTTTCTTAATTTTACATCTGCTGCCCATGATGTAGAACAACAGAGTAATACTAAGTGTACCTAAGAGATCTTTTATGAATCTCATGGCTCTAGACTCAATCAGTGCACATTTGTTTGGTCATCAGAGGCATGGAGCAGATTGCCTCCTTTTCAATATCAACACTCTCGTAATGAAAGGTCGATAGATGATGAAGGGTTCTCTGTGTGAATGAAACAAATGTCTTTTGAGAGACACTTGAGTGGCTTAGAAGGTTTATTAGTGCGTCACTGGGTCCATGACGTCTTTAGTCTTCAATACCGGTGATGCTCATCAACCAGTAGATTATGAATTGAACCCGGTGTCTGCCCTAAGGTTGAACAAATGGAGGGCTATTTCTTTTCACCCTTTTCTTTACTTTTCTTTTTAATTCTTCAACCCCTTCTTTCTCCGTTCATTCATTTTCTCCTTTTTATATCATACCTAGGACTTTCTAGTTCTAAACTATTGGTATTGTCCTTGGGTAGATCCCTCCGGCTCTGGCGGATCATAGGACGGTTTTCCCTAACCTTAGTCACCTTATAACTCCATGACTATCCTAATGATGCCATAAACCAAACCATTGAAAATCTCTCAAAGTGTCGATAATTGTAAAGACATTTTGTTGACACTTTGAGAGTTTGATGATTTTCAGAAATACTCCCCCTTAACATGTGCGCATAAGTATTAACTTTTGAAATTTGCACATGCCGGAAAGAGTTGGCACTTTTTGAATTGATTGACTTTCAATGAACCTGATCGTTGCGAGACACGCTTACATCACCAGTTAGACTGGCTTGAAATTATTACCCGTCCAGATCAGATTCAAAGATTATCGCTCGAAATCGGTACATTCTACTCAGACACATCCTTTGCGAGACACGCTTACATCACCAGTTAAACTGGCTTGAAATTATTACCCGTCCGGGACATGTCCTTTCGACTACTGACTTTCCTATTCGTCAATTCGAGAGTCAATTCTGAGTTTGAGCACACGAGATTCCAGCAATTGAGACATCATATTTTAATCATCTTTTTACTTCTCCCCCTCAAAAATAGAATACTCATGATGTTTTTGGAAAAACGTTTATGATTAAAATATGCTGTTTTTGAGTTTTAGGGAAGAATTTTAAGAACATTTGTCTTTTTGAACAAAGATTATATTTTTCAAATACTCCCCCTTAACAAGGGAATACTCGTCCTTATGAGCAGAATGTTTGGAAAAACTTTAGAAAACATACTGGTTTTAATTCTGCTCATAAGTAAGAAGCTTTCGCTCCTTTTTGCAGGATTGAGGCACTGAAACGTACCTCAAGGTCCTTTCTTTGGGGTCCGGGTTGTACACTGTTATGTGTGCACAAGCCGTAATGCACAGGCCAATGTGAAGGAATTATGAGAAAAGAATAATGTATAATGATACTATATTCTTACATCAACCGCCTTTGCCAAAAGTTGTGAACACTGGGTCGGTCCTTTGGAATAATCTGATAGCAAAAGGTGGACGACCCCCAACATAGCTTTCTAGCCTCCTCATCTGATCCCGATGGTATAACCGTTCTTCCATCTTCCGAATAAATTCCTTGACTTGTCGCAGCTCCTTCGAATTCCATCTTCTTGATTTTTGCAACATCGAATCTCGAACTCTATTAGCTAACCCGTCACGTACACTCTTTAGGGTATCGTCACAGAACTTGTGAATCTCATCGAATGCCATGAAACGGTGAAAATCTGTTGTGCTTCTGTAAACGAACCCGAAGACTGGTCTATGTAGCATGGTGTACTGAGGGTCCTTTTTGCTGTTGAGAAGGAATTGTGGTTCAACAAGGTTAAGCTTAGTCTGATAACTTTCAACACCAAGCTGTAGATCTTCGACACGTTCTTTGATGATGGATCTCCTGATGTAATGACAGAGGGAAGTACTGAGTGCATATCGAAGCTCGTTGGTCAGATGCTGCAGTTTGCCTTGGACCTTCATCAGATACATGTCTTCGATATCATTAAGATTTAAATCAGGAAAATCCGCCTCTGAGAATGTGTAGAGATTGTTGTCGATTCTTTTTACTGTGATCTCTTCTAGAAATATATAATCGCATCTTCTGGATCCGCTCACATTGATGACGGCCATTATTCTGAGATCACTGTAAACTGGTTCTTTTGATTTCTGGAGGGCAAGTTTGTACTTGTACCAGCTTTGTCTTTTAGAGTACCAGTGATGAATCCCCAGCTCTGCATCACGATCATATTTGACGAGCTTTTTAACAAACAGATGTCTGTTAATAGCTGCCTCTTCAATGGCTGATTGTGTGTAATGAGCGGCTGGTGTGAAAGTGATAGATGTAGCATACTTTGTTGTCCCTTGAGCTCCATTCTTTAGAAGTTCCAGATCTTTGTTGAAGAAGATTTGGAAGGGGATTTCGGAGTAGTGAGATCTTCTTATCACGGACAGTGGCTTGGTCCAATCAGTGATGAATGGTTGATTCTTGCCAACTTTCCTGACGACGTCTGGACTAGCCCAGTCGAAGTCACTTGACATTGCCCGTGCAATGTTTTCAAGGTGATATTCAAGCTCTGCTGCGCTTTTGGATTTATCTTTAAGAAGAAGGAAAGCATCGTTCTTGATCCGACGGAGTTCCCTTTTGGTCATCTTCTTAATGTTAAGACTTCTTTTAATTTCTTGAGTAACAGCAAAGGTGCTGTCTTCAACTCGGGAAGCTTCATCTGTCTGAACTTGAGCACTTGCTAGATGATCGAACCAGTCATTTCCTAGCTCATCCGTATCATTATCCAGCCATGTGACAACCGCTGGTCCAGTAGATGACTTTTTGCTGTGTGAAGGCTTGGACTTGGATGGCTTTGGTTTTGGTGATGATGATGGTGAATGAGGTTGATCATCTTGTGGCTGGAATTCCATATCTTCAGTTGTAAACTGCTCATGGTGATGTTCGATTTTAGTGGGACCAGAGGATTGATGTTTAGGAGGCAGAGATGTTGATGTATGTCCAGTTGGCTCCTGAATATGAATCCCTGACCCGCCTTTGTGTTTCTTTTGTTCGGGTTTAGGGTCCTGATCATCCTCATCATCTTCTCGAATGCGTTTTCCTTTGTTAGCAGTTTCCTTGCACGATCTCTTCTCAATATGTGCTTGAAGAGCCGCAATCAGGTTAATTTCTTCTGGAGAAGGAGAGGTGATTTCAAAGAGTCGGTCGAGAAGCACAAGCTCGATGTATTCAGTGGTGAGTTCAGGAAGTGGTTTGGTTTGGGAAGAAGAAGAGACGGCTTCTTTGATCTTTTCTTCAAGTTGCGAATCAATATGTTCATTTATGTTTTGTTGAAGCTAAGGAAGAAATTGCTTAACAAATTTCTTTGTCTTGCGTGTCATATGATCTTTGATATTGAAACCGAGGAATTCATCAATCTTCTTCTTGCTTTCCTGCATCTCTTCCATTTGCTGAGACAACTTCTTGACCAAGCTTTCCATTTCAGCCAATTTTGTTGTAGCTTGGTTGTCTCGTTGTGCTTGTGCTCTCTTTACTGCCTTTTTAAGTTTCTTAGCTGCAGGAGACACAACTTCAACTTTTGTTACATGGACGATTCTTCTCTTGCTCTTTCCTTTGTAGGCCTTATGAATATCTTCAGAAACAGTTGCTTTTGATTTTGATTTTGGTGATGAAGATCGCGAAGATGATGGAGTGAGAGAAGGGATTGGTTCATCAGATTTAGTAGTTGATTCCTTTTGAGGTGAGGGTGGAGGTGTTGGATTCTTAGGCGGTGATCCAGGAGGTGTCTTGGGTGAAGAAGCAGATGAGGGCTGAACTGGTGGTTGTTCTTGCTGCTGTTGTGGGTTATGAACGACCATATCCAGTTTAGATTCAGTTGTGTCCTTTGGAGGAGAAGGAGGAGGCGTTGGAGTGTGAGAACGAAGGTAGCTATCTGCTTCCAGGTTAGCTTGAGCATCCTCCTTATGTTTCCTTTCTTCCTCTTGTCTTTTCTGCTCCTCAAGATCTTTGGCTGCTTTAATTGTTTGATCTCCCAGAATGTCTTTTTCTTCTTCTAAGTTCCAATCTTCAGTATCATCATTGCGTGTTTGTTCCTCGGGATTGTCATCAAACATAGAATCAGAAATATCCTTGTCAGATAAAACAATGTTGCTATCCTGATCTTTTTCCTTTTCCTCCTGAGTTGATGCTCCCAAGTCGGGTTGATTAACTGAACTTGTTTGCTGTGAAGAGACCTTTGTTGATTCAGCTCCAGACCCTCCGGGTTGATTAACCGGAACATCTTGGGTCAAAGCTGGTTTAGGAACAGTTTGTGATCCTCCAACTCCATGTGTTCTTTCATACTCCATATGTTGTTCCAATACTCTCCTTGCTCTACGCTCTTCATCTTCTTTTAATGATTTGAGACTTTGTTTTTGTGCATTCTCATGAGAGATCTTATTGTGAAGTTCAGCCTCTTCTTCAGTCATAAAGACATGTTCTTCTTCGGATTCAGATGATTCAGAGTTAGATTCTGTATCTTCATCAACGATTCTATTCGGTTCAGGTTTTGGCTGTGGTTTACTGGGTACTCTCCTCTTGATGAATGTTGTTCTTGGATGTTTTTCTTTTGGTTTAGAGACACTTGAGGCACTTCCTGTCTTAGTCTTACCTTTTGAATGAGTCTTTGAAGATCCAGATTCTTCAATCATCTTGGCAAGACCCACACGACGTTCACGGTATGCTTGGTCGTAATCATGATAAGCTTTTGTTTCTTTGACCTCATTAGGCATCAAAAATTCTGGCAACCTTGCACCTTGCTTTCGCGTGCTTTCTTTTGGGAAATAAACTTTGCTCATTGTCTTATCCATGCTATACTCATGAACCTCTTGATCAGTAGGACGCTTATCAAGGTCTTCATGTTGATCAAGTAGATAACTGATAAGAACTTTGGTGTATCGAACAAATGGGATTTTCTTGGATGCTTTACGCATTAAGTACATTATATCCTCCCAAATAAGAGCAGCAAAGTAAATGGGTTCTTGGTTTAGAAATCCCCATAAGACTTGAAGATGAGACAGTCTTGGATGCTCAAACCCACTATCTCTTCCAGTTATTGAATGTGTTATGATGAAGAAGATAGTCCTCCAGGGTTGAGGAATGTATCTAGCATTTACTTTGGATATCGTGGTTAATGGTGTATCAGGTTGAACATCATAACCAATATCTTCCAGGAATTGCATGACCTCAGACTCTGAAGGTGTTGGGTGGAATCGGTTAGCAGCTTCAGGTGCCTCTGGAAGTTTTAAGGCTTTTCTGAGTGTAGCAGGTGTGACTCTGATTTTCTTCCGATCCAGTGTACAAGTAAAGTACGTGTCATCATTACTTCTTGTGAAGGTATCCCAGAATTGATGAATATATAGCTCTGGAATGGTGTCTGAGCTGTCAAGAAGATCCCTGCATTTGTGAGCTTTGAGAATCTCTACAGCAATCTGACAACTTGGATCAGAACATTTCATCTTGTCCAATTCTACCCGTGAATTGTTCTTCCCAATTTCCAAAGTATATCCACGAGGAAAGACTTCATCTTTGGTGAGAGCAGGAAGTTGTTGTTGTTGAGAAGTTGCCATTGATGTTTCTGAATCAACAATCATATACAAATATACAGAATGCATGTTTGTTAGAAAAATTGTTAGCTTTTGAAAGCAATACAATATATAGCATCCTATTGTATTTATGATTGGTTGTTACATGCTTGGTCAAAGAATTTATCAAGAGTTAGCCAAATTCTATAAAATTTGATTAATTTTGATAAGTATAAAGGATATACCTAAGGAAATTGATCAAAATTTTATATCAGATCACAACTGCGATAATTTATGTCAACTGCGATAATTATTGTCAACTGCTATAATTATTGTCAACTGCAATAATTATGACAACTGCAATAATTGTTCAATCAAGATAAGTATCTTAATTGCAATAATTATCCAACTGCGATAATCATCTCAACTGCGATAATCATCCCAACTGCGATAATTAGCCCAACTGCGATAATTAGCCCAACTGCGATAATTATCCAACTGCGATAATTAGCCCAATCAAGATAATTAAACCAATCAAGATAAGAATCTTAACTGCGATAATTATCTCAACTACGATAAGTATCTCAACTGCGATAACTATCCCAACTGCGATAATTTTGGCCAACTTCGATAAACTCTTATACAAGAGTTTACGAACATATTTTGTCGATGAACATATGCTTAAATCTTTATTGTAACTCATGATTTGTGTCCACAGATTTTCACAAACAATTTGAATGACTATTATGGACATTTTGGCTAAGTTATAACAAAAATGAACCACAAATAAGCATAGATCAAACTGCTGGTGTCCAAGTTCTTCTTAAACCCTAAAATCGAATTTATTCACTTAAATTGTTTCTGGGTACAAATCACGCATGCCAATATTCAATTAAACATCAAACAACAACTTTCCAATCAACAGATTATACAATAATACATTCACAAAGTTTTCCCCAAATCGTTGCTTAAACCCTAAAATTCGATTAGACTAATTTGTGATTTCTGGGAGTAAATAAGCATGCAATATAGGATTACTAACATTGTAAAAGTATTATCGTACAATCATTTTCAACTTAAACACTCTAAATCAAGATCCCCAATTTATCGCAAAACCCTAGAACTAACTTCTACAATTTTGATTGTTCTAGCCGTTGGATCAAGAATATGTTCAAAACCATCTTATATAATCACATTTTAATCATAAGATCACTCACAAATTTTGAAAATCTTGAGCGGATTAGCAGATTGAATATTAGCCGTCGATGAAGGTGGGTGGGTATATTGAATGCGGTTGGTGTAATTGGCAGAGATAATAACTGCGATAATTAATTATGCTTGACTTAAATATCTACCAATTTATCTTTGCACGTTTTACACATTTAGCCCCCTAACCTTGATTATTTTGAACACTAGGTCCTAAACCACCATCAAGCTAACACTTAGTCTCACTTTTGTACATTTAAGGCACACAAGTTTGTTATCTTAAAATCTTATCACCAAATTGCACAACAATTTCTGAAAAATATGCAAGTACAATTTAAAACTTATGGAAAAATTATGTCTCCCCCTCAACACGTGTTCAAAAATAATTAGTGACATAAAAAATGAACATAGTGTTGGATAAGGGATTGTACTTGCATGTTTTTTTTTTTTTTTTTTAAATATATTTACAAAGATAGTTTGGATATTTGACTCATTTATTTGTTTGGGAGAAAATTTGTCAGTTCTTGAGGAGTCAAACATCGCATTCCAATTTGATGAACCAATTTCACAAAACGATCATGAGGTAAGGCTTTCGTGAAAAGATCCGCCAATTGGTGTTCCGTTCCCACAAAATACAACTCAACGGTACCCTGCTCCACATGCTCCTTGATGAAGTGATATCTGAGAGCGATGTGTTTGGACTTGGAGTGTTGCACAGTGTTGCAGGAGATAGCGATGGCACTTTTGGAGTCACAATACATCGGGATTTTGTTGAATATATAACCATAATCCATCAGTTGTGATCGCATCCAAATGATTTGAGCACAACAGGCAGACATGGCTACATATTCTGATTCCGTGGATGAGAGAGACGTACAATCTTGCTTCTTTGACTGCCAGGACACCAATTTATCACCGAGGAATTGAACAACACTAGATGTACTCTTTCTTGTATCAATACATCCCGCATGATCCGCATCTGAAAAAGCAGTTAGTGCAAAACCAGAATCCTTTGGATACCAGATCCCCAAATGAATGGTTCCCTTGATGTATCTAAGGATTCTTTTAACAACAGATAAATGTTTTTCCGTTAGGTTAGACTGATAGCGTGAACACAGGTATGTGGCAAATACAACATCCGGTCTGCTAGCGGTGAGATACATGAGAGACCCAATTATGCTACGATAATTTGTAGGATCAGTGGGTTTCCCATGTATGTCAGCATCTAGCTTCGGGGATGAGGAGGACATAGGGGTGTTATAGGTGTCACTAGATGTCATGCCATGCTTTTTTAATATCTCTTGTGTATATTTGGACTGACTCAAGAATATACCACGAGGTGATTGGTGAACTTTTAATCCTAGAAAAAAGTTTAATTCACCGATCATGGACATCTCAAAGTTTTGTTTCATAAGTTTTGCAAAAGCGTTTGAGTACTTTTTATGGGTAGACCCAAAAATGATGTCATCCACATAAATTTGTACGATGAGAATGTCCTCCCCGTGTTTTTGGATAAACAGAGTCGGGTCCATAGATCCTTTAGTAAAATGATTAGCAAGCAAGAATGCAGCAAGTTTATCATACCATGCCCTCGGGGCTTGTTTAAGGCCGTAGAGAGCTTTCTTAAGCCTGTAAACGTGTTGTGGATGTTCTGGATCGACGAAGCCCTCTGGTTGTGAAACATACACCTCTTCACGAAGTTGTCCGTTTAAAAATGCTGTCTTCACGTCCATTTGGTAAACTGTGATGTTCTTATGAGCTGCGTACGCCAGAAACATTCGCACTGCCTCAAGCCTAGCCACTAGAGCAAAAGATTCCTCTAAATCAATTCCCTCTTCTTGGCTATACCCTTTAGCAACCAACCGAGACTTGTTACGAATAACCGTTCCTTCTGCATCCAGCTGGTTTTTCCAAATCCATTTTAAACCCACAACATAAACTCCATCTGGTTTTTCAACTAGTTCCCAGACTTCCAATCTTTTGAAATGATCCAACTCTTCTTGCATTGATTCAATCCAATTGTCGTAAGTCATGGCCTCTTTGATATTTTTCGGTTCAGCTTGACAAACGGTGAGGGCATAAATGCAGGTTTCACCATCTGTGTGGAGTTTCTGTCCTGTCATAACTGGTTTATCTGGATTGCCAATCACATTAACTAACGGATGATCCCTTTTCCATTTATGAGTTGATGGGTAGTATTGAATGTTGTTGTGATGATATGACGGGTCCATGTTGCTCGAGGATGATTCTCCGGTATCTGGAACGGTTGGTGGTGGAGCAAATGGATTAAAGAAGGCGTTCCTGTCATATCCTGATGGTGTTGGAACATTGTTAGAAATGGGGGATGAATCTTCAACTGCTGGCTGAGGTGTTTTCTCCATTGATGATGATGGTTCAGGTTGTGGTGCATCGGTAGCAACTACTGTAGAGGTAGATGCTGATGGATCAGGTGCTTGTGGTATGACATGTTGAGCAGCGGAACTGGTGGAAGCATCTGATGCACTAGCAACATGAACGTCATCGAACATTGGTGCAAATAAATCTTCCAGATCCTTCCTGTTGAAAGGTAGGGGTGCAGCCGAAGATTCAGGGAAGTTAAGACGGTTATGTGCGGGTTCTAAGCGGTCTTGCTCAGAAGCCATTTCAGTGAGTTCATCAAAATTAGCGTGTATGGTTTCTTGAATATCCCCGGTCCGACGATTCCAAATTCTGTATCCCTTGGAGTTCTCACAGTATCCTACAAATATCCCAATATCTGCTTTAGCCTTAAGTTTACCAAGATCATCTTTATCATTCTTCGGATAACACAATGCTCCAAAGACGTGAAAATAGTTGATGTTTGGTTTTCTTCCTTGTATAAGCTCATATGGTGTTTTGCTGTGTCTTTTGGTGATCATGGCACGATTCTGAGTATAACAAGCAGTATTGACAGCTTCAGCCCAAAGATAATCCGGTAATTGAGCATTGATCAACATAGTTTGAGCTGCTTCCACGAGCGTACGGTTTCGTCTTTCAACTACACCATTTTGTTCTGGAGTGCGAGCAATTGAAGTCTGATGAACAATTCCATGTTTCTCAGTGAATTCCCGAATGATTTGATTCTTAAATTCAGTCCCGTTGTCTGTTCTGATGATGCGGACGGTGTTGCGGACTTGAACTTGAATCTTCGTGAGAAACGTGATGAGTATAGAAGGAACTTGATCTTTAGTCCGAAGAAAATAGACCCAAGTCCATCTTGAATAATCATCCACTATTACCAGAATATACTTCTTCCCGTTAATACTCTGAACTCGCATCGGACCACACAAATCCATATGAAGCAGTTGTAGGACATGGTCTGTGCTGTGTTCTGTTTTGGGAGGAAAATGAGCCCGGTGACTTTTCCCTTGTTCACATGCAGAACACAAGTGATCCTTGGCATATCTGAATTTTGGTAGACCGTCAACTAATTTCTTCTTGGCAAGGTCAGTGATGGTTTTAAAATTGAGATGAGATAATCTTTTGTGCCATAACCAAGCCTTTGTGGGATGAGCCTTGGAGAGTAAACAAATAGGAGTAGAAGCTGTCATGCCTTCAAGGGAGATAGTATACAGACTTGTTCCGCGTTTCCCTTTCATGAGGTCGTTGCCTTGAAGATCACGAATAAAGCAGGTTTTCTCCCTGAATGCTACTTCCAAGTCTCCATCGCAGAATTGTCCCACGGAGAATAAATTATGACCAAGGCCTTCAACATAATACACACGGCTGATTTCGATGTTCCCATTAATGTAATCCCCATAGCCCATAATTGCAGCGAAGTGATCATTCCCGAATCTGACCGTTCCGATAAACTTAGCAATAAAGTTTTGAAGAAGTTTGAGGTTGCCGGTCATGTGTCGGGAGCACCCGCTATTAACAATCCAAAGGACGATTTGTATCACCTGCATCACAAACATTGGAAACTGGTGGAGAATTGATAACGGTTGGATCCGCTGGGTTAGTAACACAAGAGGTTAGTACTTTAGGTAACCATTTAAAACCAAAAGTGTGATGTAACCAACGTTGCCAGGTCCAACTAGTCTCTGCCTTTTTCCTAATGTATGCACTAGGTGATTTCTTAGTCTTGGATTTGGGCTTTTCTATTTTCTCCTCAGAAAGATCTAGTGGGGCCATTCCTAAAATGGACTTTTCACTGGTTTTAAGCCTAGAGGAAGCGCCACTAGTTTGTTTCTTTCTCTTAGTCAGCAAAGTTTTAGCAATACATTTTGTATGATCACTAGATAATATGCTTTTACGACAAAAAACACAAGTAGCATCAACCAAAACATCTTCATTAATATTTAAAGATTCATGATCTGTTACATCAATCCTAGAACTAGACTCATATAAGTGCAAGTCTATTCCTGATGTTACATTCATTTTATTCAAACTACTAACTGGAACTTCTTCAGACTTAGAAAACTTCATCCTAGATTTCTTGACTCTATTCTTCCTCTTTTTCTTGTGAGTCTTGGAATGGCTGACCTTAGATGTGGTTTCTAGTCCTGTGGAAGTACAAGTAGCTGAATTAGTGGTTACATCAGATGCTTGGGTATGTTCTTTGTCCACTACATACATCCCTAGGGCAATCTTATGAACATTTGCTTTGCTGTTGTCTAAAACTCTGATTTTCTTCTTCAGATCAATAATGGCGTGTTGAAACTCTTGATTTCGTGAATCTAATTTTCTGTTGAGGCGGACTGTGTCATTTCTGTTTTGAAGAATTTCAGCCAGTTCCTTTTCATTTTCAAACAGTTTAATTCGTAAGAAAGCTTTTGTTTCCTTAAACTTTTCAGGAACATGACTGTTTTGAAATGATAAAGACACTAAAAGATGTTGAAATTTAAGTTCAAATTCAACACTCTGTTTTTGACACCAGTCAAGCCTTTTTTGAAGATGAAAAACTTTGTTTTCCACATCATTATTGATCTGTCGAAGAATCTCATTCTCATGTACCAGATTATCAATCTCCATATGCAACATCTTACTATCCACAGCATGATCATTCACAAGTACATCATTATCAGATTCATAGAGCGAATTCATAATCACAGACACTACGTCATAACACAAAACCTTTTCCAAGAGTCGATCATTTTCTTTTGCTAAAAATTTCCTTTGAAGTTTTTGACGTTGAACCTTGTCATCTTTAGCTTTGAAAATGGTTTGCATAGATGCTACTTCCGTTTGTAACTCCTCTTCCCATTTTGTTGCGCATTTCTTCAGATTTCTGACATGAGGAAGAATTTTCTTTTGAAGAATCTCTTTCTTTTCTTTTTGAACAGGAGAAAGAAAAGAAGAGACAGGAATTTGAGAACTAAACTCAATTTCATTCTCCAAAAGAGAAATGTCGTCCATAAATGTCTTAAAATATCGAGAAACCCGACATTTTGGAGGCATTTGTGGATCAGCAAGATCCTCTGTCAGACAATCTTTGAAATGTACAGCAGTCGTGGGGACAGAAGTTATAGACGAAGGAGCACTTATGTTTGTGTATGTTAACGTTTGTTCTGGATGGTCCTTAGGAGGGACAAATGATTTGCTCAAATGAGGTAGTGCATTATAGTCATAAGGTACTTTTGAAAATTCTTTTTGTGAATTTGATCGACCCTCAATCTTTTGTGCCAGAAAATCAGTTTCTTCATCAACAGAGTACATAACAACACGTTGAAAGGTATCATCTAACAAAAATGTTGCATCGTATAACTTGGGATTGTCTTTGAGTGCTTTGTGTGAATTACGGGGTGTGTCACTTCCAAGTGCAAAACTTACTCCTTTAGGACTTGGTTTTACAGTCAGTTTTTGAATTTGTGTTACCGAATTACCCGTTTTATACACAACATTTTGAAATTCTTTGAGTTTGGTTTCCAAATCCATAATTTGATCAAGATATGAGTCAACACGTTTCCTAGTGGCTTGCTTTTCTTCAAGAAGATCCTTCTGAGATGTAGAAAGCTC
Source organism: Artemisia tridentata subsp. tridentata (assembly GCA_021014915.2). Taxonomy (NCBI): domain Eukaryota; kingdom Viridiplantae; phylum Streptophyta; class Magnoliopsida; order Asterales; family Asteraceae; genus Artemisia; species Artemisia tridentata. Next base: position 219,464,472 of record CP139507.1, read on the forward strand.
AGATTGAGTTTTTAACAACTCAGAATTTAAAGCATCAATTTGTTTTTTGAATTCCAATTGATCCTTTTCTTTTTGAGAGAAAAGCTCAGCTTTGGCTACGGTTAACTCACGAACTTGACTTTCTAAATTTTGAACTTTTACGTATTCTTGTTGGAAAGCCATTTCAAAACCTTTTTCACGTTTATCTCTTTTAAGATATCCTGAAAGTTGTTGTTTGTAGCACTCATTATCCTTTGTTAACAATGCAATCTTTTCTTTGAGCTTTTGATTGATGTCATTGCATTTTTCTATTTGTGACTGGGTGGTCAATAACAAGGCCTGTAACTCCGAATCTTGATCATTCAAATGATCTTTTTGTTCAATATGATCACAATGGTCATCATCAATGAGATCATCAAAAGAAACAATGGTTTTATCATCATCAAATGATACAACCGTGTTAATTTGATCATCAGATGGTGATGAAAATGAATCATGTTGGTCAAAAGTTTCATTTGTAGATGAAGATACAGATGGTGACGCAATTTCATGTATGAGACATGTAGAATCAGGTACCTGAGAAAGACCATCGGTATCATAGACCGGGCCTGACTCGGACATATTCATTTCTTGCATATTAGCCATAAGCATGACTGCAGCATTTGCCTCTAGATCCTCCATTTCATCATCTGATTCCACATTAGCCATAAAACTTTGATCATTTTGAGTCAACCTTCCAGCAGCCTTTTCATCTTTGAGTGCCATCAGAAGAGCCTCTTTGTGATAAGCACTGCCCATTGTTCTTGGCTTCGGACAAGCATTTGCCATGTGACCGTTCCCCCCACAGTTATAACATGTGATAGACGTATTTGCAATGCCTCTCTGAACATTCCCAACAGTCGAATTTCCTCTCTGATCATTCCCCATATTGTTTCTGTTTGCCCCTGCAGTATTGAACCTATTTCCTCCTGACTGAACCCTTTGAGTACCATATCCACGATTTCCCGAACCATATCTGCCTGAAGACCTGTTTCGAATTTCTACTCTGCCATCATTAACAACTGCCTGATTCCTGGTATTTGAAGATGAACGAAGACGATTGTTGGATTTGGTGAATCTGCCAAATGCGTTAGCAATCAATCCAAATGCTTCATTAAGAGAGTTGAAAGCATCCTCTTCTTCATCATAATCTGCATTTGAGTACAGCATTGAATCGGTGTTGTTGTATGGAACCAGCTGGTTATCAGAGTATTGTTGTGGTGCTTCATAAGGAATGATTTGATTATGAGGTTGGGGTGGAGGACTTGGTTGAAACGATGAGTGGCCAAATTCCTGGTGTGGTAAAGAGAAGTTAGATTGAGCAACGAGAGCAAGTGAGTTTGATGTTGGTGCGGGTGTGAAACCTCCTCGTGCTGCAATTTCTTTATCCACTTCTGATTGATGTTGTCTGAGGTAATCATACATGAGTCCATATTTGACATCACCAATTTTCTTTGTCTGCCTTACAAAAGTTGCATACTTCTGCCATTCAGGACCAAGACATCCAAGGAATTTTGAGTTGACAGCAATCTTTGGTAACTTTATATCATGACGATCAAGGTCATTGATAATGTTGGTGAAACGGTGGTAGTAAGATTCAATGGTTTCCCCTGGTTCCATGATGAAGTGGGTGTACTCCATATACAACTTAGACTCAAGATCTTCCTGGTTTAACTCTGTTCCTTCCATGAGAAGATGAACATGTTCCCACATATCTTTGGCTGTCTTTTGAGCATCAATACTTCGATAGATAGGATTGGGAATCCCTTGAAGTATAAAAGACATTGCCAATTGGTTTGCTTCTTGTTGTAATGTTTGCTCAGTTGTGTAGTTGGCAACCGGAATGGGAGTGGTTGTTTCTTCTCTCTCTGAAGTTGCTGGAACAACAGTAGCTGGAATAGGATAGGGTCCTTCTTCAATGACTTTCTTGAGGTATTGACCATGAGGTTTTTTCAGTTCAACGAATCTGAGGAATCTACTAGCCCATTGCACGTAGTTACCCGGAGTTAGCATTGGTGGAGTTTCTTGACTTCCAGCTTCATGACGTGATTACTGACTACTAATTGCCTCACACATTTTGTTAAACCAATGAGGTTCTCAGGAGTAGGATGAATAATTCTGCAGTTGTTGATTCTGTTGCATGATTTGTTGTGGGGACACTTGTGGTGGAGAGAGAAATTGATGTTGTTGCACGAATGCTTGTTGTTGTTGATACTGAGGATGAAATTGCTGTTGTTGTGGATGTTGCTGTAGCTGGTAGTAGTAGTTGAAATGAGGTGGTTGAGACATATCTGGATCTTTTAAGATAATTAAGATATGTGTTGATGATGTAAGTTAAGTTGGTTTAGAAATCTATAGATTTTGTCCAAATGCGATAAAGTACTGTTCACCAAATGCGATAAGACAGTTCACCAAGTGCGATAACCAAGTGCGATAATGACAGTTCACCAAGTGCGATAAGATCAGTTCACCAAATGCGATAAGGACAATACACCAAGTGCGATAACCTTCAATAGCGATAACGAAAGTTGAAAGTGCGATAAAACTATCAAGTGCGATAAATAATGACAATTTAAATATGTTATCTTAAAGTGCGATAATTTATAGCAAACTGCGATAAAATATCCAACAGCGATAAGATAATATATCAAACTGCGATGATTTATGGCAAGTACGATAAATTTATCACAAATCCAAGTTCGATAAATTCTCAACTCTTGTACAAGAGAAGAGAAGCAACCAAGTCGAAGTATTACAACTTTCTAATACAAGAAAGTACAATACTGAGTCCCAAATGCGATAATTGAAGATCTCCCAAATGCGATGAAACCCTAATCTATCTTGATTCGAACTGCGATAGAACCCTTAGTTATCTTGCAACTGCGATGAAACCCTTATTTATCTTGATTGCCAAATGCGATGAAACCCCTTTTTGTCGAAGTTCACTCAGAAACCAAAATATCACTTTTCATCAACTTTTTCCAATACGCTAATAATACGGATTACACCAAATCGTCTAAATAACCAATAAACTCGATTGTTTTTTACCTTAAACGATTAGTAATCAAAAGATTTAATGAAGATTAAGCTTTTTAACGTAGAAAATATGAAATTTGGATGAAGATTAGTGAAATTTAACGATCGCAAAGCTACTTTTTCAACAAAAAACAAGAGTTTTCACGTTAATATGTGAACAAAACTTTACGATAACTATAAGACCAACGTAAATACTTATACTAATGACTCAAACACACGATCCTAATTATCCCTTGGCGTATGATACCACTTGTAGGTCACGTTAATTATCTCAAACACACACTCGTTAGGACAAATAAGCACACGATCTACTACTATATTAAGCTACGTATGAATAGATAAATAATCTAATAAGCTAAATAAGAGAAGAGAATAAGAAGAAGAATAAGAAGAGTGGTCGGCTTTCTATTAATCAAATGTTACTCGAGCAGAGCTTTCGCACATACACATGAAAACCAACAATGAGAAATGCATCCCATGCCTTCTATTTATAGGCAATGGGAGGGGAAATATTCTAGGAATATTCCCTTACATGTGATAAGAATAAACTAGCTAATGTGACCGGTCCATAATTACAAACTTAATAGCCCATACGTGCAACATATATTTTAAATGAACAAGACTTGTATTTAATTAAAACATGTTCCTAACAAATGATGTCTTATCTCAATATGTTTTGTTTTTTAGTGATAAACAGGATTTCTTATAATGCACATAGTACTGCTATTATCAATATATATTTTTGTATGCATAAAATTGTACCCATAATCCAGCAATTGATTCTAAATCCAGAGCACTTGTCCACAGCAACTTGAAGCAGCCACATACTCAGCTTCTATTATGGAATTTACAACCACAGTTTGTTTCTTGCACTGCCATGAAATCAACCTGCATCCTAAAAATTGACAACCTCCTGTTGTTGATTTTCTATCCAAGCTAGCTCCAGTATAATCACTATCAGTGTATGCAACCAGATCAAAATGAGAATCTTTTGGATACCAAAGGCCCAATTTAGGTTGACCTTTCAAGTATCTAAAAATTCTCTTCATAGCATTAAGATGTGAAACTTTTGGTGTAACTTGATATCTGGCACAGGCACACACTACAAACATAATGTCAGGTCTTGAAGCTGTAAGATACATCAATGAGCCAATCATTGATCTGTATAAATGGACATCAACTTTTTCACCATCTTCATCTTTGAGCAGGGGCTTGGAAGTTTTCATTGTTATCTTTGCAGGCTTCACATCAGTAAACCCAAACTTCTTCAAAATGTCAGCTACATACTTATCTTGACAGATAAATATGTCATCCTTCTTTTGCTTGACTTGTAACCCTAAGAAGAATGTGAGTTCACCCACAGAACTCATCTGAAATCTTTCATGTATTAGCTTCTCAAATTCAACACATAACACCTTGTTTACAACCTTGAAGTTCTATATAAAACGTATTAAGATATATGTATCTCTATACCCTAGGACCTCCTTTTATAGACTAAGGAGTCCTAGTCGGCTTACAATAACTTTCTATACAAGATAAATATCTTTTCAATATTTATCTATTACTAAACTTTCGTTACAAGATATTCTATAAACATAAACCGACTCTAATACTCCAGCAGTACTAACAAACACTCAGCAGTACTAATACTTTACTCTGGCAGCATTAAGTCTTCAGCAATAGTAACTTAGAGCTAGCAGCACTAAGCTTCCTTCTAGCAACATTAACTACTTAGAGTATTTTTCCTTGAAGTCTGTCAGCAGTCTTAATGTACTCTAGCAGTCCTAACTTCCATAAGCAGCATTAACCTTTATAACTAGCAGCAGTAATGACTTGCATTATTTTTCTTGTAATACTTGAGCAGTTGTAATTACATGAGCAGCAATATCTCTAAAACCCAACAATATTGTGTTAGGAATATAGAGAATACCTAAGGAGAGTAGAGATTAGTACAAGTAAGATATCCAAATTTAAACTACTATCAGTAAGATATATGTTAAAAAGTAGCCAAGTCTAAGGTGTTGTTTATTTATTAAGAGACTCTGAATCTAATTTGCACATTGTAAAAGAGAAGGAAAAGGATAGTAGTCTAGGGTCAAATATATGGTCATTCTCAAGGGTCATGTGATCACTAGCACGAGTGTCATATATCCAGTCTTCAAGTAACTCTAACAAATCTAATTGAGTATTAAGACAGGCTATACCTGAAGCAAACTGATGACCAAAACCTTCATCAAAATCACCATCAACCTTCATCTGTTGTACACTTCTTAGTAGCTATTCAAATTGCTGAGGTGTAAAGCTAATGCTGCCACTCTCAACATGTGCTGCAGTCTTTGGTGCCCACTGATTCTTAGTCACTCCATCTCTGGGCTTGAACTGAGCCTTTGCCTGATTTAGCTTTGCCTTAGGATGCCAAGCTAGATACCCCACTTTTTCCCAACACTTTTCTTGAGGATGTCACTTGAAACCACAAATATTACATTTATCCTTAATCACACCCTTACTATACAAAGCTGTTGACTCAAAAGAACTTGAACCAAACAAGACTCTCTATGATTCCTCTTGCTATACAATAGAACAGGCACTTTCAACACTAGGCAATGGAACCATCATAAGCACCTGACTTCTCAGATTGCTATACTGCTCATCCAAACCATTGATAAACTGAAACAACCTTTGTTCCTCTTTTTGCAAAGTCAACACAGTCAAGAAAGCTGATACTTCAGGAGTCATAGTAATTGTTGGTAATACATTCATGTTGTCTAATTTTTTCCAAACAAACTTCATTTTAGTATAGTACTCACTGATTGAACCACCACTATGAGTAATTGCATAAGTTTCCTTATTGAGTTTATACTTTCTAGAACCATCACTTAAAGCAAACCTTTTTTTCCAATTGCAACCAAATTTCACTAGCAGTATCAACAAACATAATAGAACGTGCAATTGATTCACTCACTGACCCCAAGATCCAACATATCACCATATTGTTACATGTATCCCACAATTCTACAAGATTAGGATCAGTAGAAGAACGAGTAACAGTACCTTTGATGAAACCTAGTTTTCTTTTGGTAGAAAGCCCTACTTAAATAGCACGACGTCATGCCCTATAGTTGTGCGAACTAGTAAGCTTTTCTTGAACCATTAGAGAACTAGGACCATCACTAGGATGAAGATACAAGGGGTTTTGAAACACAGTAGGATTGGTCGCTTGATTAGCCTCAATCATCTTGATCAATTTATCCCCAAATTCAATTAATCCCCAAAATTTGACCTAATTTTGACCAATTTTACGCGTGGAAACGAACACTTAACAAAGAAACATGAACACACACTTTAACAACAGAGAAACAGTGTAGTAACAGGTTTAATTCACCATTGTTGGTAGCTCTGATACCATGATAACAATGGCGATAGAACAGTAAAATGAGAGAAAAATAAAAGAGGGGGAAAAGTTTGTTATCAAATTTTTGCCATAATCATTGTGTACAAGAGTATTTAAATTTAAATTATTTACAAAATAGACCCTAGACTACTATCCTTTGCCTTCTCTTTTACACACATCTGAAACTGAATATGTGGTTGAAATGTCTGAATCTGATTCCATCTTAGGTGCTGTTTGTTTTTTCAGATATTTTCATTCTGAATCTGATTAACAAGTCTGAATATTAAGATGTGGTTGAAATGTCTGAATCTAAATAATCTAAGACTGTTTGTTTTTGCAAAATGTCTGAATGTATGTAACTACCTAAAAAGCTATCATATAACCTATAAGTAGCAAAAATGTAAATTGATGATGAATAATAAAATCCAAAATGAACAGCTTTGACATCAAAACTATTTGGAGATAAACAAATAAAAAAACAAAATGCTTGTAAATCCTTTAAGCCACCACGTTTGCGTAGATACTGTCTAAAAGCATTGATTTCTATCAATACTACCAAAAAAACCAACTTAAACATATATCAACAAACTAGCCAAAAAGTAGCCCTGTAACTAAAAACCCAAATTAAAACAGATAGAAAAAATCATTCTTATCAAGAACTTGAAATCCAACAAACAAGTTTTATTACAAATTAACCAAAAAAACACATACCGTCAAGAACTAAACAATGATGCATTGTTAAAATACAAATAAAGAATGATTTAAAGTTGACACACAATTGAAATAGGTGAGGAATCTTCAAGATTAAAAAATGGTTTATTGAAGATGACGAGGGAAGAAATTAACGTCACCAAAGGTAACAAAATTGAGAAATCTTCAAGATTAAAAAATATGGTTTATTAGAAGATGAATACGAAAGCAATTTGTTAAACTGTGATGAAGTTTTTATTTCAGAGATAATCAGACTTGGTATTGGATCTGACAAGGTCAGAGGTTTTCAGAGGTAAGAAGATCTAAATAGAAAGATAAAAACAAACGGCCTAATATCTTAAAACCTCTGATTCGGTCAGACATCAGATGCATTCAGATCTTTTTAGCAAAAACAGACAACACCTTAAAGTGAATAAGTGGTCGAGAAATCTGAATCTGATTCATATAAAGTGTTTATTTTTGTAAAAAGTTGTTAGGATTTGTTAAATTATCATGAAAAAATTTCACCCATCACAAAACACAACTTGACATCGACACAACAATAAAAGAATTAAGGTTATGGTTATGGTTACATCGACACACAACTTGTTTAATAACGGGGACATGTTTGGGTTGACATTCCCAACCCGTCAAAATGTGTTTGGCATATGTTATAATGTTTGAGTAGGAATTGTTACCAACTACTTTTATCAACTTGTACATTTTTTTTATTTAACAAAAAATATGTGGTGATTTTCTTTAAAGGTACTTTTTATATTTCTGGATGAATGGAAAACTCGAAACAAGGACAAAAAATATATTATGAAGAAAGAAGAAAAAGAAAACAAAATTATGAGGCATTAAGAGGTGTTAAGTCACCTTTTAACATCTAGTTCAATAAGAGTTTTTAGCCTCTTATTGGCTCTTGATGAGCAGAGAAAACAAACGCTCTAAATCTTAACTGTTTTTACCGCCTCTTAATAGAGAAAAAACAAACACACTTTTTGGTTCAAACCTCTTACTACGTCTGATTGAGTTAGATTAAGAAACTGTTAAGAGTTTGAGAAGGATTTAAAACATACCTTTTTAAGGGGTCGTTTAGTCCCTAAACTCGCATGTATTTAATCAAATATTGCCCTAAATCATTTCTTTTTGCATTTTAGGTACTTTGGATGCAAAATATGAAAACCGGCAAAGTTTTAGGCTAATTTGGACAAGAAAGTGAAGAAAACGACCAAATCGCAAATCTGTCAGGAAAGGGGACCTGACGGCATCACAACTTAACAAGTGACGCCGTCACTTGTATTTGAAGACCAAGATTCAGAGTTAAATTTACACGTGACGGCCCAAACTTTTTATAAAAGAGACGGCATCAGATATCCAAGGCGACGCCGTCACAACGCCGATTCAGCAATAGACGAAACCCTAATGACGGCGGGCTGACGGCTTCACAACCCATAACGTGACGCCGTCACCTTTGTAAATCTATATATAATTTCGCATGTTTTTCATATTCATGTAACACTTTGGAGAGGTGAAACCCTAGACGATTTTCTGCTACTTTGTAAGGCTTTTTACAACCAATTTATCCATGTTCTATTGAAGATAAGTAATTCATCTTTAACGTTAAATATGTTTATGTGTTGTTTGATTTTATGCTTTTCTTTTCTTCACTTTAACATGCTAGGCTAGATTTATTAGTGTTTGCTTAGATGAATAAACCTAGTTATTGATTATTGATTGTCGTCTGTTAGGAATAAGAAAACTGGCTTAACTCTTATATGTACTAGCTTGTCCATCCTATTAAATGCAACCCTAGAGTGCGCTAGTGGTTTTTCCTCGTTGTATTTATTGTGTTAATTACGGCTTGTATATCCTAGGAGACTTAATAGACTTTAAGCTTTCTTAGGGGAGACTTATACGTTCATAGAGTTAGGGCATATGGCACCTCCCTACCACCTCTTTCTCATCTTTTATTTTTAAATCTTCAGTTTTCTTTTGTTTCGTATCTAAACCATTCATTAATCCAATCTTTTGAAAAACTAAAATTACGCAAACAAAAGTAATCAAAAAGCCTCATTTTAAAACTTTGTTATAGGCCTCTAATGGTTTGAGTCACGCCTGATAACTGTTGGTCCCTTCACACGCTTAGAGTTAACTAGAAAGTTAATCTATTTGTGTTTATGACTAATACAATGTTATGATTAATTCTAACAGTTATAAAACGTGAATATAAAAAAATCAAGGTAATTTTCAACGTTTAAATTCTTATTAGAAATGAATCAAAGAATCTATACCCAAGTGTTTTGCGGAACAAACACTTGGGATTGAATAGACAAGGTATGGTGGTGTCTCCTATCTAAACTCAAGTTTTGCTTGAGTGGTAACAATGCGACCTCACTGAGCTATCTCAGGGATGCGTTACTCTTTGTAGGAGAGAAGTTGTTTTGCAAAAGTCTAAGCTTTAATTGTATAAAACACACTCAACTTCTCTCCTTCTCAATCTATTTATACACAAGTAAACTGAGTAAAAGTAATTAAAATATTACAAGTTGTTGAGCAAGTTGTTGAGCAAGCGTGTCTGACAATTACAACAGTAATTGTCATTTCCAAGAACCAATCGAAATGGCCTATTAAGTCTTTAGGAGTGGTTGGTCTGACACTCCAAGACTTTAAGCCGTCTTAGGAAGGATTACTTCCTGACAAGATAAGATTTGATCTTATCTTAAATCCTTCCGAGATATTTCTGCCTTTCTTCTCAGGCACTTAGTTCTTCAGGATACGCTTCTCAGTTATCATTCATAATTACTTCATTGTTGTTGAGGAGACTGGGGTTCAGTGAGTTCTTGTCCAACACTCACTGAACCATCATCTTCTTCTTCGGCTTAAGTGCTACTTCAGGGAGTACTGCCTTCCTGCCTAGTGAATCCTTCTACTTGAATTCTCCTTAAGCATCCTGAAGATGACTCACTGAGAGGCTGTTCTCTCAGTGACTTAAATTGTTCTCGGTTTAAGTTAACACTTAGTTAATTTGTGTCCAAATCATGTTTTAAGTATTCTTGGGTTTTTCATGACCCAACAATCTCCCCCTATTTGGATATAAATTATTCCTAAGTGTTTTGATCAGTTATGAGTGAGCTAATGACTTCTACTCATACTGAATGTACTAGAATGTAAATAAGGACACCGAAATAATAAAAACATCATCTTATTGATATCATTACAAGTCCTAACAAGCTAAGTACAAAAAGGGATAGTGGGGGTATTCAGGCAGATCTATCAGTTCAACTTAATACCAAGGGCTTCAAGCTTGGGCTTCTTTGACTGCAGCTCTTGTTGGTCAGGATGCTCATTGATTTTCCTTTTCAGATCTTGACAAAACTTCACATTTTCAGGACTCTTGAGTGGAGAGGCCATCATTAGAAAGCCAAGCATAGCTTTGATCCCTGACAAATCGATATCACTCCACCTTTGGAAGGCTTTGTCTCCGAACTCATCAATGAAGAACAAACCTCTTTCAGGTTATTCAATGACCATATTGTTCCTGAAAGGAGCACCTTCAGGGAGAGCCCTATTGCAGTCAAGACCAGGAATCTTGATCTCAGGCTCAGCTTCAATCTTCTTTCTTTTTCTTGAAGAAGACTTAGAGGAAGCTGGTTGAGCTGAATCAGGAAGAAGAGATGGAGTGCCAAGTTCCTGAGGTGCAGCTGCCAATCTTTCGTACCTCAGACTCAAGGACTTCATCAGACTAGGGACCACAACGTTTGATTTCTTTGCTATTAATGGACCCAACTCATCCAATTCTGAGATCCCAAAGTCAGCGAATCTGAAGGGTTGATGAACCTGAAAGTCTTTTTTGTCAGCACCTCTATAGACAGTGACAATGGCAGGATTGGTGTTTCGATGAATATGAACATCAGTGATTGGTTCTGGCTTCAACCTGTTAGTCATATACCACTGATATTTCTTAATCCTGTTCTGCCTGATCTCTTTAGCCCTTTTATTCCTTTCCTCCCTTTTCTTCCTGAGAGTGATCATCTCCTCAATCTGAGCCTTTACAAAAGTCATACCACCCTCTCTTCCTGAGAGATCCTTAGCCTCAAGACCAATCTTCTCAGCCTCTTCATGAACAACCTTAATGATAGCAGGCTTGCTCACCTTTTCTTCCTCCTTTAACTTCTTCTTTGCTTCCTCTTCCTCTAGGTAAGCACTGAGTTCATTAGCTGAGAAGTGGTGAAGAACTCCATCAATGTCATACGGGATCCTGGGTGGTGATTCAGGATCCTTTGCTACCAAGATTGGTTCTGGTTGAGGCTCAGGATCAGTGAGGATGCCTTTGCTTTTATCCTGATGGGTGGTAGAAGCTTCAGGAATCTCCCCCTCAGTGTGAGAAGGAGGAGAAGGAGGTTGCTGACTTGTGGAAGCTTCAGGGACTCCAGTGTCTTTCTCCCCCTCAACTGTTTCTTGAGCTATGGTGAGAGCAAGAGTTGGAGCCACTGGAGCAACAGGACCCTTCAAGGCCTGATAGATCTCAGTCATCATTGATTTGATGTCCGAGGTGTCTTTCTGAAGAGTTGAGATTTTATCCCCCAGAGATGCTTAAGAAGCTTCGATGCCTGACATCCTTGACCCAAGAGACCATGCCAAAGATGTTGAAGATTGTGCCCAAGTACCCAGATGTTTTTCCTGAAGGCCCAAGGAAGTCCTGATTGAGTCCAATGAAGAGGTAAGACCCTGAATATTAGAATCCTTCAGTAAGCTGAGAAGATCACTGAATTCAGCTGATTGCTTCTGGTAAGTCTCAGCAGCCTGAAGGACCTTCTTGTTGAGTTCGGGGTCATCCTTGACAGCTGTTTGAATAGTTCCAAGGCTTTTGGTGATGCCTTCAAGAGTAAGATTGAACTTCTGGAAATGAAGATCAATAGCTGTCAGGGAGTTATTGGTGTCAGAATGTATCTCGATCACATCATCATGAAAACTTTCAACATCTGCCTTCAGGTTGGCATAGTGAACAGCAGCTTCAGTGTGATGATCGAACATCTCTTCAGTGAGACCAGTGAAAAGAGCTCTATTGGTCTTGAGTAGGAACTTGACCAATTTTATTTCAGTGAGGGGAAGAGAGTCATCATACTTTTTGAGGATGTCCCCAGTATCAGACGAATCAGAAGATTGAGATCCTGACTCTTCACTTTGGTGTGGAGATGACTGATGTGATTGTTCAGGTTGTTCAGATTGTACATCAGTTTCCATATCCTCACCTGCCTTAAACATTTCCTCTTCACTCTCTTCCCTGAGCTCTTCATCAGACTCGATAAGAGCCTGAAAGTCCCCCATGGACTCAATACCCAAAAATTCAACTGGCTCCTCTTTATAAAAAGACTCGCCTTTGGTTTGGCCAGGTCCTGACCCCGTTGTCATAATAACTGAGTGGGTTTGCTCAGCCTGACTAGCCATAATAACTGGGGTAACACCAGCCTGGCTTTTGGGGGCAGTTCCTGAGAGAATCGGACCGCCTGAGGGGTTTATGGGTTCCATATCAGCGGGTTGTTTCTTTCCCTCTGAGTCATTGTCCCCCTTAGCACCTTCAACCACTGATGGGTGTTTTTCAGTGGTATCACTAGGTACTGATTGTGAAAGTTGGTGGTCCCCCTTCCCATCAGGATTGTGCTGTCCTTTTGGGGATTTAGGGTCCTTTTCTCCCTGAGATCCTGAGGGTGATTGCTCAGGAACGTTAACGGGATGTGAATGTTTGTGGGTCCCCTTCTCAGTAAGGTAGTGCTGCCTTACCGAGGATTTAGAACCCTTTCCTCCCTTGGGAACTGATTGTTTTTTTACAGTTCCTTCATCGGGATGTGAGGGGGTGTGGGTCCTCTTCCCAGTAGGGTGGTGCTGCCCTACCGAGGATTCAGGACCCTTTCCTCCCTTGGGCACTGATTGTGATTTATCAGTACCTTCATCGGGATGTGAGGGGGGAATGCTTCCTGATCCTTCTGACTTGTTTATGTCAGTTGAACCATGTGGAAAGGGTGTGCCCGAGGTCATTAAGGATGATTGCTCAGTGACCTCCGTTGGCCTTTGTTTTGAGGTCAAGAGGGTCTCAGAAATGGGTGTCTCAGAGGTCTCGGCCTTTTTCAACCTCTTTTTAAGGTTTAGTTGGTTTTGAGGATCAGTCTCAGTGGCGAGTGGCTTGGGCCTAACCACCTGGCTGGACTGACCCTTCTTTGTCTTCTTCACCTTTTTGTTCAGTGAAGGAACTGGTGAGACAACGTCTTTACCCTGAATGACTGATTGCATGTATTAAGTCAGGGCAATATTTGTAACCTCACTGATGCCACTAGTGAAGTTTGACTTGTGCAGGACGTCAGGCTTCGTACCTTCTGCATCAGGCCTCACGTAGTCAGAACCAAGTAGGTCCTGAAGCACACAGGAAACAAATCTAGGGTAGGACATATGCCTTTGCCTATGTTTTCCTGAGAGCTTGGCAACAAGGTCTCGAAAGATTATTCCTCCAATGTCAATTTTTGTACCCTCAAGGAGACTGAACAGCATCATTTGTTGTGATGAGTTCACTTGTTCCGTAGAGGATTTATTTCCACCCAGGACCTGAATGACAAATGTCATCAGTATCCTCCAGATAGGATGGAACCATGTTTTGACTATCGGAGCCTTCTCCAATAAGCCTCCCGCAGACGTTGTAGGACGTCTGGGGTCATGGGGAGCTAAAAAGATCAGTTCATTCTTGATGTCCTGATCAGTAGGGTTGGGTGCAAACGCTTCAGCAAAGTCAAGGCATGTGGCTTTGATGAAGGTTTAGTAGTCAAAGGAGAGGGTTCTGCTCCCATTCATCACCGTGAAGGTGATGATTGACTTTTTGGTGTCTTTGGGGCTGGTAGCTACAGCCGTGCACCAGAATTCCCTCAAATAGTCATGGTATATGACTGAGGGGGTGTGGGTGAAAGCCTTTGCAAGAAAACAATTACGAAGAAATTTCATAACGTTCTTGTAGGCTTGGTAGTTTTGTGGATAAGAGAAATTTCCTACCACATTTTTCTTTGTTAGGTCAACGTCCCCAGTGAGGAATTCCACATTGGGGGCGTATGCTATAGCTTTAGAAGAAGCCATTTATGGGTAAGTATGGGTTTGACTAAGGTTTCTGGGTTTCTAAAGCTTAAGAATACACACACAATTTGTTTTTGAGAATTAAAATGGCAGAGTTTTGCTTAAGTTCTATAAAAACGTGTGTGTGTTTCTTTTGGTTGGGTTATTTATAGGGAAGTGGAGATGGGGGTGTTTTAGACATTTGAGCGATCTTAATTTATTCAAAAATAATTATTGGAAATTGTTTTGAATAATATGTTTTGGGATCCGCATTTAATGCCAACACTCCACTTTCCTGGTTTGGCGCAACAGTCGAGGTGAACAGTTGAGCAGTTCTGCAAAAGTGTAATTTGCAGAGATGAGTCATCACATATTTGTAATGTGATTGGAGAGGCATTTAATGCCAAGTGGGAATGTGGTGGCCCAGAGGTGGAAGCCAGAAAGGCAAAAAGAACAAATATTCTTGAATTAAATATGAGTTCAGTTACCAACCTCGGACATTTACTAACTAGATACTTAGAGCATTTAAGTCAGTATTTAATGTCTCTTTTCAGGGCCCTGAATGACTTTTCATTCAGTGATGGTTTTTCAGGGACTTGGGATTAGTCACTGATGATTCAGGAATATGGAATGATTCCTGAGCTACAAGGATTCAGGAACTTGGGTTTAGTTCCTGAACCCTAAAGATTTCAGGAACTTGGGTTTAGTTCCTGAGGTTGAGGATTCAGTGATTTGTTTTCATTGATGTACACATTGAGTCAAGGACCTGAGGTTTTAAGAATTTACACTTCAGTTGGAAGGATTCAATTAGTGGACTGATTCTCTATATCCAACATTCCTAATTCAGCTTTCAGCCTTGTGAAAGTTGGTTCATCCAAAGGTTTGATGAAGATATCAGCTAACTGATATTCAGTAGGGATGAAGTGTAATTCAATGTCACCATTCATGACATGGTCCCTGATGAAATGATATCTGATATCAATGTGTTTTGTTCTCTGATGAAGAACAGGGTTGTTTGAGATTGCAATTGCACTTGTGTTATCACAAAAGATGGGTACCATCTTATACTGAATTCCATAGTCACTGAGTTGACTTTTCATCCAGAGTACATTTGCACAACAACTAGCTGCTGCAACATATTCAGCCTCAGCTGAGAACAAGGCAACTGATTGTTGCTTCTTAGCACTCCAATAGACTAGTTTCCCACCAAGTATTTGGCAAGAGCCTGAGGTACTTTTTCTGTCCATGTTGCATCTAGCATAGTCAGAGTCTGAGTATCCTTTAAGATCAAGTCCTGAGCACTTTGGAAAGTATAATCCAAGGTTAGGAGTGCCTTTCAGGTACCTGAATATCCTTTTCACAGCAGTGATATGAGATTCTCTTGGGTCAGATTGATATCTGGCACATAGACATATTGAGAATTGGATATCAGGCCTTGATGCAAGTAGATACATCAGTGATCCTATCATTCCTCTAAAGAGAGTTTGATTTACTGGTTTACCAGTGAGATCAGGACCAAGGTTGTTTGGGGGGACCATGGGAATTTTGACTGAGGCACAGTCACTGAGATCATACTTCTTCAGTAGATTCTTTACATACTTCTCTTGACTGATAGTGGTTCCTCTATCAGTCTGCTTGATCTGTAGACCAAGGAAGTATGTCAGTTCTCCCATCATGCTCATTTCAAACTTCTTTGCCATTAGTTTTTCAAATTGTTTGCAAAGTTTGAAACTTGTTGAGCCAAAGATGATGTCATCAACATACACTTGTACTAGTATGACATCATTATTTGTCTTATAGATAAACAATGTGTTGTCTATCTTGCCTCTGACAAATTTGTTTTGGATTAAGAAGGCTGAGAGAGTCTCATACCATGCCCTGGGAGCTTGCTTTAGTCCATAAAGGGCTTTGTTAAGCTTACAGACATGATCAGGAGACTCATGGCTTTCAAATCCAGTAGGTTGCTGAACATAAACTTCTTCTTTCAGTGAACCATTTAAGAATGCACTTTTAACATCCATTTGGTATACTCTGAAGTTCATGTATGTAGCAAAAGCAAGGAAGATCTTGATGGCTTCCATCCTTGCTACTGGTGCAAATGTTTCTTCATAGTCAATGCCTTCTTGTTGATTATAGCCTTTGGCTACAAGTCTGGCTTTGTTTTTAATGACTATGCCATTTTCATCAGTTTTGTTTTTGAATACCCATTTCATGCCAATGACTGAAACATTCTCAGGACATTTGACCAAGGTCATTACCTTGTTTTTGTCAAATTGTTCCAGTTCATCATGCATGACCTGAACCCAACTTGGATGTGTAAGTGCTTCTTTAACACTTTTGGGTTCAATTGTGGAAATGAAGTCCACAAATAGGCATTCATTGGCTGAGGCTGCTCTTAGACTAGCAGCCATGCTCCTGGTGAGCATGCCTTCAGTAGGCTCTCCAATAATATTGACAAGTTCAATGTCCTGAGACCTAGTCCAACTTTCCTGAGGTCCTGGATATTGATTTGAACTTGTGGAGGCCTGATTGGGTAGAGGGGTTGGTTCTGGAGTAGACACATGATCATTGATTGGATCTTGAGTGTCTACTAGGTTACTGAGATTGTTTGGTTCTTGAGCATTTTGAACAGACTGATTAATTTCATCAGTGTTTGCATGTGCCTCAACAAACTCAGTGATGGTTGGGTTAGGTAGGTTGTGAGGGGTTATGTAATAGGAGAGGTTAGCATCATCTTGATACTGAGTAGAAGGATTGTTTTTAGGAAGATATTCATCAGGAGGATATCTTGAAGAGTTATCAATTCCTATCTCTTCTACTGAGGCAGTTGAGAACCTGATTGCATCAGTGCTCTCATCAAAGGTAACATGAAATGTTTCCTCAGTCTGCTGTCTCCTTGTGTTGAACACTCTGAAGGCTTTTGAGACAAGTGAGTATCCCAGGAAGTATCCATCATCAGCTTTTGCATCAAATTTCCCTAAGTGATCCTTGTGATTATGAATAAACACAGGACACCCAAAGACATGAAAGTAGCTGATGTCAGGGATTCTTCCTTTGAATAACTCATATGGGGTTTTCCCATGTCTCTTGACAATGATGGATCTGTTTTGTGTATAACAGGTAGTTTTGACTGCATCAGTCCAAAAATGGTTGGAAAGGACTGATCCACATAGCATTGTCCTAGCAGCTTCAATGAGTGTTCTATTTTCCTTTCAGCAACACCATTTTGTTCAGGTGTGTATGGAGAGGAAAAGTTTTGGGAAATACCTTTCTCATCACAGAAACATTCAAGTTCATAATTTTTGAACTCGGTCCCATTGTCAGTTCTAATCTGTTTGACC
Organism: Artemisia tridentata subsp. tridentata; assembly: GCA_021014915.2. NCBI lineage: Eukaryota > Viridiplantae > Streptophyta > Magnoliopsida > Asterales > Asteraceae > Artemisia > Artemisia tridentata. The sequence continues at coordinate 219,482,046 of CP139507.1, forward strand.
TTAATGTCATTTTGATTTTCAATGTTCCTGACAAAGGACATGATTGTTTCAACTGCCTGACTCTTTTTGATCAGGAAGAATACCCAAGTGTATCTAGAGTATTCATCCACTATGACCAGAGTATACTTCTCATGGTTAGTAGACCTTGGACTGATAGGTCCAAATAGATCCATATGGAGAAGATGTAGGCAGTTCCTGATGGAAAAGTTGGTTTTGGTTTTAAAGGATACTCTGTGATGTTTACCTTTTTCACAAGCTGAGCATGGTTTATCCTTTGAAAACACAAGTGATGGTAAGCCAAGGACCTTGTTTTGTTTTACAAGATTGTTTATGTTTTTAAAGTTCAGGTGGGTGAGTCTCTTATGCCAAAGCCAGTTAAGAGTATCAGTGGCCTTAGCAAAGAGACAAGTTCCATCCTGAGTTAGACTGGACATGTCTAAAACATAAACATCTTGTCTTCTTGGTGCAATGAGGACAATTTCCTTATTTGCATTGAAGATGGTTCCTTGTTTATCATCAAACTGAACTATGTATTTTGCATTACATAGTTGACTGACACTGATCAGATTGTACTTAAGACCATTTACATAAGCTATCCTAGTAAAGACAATACCATTGCAGTTTACTGAACCATAACCTTCAGTGAGACATGATGAGTTATAAGCAAATATCACTTTGGGTCCTGGTTCTTCCACATATTTGTGCAGACACTCCTTAACACCAGTCATGCTCCTTGAACATCCACTGTCTAGATGCCAAACAGGATCCCTGGCATGCCTCTGCACAAATAGTAAACTGGGTCAGTTCTTTCTAGGACTCCATTTCATGGAGGGTTTGGTATTGTAGGTCTTTATGAAAGTATTAATTGATTCATGGTCAGTGGTTGAGTGGACTGAGCTACCACATGTTTTTCATTTGTTCGCAGGGGTAGCCTCAGTAGTCTGAGAGAATTGTTTATTCATTCCTCTTCTTGACTGAATGACCTTCTCTTTTCCTGAGGATTTCTGAGTGGAACTTCCACTAGATTCACAGTGTTTGTCTATTTGACAATCCTCAAGAAGATGGTCATTGAATCCACATAATGGGCAAGGTGGAAAAGGCTTGGCCTTTTGCTTCTGTTTCTGCTTAGAATCAGAAGGGTAGTTCAGGCACTGAGCCTTAAGTCCTGAAAAGTTTGACATGACTGAGCATTGCTTATGATCAGAGGTCCTGTGATCTTCCTTTTTGCAAATCATGCAATAAAGGACTCTATAGCAATCATCAGTGAGATGATTTGTATAGTTGCATAGTTCACATCTTTTCAGGGGTTTTGTGGGTTTGGGTTTGGTTTTTGAGGAAGCTGGTTTTTTTTCCTTCTTGGGTTGAGAAGATTTCTCAGAAGATGCGATCTTCTCTCCCAGCTTCCTGACCATTTCAGCCAACTGATCAAATTTTGAATCAGGGCTTTGGGTTGTTACTTCAGAAGGGACTGAAGTTGATGAGTCATCAGTAATTACTGAGACATCAAGGGTTGGTCTCTTCAGGATGGTTGTTCCCTTTCCTGATCTCTCCTTTGGAGAGTGTGGTGAGAAGACCATTGGTAGGAGGCCTAAGTTAGGTGCCGCACCCTGAAGGGTATTCAGTGGAGGAAGTGGAGGGTATGATTCTGATTCGGACTCATTCACAGACTCAGTAATACTGAGTTTTTCAGTGAGTTCAAGCTTACTGAGTTGTTCAGTAAGTCCAAGCATATTTTTCAAAGCCTGACTTTCAGGAAGCAAGATCTTTCCAGTCTCAAAGTTTGGTAACTTACTGACTGGGTTGTCCCTGACAATCCAGTCATTAGACTTGGGAAGCAATTCTTTCTCAAAAGATATGCTAGCTGGAACAAAGTTTAGTTCATTATGACACACATTTGGATCAACCATATGAGGGTCAATTCCAATGGTTTTCTGAGAGATTAATCCCACAGTGTCAAAAACCTTGGGGTTCTTCTTGGTCCAGCTTTGGATGACAGCCTTTTCTTTGTTAAGTTCAGTTTGAAGGGCTTGGTTTTGTTTCAAAATCTCAGTGTTCTGAATTTGTAGAGTTATTGTTTCTAGTTTGGCTTGTTTTAGTACAAGCAGTTCATCTCTACATTTATTCAATTCTGACACAATATTGTTATATTTTGAAAACAGGTTAAGCCTTTGTTCCTCAACAAACTTTAGATCAACACAAATATAATTCATGTAAGACTGCCAATCAGAATTATCATCCATAGAAAGTAAAGTATTTACCTTCTTCATGGTGATGTTGACCCACTCTCCATTCCTAGCATGGCTTTTTCCCACAGCCACCTGATCCTCTTCAGAAAGTGTCATCAGTGCACTAACTCTTATTTCCTCATCTGAGGAAGCCTCTTCTTCATCCCAATCATATGCTTCAGCTACTATACCTTGTTCTTTGTCTGAATAGGTTTAGATGTTTGAGCAGCCTGAGGCAATATGGGGTTAGTTTCAAGAAGTGCAAGTTTAGCTTTGATTTTCCTATATTTTGTTTCAAAATCCTTTTGACCCTTGTTTTGAAATTGTTGGGTGGACTGAAACATTTTAGGTTGAAACTAGCTAGTTCCTGAGAATTTGTAAGAGGGTTCTGAGATAGTTTTAGAATAACAGTCCCTAGCAAAATGACCCTTTTTACCACATTTAAAGCATTCAGTGGTCTCATTTTCTTTTGGTTTTGTAAAGTTGGACTGATTTCTTTTGATGAAACGTCTAGAACTAGCAAGGAGTGCCCTTTCTTGGAATTCCAAGTTCAGGTCGTTCAGGTACTCCTCACCAGTCCTTTCATCAATTTCTTTTTCAGAATCCTCTTGAGTATCCTGCACAACACCATTAGAATAGAAAGCAGTTGATATGGGTGTGGAGGTTAAGGCCTTTTTGGACTCAAGAGCTTTTGAGTCAGGGTATCTCCTTGAGATCAAGTTGTCTTCATAGACAAACTTCCCATAAATTTCAGGGAGCTCAAGGGTCTGAATGTGGTTAGCATTCCTCAGGCCTTGTGAGAAGTTGAGCCACTTCTCAGGGAGACTGTTGACAAAGCCAACATTTGTCTCATGCTTAGACAGTACAACACCATCATTTGATAATTCATTTATCAAAGTCTTGTATCTGGTGTAGGTCTGTGAGAGACTTTCAGAGTCTTTTGCCCTGAAAGTATTATACTCAAGTTTAAGGTCCATGACCCTATTTTCCTTGGTATCTGAGGGACCCTCAAAGCTGTTTACCAAGTCATCCCAAGTTTGCTTGGCTGTTAGACAGTTGATGACTGATTCCATTATATCGTCAGGAAGACATGATATAAGGATGTTTTTCAGGCGTTGGTCTTGATTGACCACCCTCCTCTCATCAATGGTCCATTGGGCCTCAGGCTTGTTTAGCCCTACGGCTGTCCTAGGGACAAATGGGCCATCCCTGATATAGGTGATGTAGTAGGGTTCCATACCGGTAAGATAGCAAATCATACGCTTCTTCCATTTGCTAAATTTCCCAGCTTCAAGTCTGGGTGCAACAGCGAAGTAGCTGCCACCCTTTTTATCGACTAGCTGGGGTACATTGATATCAGCCATAGTAGGATCTTGGTTTTTAAAAACCTAGAGCACTCTTGATTAGTTTAAAAAGATTTTATAAACCAGAGGCTCTGATACCACTTGTTGGTCCCTTCACACGCTTAGAGTTAACTAGAAAGTTAATCTATTTGTGTTTATGACTAATACAATGTTATGATTAATTCTAACAGTTATAAAACGTGAATATAAAAAACTCAAGGTAATTTTCAACGTTTAAATTCTTATTAGAAATGAATCAAAGAATCTATACCCAAGTGTTTTGCGGAACAAACACTTGGGATTGAATAGACAAGGTATGGTGGTGTCTCCTATCTAAACTCAAGTTTTGCTTGAGTGGTAACAATGCGACCTCACTGAGCTATCTCTGGGATGCGTTACTCTTTGTAGGAGAGAAGTTGTTTTGCAAAAGTCTAAGCTTTAATTGTACAAAACACACTCAACTTCTCTCCTTCTCAATCTATTTATACACAAGTAAACTGAGTAAAAGTAATTAAAATATTACAAGTTGTTGATCAAGTTGTTGAGCAAGCGTGTCTGACAATTACAACAGTAATTGTCATTTCCAATAACCAATCGAAATGGCCTATTAAGTCTTTAGGAGTGGTTGGTCTGACACTCCAAGACTTTAAGCCGTCTTAGGAAGGATTTCTTCCTGACAAGATAAGATTTGATCTTATCTTAAATCCTTCCTAGATATTTCTGCCTTTCTTCTCAGGCACTTAGTTCTTCAGGATACGCTTCTCAGTTATCATTCATAATTACTTCATTGTTGTTGAGGAGACTAGGGTTCAGTGAGTTCTTGTCCAACACTCACTGAACCATCATCTTCTTCTTTGGCTTAAGTGCTACTTCAGGGAGTACCGCCTTCCTGCGTAGTGAATCCTTCTACTTGAATTCTCCTTAAGCATCCTGAAGATGACTCACTGAGAGGCTGTTCTCTCAGTGACTTGAATTGTTCTCAGTTTAAGTTAACACTTAGTTAATTTGTGTCCAAATCATGTTTTAAGTATTCTTGGGTTTTTCATGACCCAACAATAACAATGTAAGTTAAGAAAGCGACTCAAATAGCAACACAAAATAAGAAAGCCGCCAATTATGTGTCGTAAATTGCAACTCAACATAACAAAGCCCTAAACAACGAATATGGCGACACATTCGGTATCTTTACGCAAACAGCGACCTTGCTAACGACAAAAGCATGGACATGGCACACACTAGGGACTTAAGTAGCGACATGTGGCTAAATGCCGCAATAGATGTCCTTACTTTTAGCGACATATATTTGCACGTCACAAAGATCTGCGACTTGTTTCCTGCGACATCTTGTTTCCTGCAAGGCCTTTTTCTTGTAGGAACAGATGTTCGTGCATAAATTTATAATCTTTTTTGTCTTGTATGATTTGTTGTTGTGATGGAAATAAGTGATTTTGAGTTGGATCTACTTTGTGGAGTATCTAGGACATGTGATCTGAATCTGAGATATGAAGTTGGACATAACAAGTTTAAGATACATGTATATAATGTTTTTTTTTTATATGTTTAATAGGTGCATAGTTTGAGTTTGATTTCAATTAGTATGTTGATTTAGATGAATTAATTTATTCAAAAATATATATGTTTTTTGTTGTTGTGAATTTAGTTGGGGATTTTGATAAATAAATAAATTTGGGGATTTTAAAAGTTGTGTAAAAAAAATTAGGTGTCAGAGAGAGTAAAGATTGGTGATGATGGTGGCATTAGAGAGAAGCAGATTGGTAATGAATTGGGGTGATGATGATGGTGTTAGAGAGAGAAGCAGATGGTGGTGTTAGAGAGAGAAATAGTAAATGTGTGAGAAAGGAGAGAGAGTGAGAGAGAGACAAAATGAAACAAAGCAAGAAAAAGACTATTTTGCCCTCACGTGAAAACCACGTGAGCGTTTTGCGGGGGATGGATGGCAATTGGGATTATTGATTATGCGAAATGGAGATGTGAGGGATGTCTCGTAGACTTATTTTGAATTAAGGATTAACGGTGTATTTTGGGTACAAGTTCAGGGATGTTCGGTGTATTTTTTTTGTCTATGATTTACTAGTTTTCTTAGGGGGCATATTAGTCTTTGTAAAAAAGCTATAAGACGTTCTATTTTCTTTTCTAGCAAATTAGGCCAACAATGGGCGGATAACTTTGGCCAAAATCCTTTCCTATTTAGAAAAACTCAAGAACACAAGATTTTGTATATTTTTTAGCATTTGAATTTTTTCCCTTATAAAAACAAACCCGAGAACGCACCGTTAGTGCTCTAAGTTCTAATAAAGTCGTAATAGCATTCTAAAATAACTATGTTCAACAAAATGTTTACAAATTCGTTGGTTGGAAGTAGTAATGAGCACGGTATCATTTTGGTACCATACCGGCACCGTTAACGAAGTACCGTATTTTTCCCAACCAAAATATGTATTCCCAATCCCAGAACCGAAGGGTATATCGGTACCGGTACCGGTACTGGGTAAACCGGTACTAAACCGAAACGAGTACCGTTTTGTATTTATTTAAAAAAAAAATTTGACTCTTTTAGTCCGTGAATTCGCTTTATAGTTCAATCTTTATTGGTGGCGAAAAAGGACTAACCCTCTTTCTATTAGATAGTTGATGGTGTTTGCTACAGGGTGAACAAGATCCAAATCATATTAAATGTTACTGTTGGATATAGAAAACTTGTGCTAGATGTATCACAAAACATAATATGCTAAATATCAAATATAATCAATTAAAAAAACCAGATTATCATATTCGTGGTCCTAGACTCCTAATCTTATATGGCATCCAATGTAAATTAAGTCATAGATTGAAGATCGTGTTTATACTGTTACATATTTACTGTTCAAGCATCTTTGTATTTCGGTACCAAACTCGGGAATTCCCGTCTTGATATCGTACTGTTTTTAGTGATACCGATTTTTTTTTTTTTTAAGCGAGTTGGAGGGTACCGGTACCGTACCGGGTAAAGAGAACCGGCACCGGTATGGGTCGGTACCGGTACGGTTCCGGTACCGTACCATTTTTTGGGTACCCATGCTCATCCCTAATTGGAAGTTCGTTTAAACGTGAACAAAACGAGCAAACAACGTGTTTGTTCGACTTGTACCACCCTACTTTTGAATCACCACCTCTTTCTCATCTTTTTTTTTTAAATCTTTAGTTTTCTCTTGTTTCGTATCTAAGCCATTCATTAATCCAATCTTTTGAAAAACTAAAATTACGCAAACAAAATAATCAAAAAGCCTCATTTTAAAACTTTGCTTTAGGCCCCAAAACGATTTGAGTCGCGCCTGATAACAATGTGAGTTAAGAAAGCGACTCAAATAGCAACAAAGAATAAGAAAGCCGCCAATTATGTGTCGTGAATTGCAACTCAACATAACAAAGCCCTAAACGGCGAATATGGCGACACACTTGGTGACATTTTTACGCAAACAACGACCTAGCTAACGACGAAAGCATGGACCTGACACATACTAGGGACTTAAGTAGCGACATGTGGCTAAACGTTGCAATAGATGTCTTAATTTTTAGCAACGTATATTTGCACGTCACAAAGATCTGCGACTTGTTTCCTGCGATATCTTGTTTTGTGCCGGTAAACCGTCGCTAGCATTAATTACGTCAAATCTCAAGTAGCTACAAGGCCTTTTTCTTGTAGTAAACCAGCTTAATGATTTTGATGACTATGCTTGCAAGTTGAAAGTCGTGTGTTAGATTCACTTGGCATAACAATACATTATACATTCATTGCTAACAAAGAATAAATTTTCTTTACGACAATGTCAACATATTATTTATGAGGAAATGGTTCGAATTTGGACACGATATCTGTAACATAGAATTATTTATTACATGTATGCTATACACAGAAGTCTGTGATAATAAAAGCATATAAGTTGATGTTAATCTCTTTAATATGACCCTATAAGATCACTGATCACCAACTACTAACTACTAGCTAGCATTGATTGATCTGCCTACAAGAAAAATGGTGATCGGTGGAAGTTTGAATTTTTGTCAACTTGCAAACCAAAAAGTCTTGATGTAAAAGAGATGAAAGATTACTTGTCTATTTAGTTGATGGATTTTGATATTGGGTTGGGGGATGAAAGTTGAATTTAGTTGTTTGTTATGTTGTTGTGGGCTCTAAATTTAAGAATAACTCCTTAATATTTGTTATCTATAAACTCCAAGTAACTTGCTTATAACGTTTTGAAATATTATGTCCAATCTCATGTTTAAGTAGACTCATTTTTCACCGGTACCACTTATTTTGTTGTGATTCTTTTTATTTAATAATAGAACTTTGAAGTTTAAATATTATATTAATTTAAAAAATATAGAATATACAATTTTATTTTATTTTGTCTCTCCTTATTATTTTCTAAAACATGCACCAAATACAAATCCAATTCTAACCGGACCACAAACCAAATGCAACCTATATTAACAGTTGTAGGGTTGTCCGTTGGACCAATCTTTTGTGAAATATACTCCAGCAACGACAAAAAAAGTTTAAAAAAATATGCATGCACTTATAAAGTTTGAAAGACGAACAAAATTACCAAGCCCAGTACTAAGCAGGGAGGAAAAGCCTAACCTTATGGTATGAAAGTGGGCCTAACTTCGGATGGACACTCTACGCCAGACCAAAGCCCTTTAGTCTTTTCCCTGATGAAAATCTTTAAAGCCCCATGTTATGGTCACGGTAACAACATTCACTTCTTTCACCAAATTAACTTTTTTTTTTTTGAAAGGTGAATTTCGCTTGAAACTTCGTGTTGCGATTCGATAACGGGAGGTCTAGCTTACGTTGTTTTAACCGGGCCCGCGCTAAAGAGCTCCCTCGAAGTAGGAATGCCTATTCAAATACCTGATGGGGGAAAACCCCCTACTAATCCACCCGAAGGCACGACGATTAATAGGGGTAAACCCTGCCCCCTCAGACTTGAACCTGGGTATACCCAAGCCAAGCCCTCATAGAGGGACTTCCTAATATCTCAAAGTTGGCATTGGTGGGATTTGAACTTAAAACCTAAAGGTCACCAAAAGAAGTCTCAACCACTAGACCAACTCATTGATTTTCACCAAATTAACTACCAAACAATAGTGATCATCGAACCATACATATAAATACCACGCTAAATCTATCTTATATAATAAAACACACTTTTTAACTGACCAATGATTATTTTTCAAAAATATCTTGCATCCTCCAATTGACAAGTGTTGCTGTAAGTGTATGTAATGAGGATTTAGATTTTTGAAATTGCAATGATATTATGAGCCTGTTTGGTAGGGGCTTTTTGAGGAAGCTGTTAGCTTTTTGTTACAAAATAATCTAATCTAAACTAAGTAGCTCCGTTTGGATACATTAACTTCAAGCTTTTATTTCAAACAAATAGCTCCTAAATGAAAAGCTGATTCATGAAGCTTTTTAAACATCTTGGAGCTGTTAGAACTTTAAATTACAGATATACCCTCCAACATACAGCTAGTTTTGCCAAACATACCCTATATCGTGGTTTGCTTTAATTCCGTTATAGGCGATTCTTTTGTTTTTTGATCATTTTGAATTCCCAAAAAGAAAAAAAGAAAATCCGATTACATTAAGTTATTTTGTTTTGACATGAAAACAGAAAGATTAGGTGCCGTTTAGTTGTAGAATTATTTTTTTCTTTTTCCGTTTCTAAATTCCTTGAGAAGAGAATGATTTTTCTTCTTTAGAGAAGAGTTGAGAATTTTGAAAACCCGTTTAGTTGGAGTTATATTTTTCTTTTTTAAAAATGATAAGAAGATTACCTCAAATTGCGACGATGGCGGAACGGTGGGCGGTGGTGGATGGCACGATAGATTAGGGGTAGAATGGTATATGTGTTTTTTTTTAATTGAGAAAAAAATGAGAAAGGAAAAAGTTAAAATGGTAGAATGGGTTTTTCAATTTCTTAGTTAAAATTTAAAAAATGAGAATTTCATTATTTTTGAAAATTGTTGGAAAATTGTGATTAAACGGATTTTCAATTTTTTCATTTTCACATGAAAATTTTCTTAGAAAAATGGGATATTTTTCATCAACTAAACGCACCCTTAGCGACTCAAAAATTTCAGCATATGATATTGATCTTTTATATTTTGCAATTCACAGTTCTGTTTACATCTTCTTCAGCGCAATGGTTCGTACAAAATGTTTTTTTTTTTTTTTTTTTTTTTTGAACGGTGGATATTATTAAAAACAACTAGCAAATAGCTAGAAAATTATAAAATAACAAGATGAGGGTTTTTGAGCCGATCAATCCAACTAAAAGAAGCCTTACATCTATAACGACACCAATTAAAAGAACGAGACACCACATCTTCAAAAAGCAATGCCTTCGAAGGAAAATCCGAACCAAAAATACTTTAATTACGGAAATTTCAAACATGCCACCACATAATATAGCAAACTCGTACAAAATGGTTGTTTATGTAAACTTTTAAGTTTTGGTGTTGATAAAGAAAAAAGATACAAAACAAGTATTCTAATCTTAGACAACATAGAAGCATTTAGAAAGGAGTATATTTTTATAAAATCCTTGACATGTTTTCCGAAAAAACAATAGTGTATACACATATAGTTAGAGGAGGTATGCTTACCCTAATTTTTTTTATGAAATATCAATGAATAAAGTTGGTTGAGAAAAATTTGTCAACATTGTTTCGAAGATATCTACCGCTTCTAAGTTCTCAACTAATGAAGAATTCGTTGAAACGTTTTACTTTCGAAACATCGATGAATTATTGTATCTTATAAAGTACGTATGTCTTCAATTCAATGATTAGTTTATAAGCTTTTGGATTGGATGATAACACGACAATTTAGGCTGTTTGATAAAACAGAATGATCTAGCGCTGAATAGTTCAAAGGCTGAATGATTCAACGACTCTGAGTGAGTTGGGTTCTGAGTGTTTGATAATTATACTGAATGATCAATCTGAATTATATAAATTACCATTTTAACCTTCATTGCTTTATATGTTTTTTTTTTTTTCTTTTTAAATAGTTATTGAAGGAGTATAATACTCCCTTCGTCTCAAAATAAATGTCCAGTTTGACTTTTCAGAGTCAAACAGGTTCAACTTTGACTTAAAATATTCTTTTTGTGTTATATATACTTGATGAAAAATTATACCAATGAAAAATACACTTAAAACCAATCCATTCATATATTTTACATCAAGTATTATATAATACCCGCAAAAATAGATAAGGTCAAAGTTGAACCAGTTTGACTCTGAAAAGTCAAACTGAACAATTATTTTAAGACGGATGTAGTACATTGTTTTGCAAATTATTTGCTAAGAGATCGAAATATTTAATTTAACTACACCAAACATACGAACATAACTTGTAGCGTGGTTGATGATTATTAGTTCAGGCTTCTCTTCAAATTATTATGGTGGCAATTGCATTAGAACCAAATAAATTGTAATTCTATTTAAAAATGAACTAAACAAAATAGATGATTTATATAAAGGTGTTGGTGTACTCGATGCAATACAAAAAATTTAAATGCTATGAAAACCTAAACTCAGCCTTACATATTAGAAATTTAGAAAGAGATATGTGAGATAATAAAATAATGAGATTAGTATTTGCCTCAAGAAAAATAATATAAAACCTCAATAGAGATATTGGGTGAAAAATTAATAAATTATGACACGTGGAGAAAAGGTGTGTGGGTCAAATTGTTGCTGAATGATTTTGCGTACTTCCTAGCCTTGAATCGGTCAAAGCATATTTTATCATCCAGACCGAATTAGCACTCAGCACTTAATCATTTCATCCAGTAATAACATTTTTTTATTAAACTGTGTTTTTCTTTTCTTTTTTTTGTCGCAAAACCCTTATTTTGAGATGGAGGGAGCAAGAGATATCACAAAAACTCAAGTCAATCGGGGTGAATAAAACTATAAAAGCACTAGCAAATTTGTGGTCTTAGAGCACTAGGTGCAATGACAAGCTCAAATTACTCATTCGGGCCTCACCGGATGCCACGTCACCATGACATACCTCCCTTTACAACCCTTTCTAATAACATATAACAACTTACTCATTTGAGCCTCACCACTATCTATTTTTATTTCTTTTAGGGTATGTTTGGCAAAATTAGCTGTCAGTTGTATGCTGTAGGCTGTAAGCTGTAAGCTGTAAACTGTAAGCTGCAAAGCTGTTAACATGAGCTACAGGATGTATCTTTTTTCCAATAAAAATGTTTGGTAGGTTAGCTGTTAAATGTAAATATAAGATGTAAAATGACATAAAAGGACATATTTATAATTGTAAACAAATGTTTAGAGGGTATATCAGTAATTTAAAGTTTTAACAGCTCCAATATGTGTAAAAAGCTTCATGAATCAGCTTTTCATTTAGGAGCTATTTGTTTGAAATAAAAGCTTGAAGTTAATATATCCAAACGGAGCTATTTATTTAAAGAGAAGATTATTTTTTAACAAAAAGCTAACAGCTCCCTCAAATAGCCCCTACCAAACAGGCCCTTATTCAAATACCCAAATAAACTAAATTCATTTTATTAAAATAAAAATACATTACAACATATTAAAATACATACGAAACATAAACTAATGACACGAAAAAATATATATATATATATATATATATATATATATATATATATATATATATATATATATATATATCTATAAAAAATTTGTTAAAAAAATAAACTAATTCAGAAAAAATATTTGAAGCTAAACTTTTTGGACAAAATTACTCCACAATATATTACATTATTTTATATTTTATTTTATTTTTACCCTTTATATACAGTTGTCTTTTCGTCCTCTTCACACTTTAGTCCACCACCATTCTCTCTCAAAAACCTTTTTCTCCTACAATGGAGAATCAGCGTCCTTCAACCACCGTCAACCACCAATCGCCACCACTAAATCCGATCACCATCAACCACCCAAACAACTCATGCAACCCAACAACCTTCATTCAAACCGACCCATCTTCCTTCAAACCGAATTTGATTTATAAACAAAAGCAAACAAAAAAATAAACTGTCGAATCATTAATTTTTAAACGTTTCATAACGTTTATATTTGAAAAAACTGACAACAAGTACAAAGCTTATACTCGTCGTGCATGTTAATACAAATATCGTCCTAAAAACGTTATTTATATTTTACGATCTTTGCTTAATTTTGTTAATGACAATTAAAAAGTCTATCTTTAAGCAAGACATAAATATAAGATTAAGTCTTTTGAATTTATAGCAACAAGCCTTTTAAAACATATTTACACATTACATCACATTGCATATATACATTGTACATTTACATGTTTTACTTTTATTTCTTAAATTAGAAATATTATGGATGACATCATGGCACGCATCATGAACATAATCTTAGAAAGATTTGTGAGATATCTTGTATAGATCTTCAAGCTAAAGAATTGACATTTGAAGATATGAAAAGATTGTGCAAGATATGAAAAGATTTGAGAATCTATTAGCTGTCCTGCACTGGCGGATCCAAACTCATACAAGGGCGGATCCAAATTTAGGGATCCACCAAATCCGCCAATTGTTTTATCAGTTTGCCTATAAATAGCAAGCTGATCATTGATGAGTGTGTAAATACTCATCATTTTATGCCCATTTTAGACCATAAAAATACTGAAAACACCCAAATAGACCATATTAAACTGCAAATATCATTGGTTTGTGTTTTTATGCGTTTCAGGTACAAAATGATCGAAAACAGGGCAAAACAGGCAAAAACCGAGCACAAGATTGGAAAAGCATGAAAAGCCGAGGACGGGGAAGGAAATTACGAGTTTGGACCGAAAAATTGTTCAAGTGTCAAATGTCAACCCTGAAGTAATCAAAATTGACAGAATTGGCCCTTGGGATAATTTTCAGAAGTTGGCAACAAAGGTCCCTCAATGTTTAAACAAATTACACAAATGATCCCTAAACCTTATCACTAATTCAAAAAACCCTTAAAACTAAAAACAACCCAATCCCATTTAGTCATAAACCCAGCTATTTCCCTTAACCCATTAAACCCCAAGCCCATTAACCACCAAACCCAACCTTACCCCGTATTTTTAGTTAACCCACAGTCAAACCATCGGTCAATCCCTCCTTCCCAAAACTACTAACCCGCCAAAACCACGACCAATTCCCCAAAAATCAGACAACAATGTCCCCCTCCCCCATGCTTTCTCTGCCAACACGCCTCCACCTACACTTAGCCCCTCACATGATACCACCAACCCACGTGTGCTTAGAAAAGTTAAAATCCCATCCTCTGGTTTCCCGCCAAAATGAAAGTTAACGATTGAGATGATCTTAATTCAATCAAACGGCTGGGATTTGTTGTGGACGCTCAGAGAAGACTTTTGGGATGATATAAAAGCTATCTTCTCACACCAAGAAAGATTGTCACCGCTTTTAGACCACATTCGTAGTGTAGCATTAGGCTTTAGCTTAATTAGTTTTAATCATGCCTTAAACTCTGTTTTGTATTCAAGTTTGAAGTCATTTTAATGTATTGCAACATTTAAATTTTCAGTTTGTAACTTTAATTTAGTTATTCAAATTTCCAGTCAAGTTATTCCAAGTGGTTGTTATTTAAACTTTCCAAGCCTTCAGTTCTGTTTCATTAAGCTCATATGAGCTTATTCAAGCTTTTGTTAGTGTCAATTTGAGTTATCTCAGTTTTAATCCCATAAGTCAATCAAAAGTCAAATTTATTCAAACCAAGTCAAATTAGATTGTTAGCTTATTCTCAGTATTTAAGTTCAGCTTATTTCTATTTGTTTACGCTCAATATAGTTGGAATTACTTTTTCTCAGCTTTATTTGGTTTATATCTCATCAACAATCAAAACAGTCCATCACAAAGGACTGTTTGGGTTAAACTTGGATATGGGTCAAAAATACAGTTTCATGGTTCATATGCCACTTGGTTAGTTTCACCCCATCTTAATTTAACTTATTCTATCTGTTTATAAGTTATTTTTAGTTAACAGGAAGCCTTTTGAGGTTTTGAGTGAGTATTGCTAGTTTAGGGTGAGAAGCTGTTCTTATCAGCTTCTTATAAGCTCATTCCCTTTAGGTGCTCATTTTTGTTTTTTTTTCTAGTTAATATAAGTTAGTCTAGTTGAATTTCCAGTGTTGGTATCTTTTCTTTAAGTATTGAGTTTTCATTTCTGCACTTTTTCTCACCCCCGTATTTGCATTAATCAGTTCTTATTGCCCCCTTTTGATCTCAGTTTTAAGTTAGCTACAGTAGGTTTTAGCTTCTAACTTTTGTTTTATAAGTAGCTTGTAGGTTAGTGTTTATCTGTTTCAGCTTAATTCTGAATTTAGACCTTATTAAATAGCTTATTTTCTGTCTGCATGTTCCCCCATTGGACTGATTATTTGCCCTGCACAGTTGTATGGAATTTGATCATCTGATCTAGGGGGGATTTAGAGTAGCAATTGTGGATAAATTTTGGGCATTTTAAGTTTTCCAGTAGCTTGTAGTATAAGCTTTCTGTAACTGCTTTTTGATTTCCCAAATAAGCTTATGCTTAGCTTATAGGACAACTGCAAAAGTGCCTCTCACTCATTCAATTCTGAATGTTTTGTGCTACTGTTCAATTGCTTTTCTGATTATTTCTTGTGCTTATTTGTACTCTTTCAGTTGTTTTAAGTTTGTTCTAGTGTGCTTTTATGATTTTGAGCTTTGGATAATTTCTGGATTAGTTTTGCTTATTTTTGAGCTTATTCCAACTGCTTATTTAGCCCATTCTGCTTATTATGGGTTAGACAGTTCTAATTTTATTTTTTCTAGCTTTTAAATTTAATTTTAGATTTACTCAGAATTTTCCAGATTTTTCTGTTTTCATTTTCTATTTTTAAATCATTTAAATAGTTTAATTTAGTTTTTAATTCATAATAAATAATTAAAAAGTCAAAAATATATATTTATTTTTTGTAAAATTTTCTTTTATCATTTAGGATGTAGGAAAATTATTTTGGTACCCGTAGAATTAATATTTCATTATTTTGACGTTTTTAGGTTCGTGTATTTTCCTGTTTTTAATTACGTTTTTATTTATTTCACGTTTTTGTTTATTTATTCTTTATAGTCTTGTATTTTATGCTTATTAAGTTTTCCTTAGCCTATTTATGTTTCCCGTAGTTTTAGGTTATTTAATTTCTTTTAATATCCAAAATCTCTCCATTTTCACTATTCAAACACTTTTCACGAATCGAGATCACGAATTCCATTCACACCTTCGTTGGGGATAACGACCCGGGAATACAACTTTCATTGTATTCCTCGGAAATATTTATGTGTTGATTCCAGCGAATCAATCATTCTGGCACATTTATCACTCATATAGCTTAAAATATATAATCATTCATTTGCATATCACTAACCCATATCATTCATTTCATTCTTATTGATCTTACTTTTGTAGCAAAGAAGATCAAGCATACAAGCTTCAACATACTTACTGTTGTAAGTTTCATTAGTTAGGTTCTGTGTGATTTTGTATTAGTTCACACATCATTGTTATACCTTTCATTCAGTAGAGTTTGGTTAGTGTTTTAGTCCTTAAAACACAAAGAGTGTCGGGAGTGGTTGTACCCTTGTGAAAGAACCAACGGGAGTGGTTGTACCCTTGTGAAAGAACTAACGGGAGTGGTTGTACCCTTGTAAAGAACCCGGTATTTAGCTTAGTACCGGATAAAGAGTAAGCGACGTGTAAAGGTTTTCTCCGCCTAGAAATGGAGCTTGTTTCATAGTGAAGAACAACTCTCGAGTTAGAGGCTCGAGGAGTGGAGTAGGGCAAGGAAGAGAGTCCTTGTAGCCGAACCACTATAAATACCTGTGTTGTGTGGTTTGATCATTCCTTTCCTTACTTGTTTCATATATTGCTTGATTATTTGTTTTACTTTGAAATCACGTTAAGTATACAAAGCGAATTAATTTTAAAACGGTAAAAACTATTCAACCCCCCTTCTAGTTTTCTACAATGCAGACGAGCAAGGAAGCAACGACAAGCGATGGCGAGGGGCGAGGGTGCAACGGCGAGGCACAGCGAAAGGCCACGTAGGCCACGGAGAGGGGGACGGCGAGCCACACCGGGTACTCTTAGTAACATTATCATATGCTTATCGATCTGAAATTTCAAATGCTCAATCATTTTCAGGTTTCTGTTAGAAAAAATTGAATTAGGAGACATATCACATTAAGGCATCTATGTATGAAGAGGGAAAAAATTATGTAGATAGCCGCCAGGTCATGTCATGTGGAAAAATTATGTAGATAGCGTCTGATGATGAATTATGTAGATAGCCACCAAGGCATGTATGAAGAGGGAAAAAATTATGTAGATATATGAGGCATCTATGTTATGTAGGGGTGGCAATTGTCGACACGACATAATAAACAATACGAACCTGACACGAAGTTAAACAGGTTTGGGTCGAGGATAAACAGGTTTGTGTAAAAAACAGGTCAACCCGTCTAACCCGTTTAATAAATGGGTCGTGTTTGAGTTGAGTAAATATTAAACAGGTCAACCCGTAAACCCGTTTAAGTATACTAGACGAGTACCCGTGCATAGCAACGGGATTTTATAGCGGCAGATAGTTTTAGTGATAAAAAAGGTTTATGGGTTATAAACGAAAAATAATAAAAGTTTGAGGATTTGAGGATTAAATATAATGTTTTGAAACCCGGTTCGACCCAGGTGGTTCAACCGGCTGAACCGTTCCGGTCGAAAAATGGGTCAATTTAAACCACGTCATCCCGACGGGTGGGGTCGAGTAAACAGGTCAAATTAAACCAAGTCAACCCGTCGGGTTTGAAGCGTCCTGGGTCAACTCGGTTTTCAATGTGTATTAATAGTTTCCTTTTGAAATATATATTTTCAACATTTCATTTTTTAGTTTCAAACTTTTCACTTCTCACTTTTATATATATATATATATATATATATATATATATATATATATATATATATATATATATATATATATATATATATATATATATATATATATATATATATGGTATAGATTTCAAATTCTAAAAGTTCGAAATTTTAAAAATTTCAAGCATCTCAAATTTTTATAATAGAAAATCTCAAATTTAGATAAATAATTTACATAACTTTAATTGTAACATAATTTACCAAAAATCTACACCGGGTTACCCGCAACTTACTAACAAATTATAACAAAACTAAAGACAAACCATATCTAAATTATAACAAACTTTACACAAGTAAATTACAACGAATTTATACACAAAAGTCTTGTAGCGCAATCTTTTCATAAACTTAAGAACCAGAAAATACAAAAACTTTATAACATTACATAAAATTACAAATCACCAACAAACTTAAAAGAATAACTAAAAACTTACAATTAGTTGAGGGTTTTGGTGGTTGTGGAGTTTTCGGTGGTTATGGGTTACAGGTTGTGGGGTTACCATGGTGGCGGCTGTGATGTGAGGTGGCGGCGATTTTGAGGTGGGGGTGGTCGGCGGCTAGGAGGTGATGGTTGTGGTGGTGATAGATGAGATGAGTGAAAGAGAGAATAGTTTGTGTGTATATGTTTATGGTTATGCATATACTCCTGCAATACAATATAAATGTTGATCATACAGTTCCAGAAAACATAGATATTTGTAACATGCGAAGTACGTTATTTATTCAGATCGAATATTAGCATTGATGACATTAGCATATGTTTTAGAAAGTATTAAATTTCAAAATCTTCTTTTCTTATACACGATTGGCAGTTTCACAAATCACATATAAATGTGTTGTTGTGTTGCCTATATCAGTAATTTAGGTTTAAATTATTTTCAAAGTCAACTCTTAGCTAGAATAGTTTTTGAGTTTTCAAACCGCGTGGCTGTGTTGCCTTTACCAAAATATAAATTTGTAATTGTAACCTAAATTATCATGTGCATACCGTTAACAGAATGTCAACATAGGTGGTAAATGGATAACCATAGCAAGGGTGCAAATGTAATAAGATTAATTGCTTCAAGCTAGTTATATGGATAATATAGCTTATAAAATGGATAACCAGAAACTAACTAAATAAAAAATGTTGTAACGAAACATTTTAGTTACATTGACATACTGAATAAACATAGTTTAAAGGCATAAAAGGAGAAGAATCATACCTTCATTTGAAAATATCATACATAGACCAAATAATACCTGAAACACAATTTAAATAGGAGATGAGGATTTTAGTTTATAAAAACTAATTACTAATAAGCTAAAAGTAAGAATGTTTACCATAGATGAATCTCTACATGAGATACCCTTCACAAGATGTAGATTTAAAAATACAAAACTAAAACGAAAAAGGAATGAGAATTCAAAAAATTCAGAGTGTTCATTTATGCATTTTATCAAGCACATCATGCATATGTTAAAATTATATAAGAAAGAAACACATGCTTTTGATTTACTTGATCACAATTAAAATTTGCTACTTTGTAAAACCTACAACGAATGCATGAATTATTGAATAGTAAGTACAAACCAATATATGGAACATACCTTATGGACTACTATATGATCAGAATACACACTTTATAAGATGATACAATGGAACTTCACATACTCATGTAAAAGAAGATGAATCGACAGGAATCTCGATATAAAATAGGAATGGATGATGCGGTTTTTGACTAAACTAAAACAAATAATCGCTTTATATTAATGAAGAATTGATACAGTTTCTAAAACAATATAAAAATTGATGTAGTCTCTAAAACTTGCCAAACATGTCGTAAATATATAACAAATTGTTAAACGTAATGAATAGTTGCTAAATTCAAGGACGTGCAATAGTCAATGATGAATAGTTGCCAAATTTTGAGTTTTCAAACCGTGTGGCTGTATTGCCTTTATCAAAGCTATGTTTAATTTCCTATGTTTAGATAAGGGCATTTTCGGCATTGACCAAAAGTTCAACATTTCACTTTTCCACTTTTTCACTTTGACCATTCTTCCTTTATAGATAGTTAAGATAAGACTCTAAAAATAAAATATATAACATGCCTTTTTATGTTGGATGTGGATTAAATGTATTATGTTATGTACTTAATATATGATTGAATTACGATTATACCTCATATATCATAGAAATTGACTGAATTACGATTATACCTCATATATCATAGAAATTGACGATTATAACTAAGAAAATTGTCGTATAGTTATTTGTCTGTTATTTTTATCATATTTTAAATCCTAATATCATTCTGACATTTTAGCTAGTTAAATCAACAAACCACCAACCTTATTCACTATTTGACCTATTTATTTAAATAGCTTAAACGGGTCAAAAATAGGTTACACGTATTATGCAGGTGCGGGTTGAGTTTATTGACACGATTAATAAATGGGTCATGTTTTGATAGAGGTTACTAACCCGCCAACACGCTAACCTGAATAGATCAACACGAACACAACTCGATTGCCAACACGAACACGACCCGATTGGCAACATGTCATTCCACAATAGTCAAAACCACAAAGTTAGCGTGTCACCTTCATACTTCATCGTTCACTTTCTATGAACTAAAACATATTAAATTTGAACACTGCAATGTTAATTCATTTATCAAATGGGTTGAAAAGTTTTAAAGATTACTCAACATTTGATCTCGCAAGAGATCAGTTTTTTTTTTTTAAAAAAAAAATTGGTTGTCAGTAAAACATAACATTAATTTCAAAAGTTCAAAGAAAGCCAATAAAACCAGTTATTCAAATAAGCTGCAACCAAATCTCAAAATACGATATTTACAACTAAACAAGGTACTTGTTTCTTCAACACCAACAAGACACATCACAAAGCAACGAACACTCATTGCTCTGGATTTGACAGATTTAGCACCGAAAAACAATAAGGAATAATACATACGCGATACTAAAGTATAAAAAGACAACCAAGTAATCTCTAATGAATATGTATCATATCAACTGATGAATCTCTCTAAGGGTAGCGTTTCCATGAGTTATCCTCACGGTTGTTCCTGAAGGCACAGCAACCAATGGAGTAAACAATGATGAGGAAGACGAGGAAGATGACGTTCAGAACAGCAACCTTTTTCCAATCACTCTTGATGTTATCGAGCAGTCCAGCTTTGCATGCTTGGCAATCGTAACAGAGGGCATTTTGGTCATTGCTCCAAGTATTACAGTCAGGGTTGGTGGATGTTGTGTTAGTCTTGGTCCAGTCGGTTGGAGATACATAGGTGAAACCACAGTCGTTAGAGGGCTTGCAGCAACCAGACTATAAAAAATATTGACACGTTAATAAAAATAGCAGATATTCAATAAAAATCAACACAAAACACGTGAACTTTTGACCCATTTAGTTTGGATTCTGTATTACCTCAAGCAGGTCAATATAAAAGTATCTAGCCAAAAAGGGATGGAGTCAAGATGAGTTGAACATATGGCAAACCAGTAAAAAGACATTTAAAGTTTTTTAGGACAAACAGCTTCATTCAAAATCTTTTACTGTTCAATAACTTCTATAAAAAAAATTATCATCATATTTACCGCATTAAATACTAATTGAAAGAAGTTTGCAGGTCAGCAACAAAACGATGTTCCACACGCACTCACAAATGACCCGTTTTCAACCTATACGCATCTAACAAGTTACACAATTCTACCCGGTCTGTCCCTTATTTTTCATTTGGCAACCACTTAAGCGGTGCATGAACATCTACTATTCAATTCCCAAAGCAAAAAAATGTAGGAAATACTTTAACAACACAATAGAATGAAGCTTTGATCGGTTTGCCTTACTGATCACCTATGGTTCGATCCAAACCCATGACATCGAAATAAAGTTCAAAGGCAGAAAGTCATGCAGAAGATCGAAATTCAATATTATTTTAATAAAAGATTAGGTTTAATTAGAAGTATAAGTCAACTATATCTGTGGTCGCTTTTTTCTCGCTATTAAAATATCTAACCCATGCTTATGATTCACATTACTTAAATAGCTCAGTTTTATAACCACCAAGACACTCTTTTCCACCCATCAAGGGAAAATTCAACTCTTTACTTAAAAGGTTGCTTACTTTAAACTTTAACAAAGAGACAATTGCATCTTTTAAGATTTAACTATTATTTTTCTCTATAAGCAACTTTTCCCAGATATACCTTTTTCTACTTTACATGAACTACCAACTGTTATATAGTGAAAACCAATAGCTAGTATACAACAAAAGTGAGTATGATTGCTTACAAAGTCAACCCGATTCCTAATATTGTAGCAAGCAAATCATAAAAATATCTCATGATCGTTCTAAGTTTTAGTTTGAGGGGCTAACTTATTTAACCCTTTCATCCCTAAAGACAGTTGTAACCGATAATTATACAAAAAGACACGTATGAACGGTAACAACAGTTATAAGTCTTTTTCAGTAGTTTACCATGTTGCTTAATTTCAAAAAATTCAGCTAGTTGTAAAACTACTAATATAGCTTATTCAAGTGCTTATATGATGATTTCGTTTTTTTAAGCATATAAATAATCCCAAAACTCACTGTTAAAACCTCCTTGCATGTTTATTTTAAAGTATAAGGGTGTTTGGGATTGAGTTTTGGAGTATATTATCTGATTATCATGTATTTAAACCATAGTTGCAATCTTTAAAACGTAGACTGAGTCCTGCGTTTTGCAACCGCATGAAACCAAACACCCCCTAAATAGGCACTTGTTTCAATCTCAAAACAGATAAACAGCTTAAAATTAGTAACTAGCAACAAACGCCCTCTAGAATCAACAACAAAAACAACAATACCCGATCCCGCCCGAACAAAGAAACACACCCTATAATCCCTATTATACAAAAGAAACAACCCCTATTAGACCATTAGGTATCATGGCAAGCCCAAGTTACCCATTCGGGCCCCACGGGTGCCACGTCACCATGATCTACCTCCCTTTACAACCCCCTTCCCATAACATACCATAACATACTCATTTAGGCCCCATGGCAAGCCATGAGTAGATGGTGTCGTACCATGGCAAGCCATGAGTAGATGGTGTCGTACATGAAAAAGTTCGTCGTGCAGACGAGGAGAATGAAGATGGCAAGCCATGAGTAGATGGTGTGGTACCATGGCAAGCTTGCCACATAGGCACGGCGAGCCATGGCATTTGCCACACTGGGTGCTCTTATGTCCATAATTCAAGATAATAGTGATCTATTATTTATTAATATCAATGTCAAACCTAACCATGATGTTGACCCAATCTACTCCTACATCCATTCCATTACCATACTACAATAATACAATAATTCACATCCACAATACTCGCAATTTCCACAAATCAAATAAACACAATTAATCACAAAACATGCATGGGTGCTACTATAAAGACCCCCCTTGCCCACTTGTTACATTCTCTACCCCTAGTTCAGTTCCGTATTTTATGTGAACTTAATACTTTTGACTTATTAAACTTTATATTTTTTTTTTCCGTTCTTTCAGTTTTACAGTTTTTTAATATAAACAAAATTATAAAAATAAAAAACCTCATCATGCAATCATAAACCAATATCAGATCCAAAACAATATATAAAAAATTACCTGAATAGAAGACAAATGCCTCCCATAAAACTCATCAACAGGAGTATTCCTCCCACCATCATCAATCAAGCTCTTACAAACCTTACTATCAACCAAACAGCTCCTAATCTTCCCCCAATTCTTATCACTCTCAACTCTCTTCCTCAACCATCCACTATAATCCCCCAACCTATACTCCTTATACCCTTTCCCACTCACCACCTCACCAGCACCTTTATTAGTAACCACAAATGCAAATATAGTAAAACAAAACAAAACCAATATTAACAAAAACATGACAAGGAGGTAAACCCATAACAGCCATGTCACACGACAACACGCGCCGACAAGACCCGCGAGTGAAACGACCATTAAGAAAACACCTAGGGCGATTATGGGCTTGTCGAGAAAACGTTCGCATTCTGATGTGCCTTGGTGGGAGAGCCAGATGCCGCCAGCTAGGATTGGGATTGAGAGTAGGAAGGTTATGAAGTTTAGGATGCCTACTAGGTTGTTGCTTATGCGTACCATTTTTTGGTTTGATGAAAAGGTTTTTGGCTTTTTTGTGATTTTGGGTTGTGAAAAAGATGTGAATGATAGGTTGGATGGATGGGTTTTTTGTAGTGTTGGTGTTGACGGTGTGAATTGGTGTTTTTATGTAAAGTGTCCTTTGTGATGTGATTTTTGTGGAAAGTGATCCTCTTATTATATTTAGTTGTATTTGGGACCATAAAAGTTTGATAACTTTCTCCAAATGGTCTGAGTGGTAAAAGAACCGAACTTCCTTACATGATGTTGGAATTTGTATGCACGGTGCAAGGCATTATTTGTACTGCTAGTCATTTCATGGACTTACGGGGTCACACATTAACACAAACTTGAAACCGTACTTGTTTACATGTATAGTATATGCATATACCACGACTAGTGTTTACAAGATTAGTACTTGATAAACTAACTTCAAGCTAGTTTATAAACGAGGAATAAACAAAAACAGAGGCCCGGACACGCATGCATGTGGTCAGCCTTATCGGAAGAAAAAAGGGGTTCAAATTGTTTTGAATTCCTTTGGTAAATATAGTAACCATTAAAGAGTTTAATGGCTATTAACTTAGATTGAAGGATATTAAAATTACCATAACTATTATGATTCATTCGTAGCCTTATTTTTGGCATCTCCATTCTCCCCTTTCTCTCAGCCGAAACACATAAGCACAAACCACTCTTGGTTTTGTGTGTTTGATTATTTGGTGATCATTTCTAATCGAGTCTTGATCATTCAAGGGTTGTGGTATGATTGGCTATCGCGTGGTTTCTCCAAATTGTTGTTGTGCATCATCCATAGAGGGTTTCTTATTGATTCCTACGTTGGTGGTTCTCTTGTTCAATGTGGTGGTGATAATCAGTTTTAGGATAGTGCTCGATACAATCAACTGCTAGCACGCTTTAAGGATATGTCTTCTATGTTTTATACTCTTGTTATGATTAAATGATAATTTATTTTTTCATTATATGTGATTGATCAGCAAAGTGCATAAGATGATCATATGGAAATCGTTTATTGATATGTTAATTTGCTTGCCATGCTTCCGCCTTATTGTTTATGTTTTATTTTTGTTATCAAGTGGTTTGATTATTAATAGCGTATAGGGCCTTCAGCCCAGCTGACCAAAGGCCTCTAAACAGGCACATCACGGTCGTAACTCATCTTAACACACCTGGGAGAACACTAACAGGCAACGACAGGACTGGGAACATCCCCCAGGACTGTTACAACAAGCAGATACGTGGCATTACCTCATTAGCTCAGAGGTAGTGATGCAATCATGCATGGATCTTTCCATGCATTATGTAACACCCCCATCCGAGAACGGGTCAAATGTCACATTTATGGCGTCAAACAGAACATACGCAAACGGAAGACTTTAATAATACAATGGTTACAAAAGTATTCTAAGGGATAATAATAATGTAATCAATCTGAACATAACAACTTCCAATACTAAGTCAAAATGAAAACTCTAAGTCCAACTCTAATCCATGGGGAGCTATCAACAGTGCAGTCCCCTAAAATCTCTTAAGCACTCTTCACTCAAAACCCAGCTTCCCTCTTAAAACCTGCCGCAGGAAAAGAAAATGCGGTTGAGCTTAAAAAGTCCAGTGAACAGATATATATATAAAGAAAGGTAATAAGCAAACGAACGAACGAAACGAAACTAAGAAAACCTGCTGAACAATATACAATAAGTCATGAGAAAAATAAATGAATGAATAAGGAATCAGAAATAACAAAAGAATGCCCACGAGCCCAAAACAGATATGTCTAGACATGATACATGAATAGACCCAAAACAGATAAACATAATCATAATCATAATCATAATCATAATCATAATCATAGCAAAGTCATAGCAAAGTGTACATGGAGTAGCTAGCTCACAATGTACCAGAATGTGATATGGGGTGTATGGCACACACATAATCCATACACTAAATAACTGAACTGAACAAAGTACCTAGGATGCATCTATACGCTCCCTGCAAAATAGATATACATATACAAGTTCGAGACTGTGCATACGTACGTTAATATAATAATAATAAGTATGGCGGCCATGGTTGCTATATAGCATAAGTGGGAACGCTGTGGACAAAAACCCACCTCCACAGATAGTGTCAATACCATTGGTGCATCAATGGCACCGCCATGGACTCCCCATGACTGACTACAAATATGGGCAACATAACAGGCATGCAATATAATGATATGGGATAATTATAAACTATCCAACTCAGATAATAACTATATGAATAGAATATAGCATGAAACAAATAATCAAACGAATACTGAACAAATATGGATCAAAGCATATCAATTAACAAATATCAGGAAATCAATGAGTCGTGAGAATCCTTAAGGATAGAGTACAATCAGATTATGTAATTGTGAAAATCATTTAAATGTTGTTTTCATGAAAGTATTCTTTTAAAAACCGTTTTCATAAGAGTCATTAAACCTTCATATAAAAGTGGTATCTCATCGGTTTCATAGCAATCATTTTAAAACAGTTTTTCTCAAAACATTATCATGATATATTTAAGAAAGGTTTTCACACGAAGTTATAATATCAATTGAATTTACAAAGTATCAAATGATTCGAATACTGAAGTTACAAGAGATAACGAATGAATCATATCAGACAAAACAACCAAACGAATATCAAATGGATCATAAATCAGAATATCAAACATCAAGGAATCAAGTCATGAGATACCCTTACTGAGAAAGGGCGGAATATCTGTACCTTAACGCGAATGAAAGGAAAGCAAACGACTGAATGAACACAAGGAAATAACGTCGCGCCTCTTCAAATGATCTACACGAATTAGGGATCATTTAATACTTATATGTTTATTTCATAAGTTACAAATGGTTTTAATGATTTATACCTATAGTTATACTCATAACTTATTTTAGGTTTATTTTACAAATCTGGGTCAGTTTCTTATGAATTTTAAGACACATCAAATTAACTCCAGATACTCTCCTAATTTTTCCTGAGGTTCCCACATGAGTTAAGTAATTACTCAAATTTTTGAAGATTTTATTAATAAGTTTAAGTGCCCTTTTAAAATTCATCTTTCCAGACCTACACAGAAAAATAACTACACAGACACCCAGAAAGTTTTCCCTTAACCAACCCATTTGGACACTTCATAAAAATCCATCAAAATTCCAGGAATCCAAACACATCCTAAATATTACCCTTGCTGAATTATATCTCTTAACCCATCACGGTTTGGAAATTAAAATTCAAAAACACCAGCTGAATTTTCAGACTCCTAAACTCAGGATTGACAACCAATGTTCTAAAAATCAGAAAGTCACCTTCCCGACCTCCAATGATCAAGAAAATAAAATATCTAGAAAATAGACAACTTGAAATTAATTTTAGGCTCAAGAATCCTGTAAAAACACATTGGTATCATCAAGATTTACCCCTTGCAACTCGACCTAAATTCTGGACAGCAATCCTCACATAAAATCACACCCAAATCCTAAACCCTTTTTAACCCATTTTAGATTCGATTCAAACACACATCTTATGGGTTTAATTAACACCAAACATACATGTTTTACAACCCTCTTGATCGACACACTCATCATACACACAAACACAAAAATAACGAGACACATACAAGTCACCTAAAATCACAAAACAAGCCCTAGCCCTCGTTAACATGTATATTAGGGTTTCCAGATTTGGTGAACTTCATTAATGCATACTTAATGTTTCATTTAGGGTTTTAAAACTCAAGTATCAGGGCTGTAAACAAAGGTGTATGTCGAATCAGTATACCATGGTCAATTAACAGATTTCACAAGTTCTTATCTATGATTTCAAGTGAGGTCGTTTACATATATACATACGTTTACTTTATATAATAAGAAGCAGAATTCATGCATGTTATAAAACATAAAGAGCGAATCCAGATTAGGTTTTATTAAAAGCTTAAGTCGTATAACAGATTTGAGACAGAAGAGAAAGACTTGAGTACCTTGAACTTGTTATCAAGACAGAAAAAAAAGAACAATAACCCTAGAACGATTAAAACCCACAGCCAAAACAACCCTTTTAATCTTTGAATACCACCGCAGCAAACAACCGTACCCTTGGTTTAGAAGTCAGAAAAGTACGTCAACCTTGAGAAAGGATACACCAGGAACTTTGTGTTTTTACTTTTGTTTAGGTTTCGGTATAGAGGATGGAGAGGGAAAACAAAATATACGGCATATGAGAAATAGGGCAAAGCGTGTGATAAGTTAGGAAACCACAAGAATACCATGTTTTATTTTATTTTATTTTATTTGAAATATCTTGTATAAGGCTTGGCAAGGAGAGCAAATGGGATCTTCTATTTTGTTTAGGATATACACATGAGTTACTTTGTTCTTATCTTTTGTTAAGCAAATCTCTAAATTGATTATGGAAATATTATATGTGTCATGTGATTTTAGAGATTAGGAAGGTCAAGAAAACGTGTAATGGGTTTGTACAAAGAAAAATAAATCGTGTGATATGTAGTAGAGTATTAGGGGAGTAACAAATCTTATTTAGTTAATTAATTTTAGGTTATTACTAATAATATTTACTTAATACATAACATATAGTTTTAATTATTTATTAATCATAATATAAACTTAGGTTAAAATCAAATTAGTCATAAAAATGTGAATCCGGATTTTAGGGTTTTACAACTTTTCTCTTCTAAAAAAATTTTGTCCTCGAAATTGAAGTAGATGGGTTAAACAGAAATGAACCAACTCACAAAAAGGAATAAAAATGATTAACTCACTCGGATTGACTCTATTATAATATAAAAGATTTTAATGAGGGGAAAGGTTGTTTCTCATGACTCGATCCTGACGGTCTAAAATAGCCTCAGGCTCTCTCAACTAAACAAATCATAACAATTCTGATCCAATGGATTCGAAACCACATGCGACGGATGATAACTGAGACATCTCAAATGAGATACATGAACTGAAGCATGATATGAACATGAGATAAATACGGAGGCAATGCTAAACGGTTCACAATCATATTCTAAAATTCCGACGAATCAAGGAAACGTACAAACGATCAACGAAGTAATTATCGAATTATCAAACGTATAAAATGCATAAGGATAAGGGTAGAATATTCGTAATGATAAAAACGAACTTAAGGACTAACAAATCACTGAATAAATCTCTATATTATGTCAGAACGTCTAACCCTTTTGTACGGAGATACCCCAAGAACACACAACCCCCGGTCTAAAATTCTAAAGTTCCTTTACCACGGTAACTATTCTTTCAGTCACTATAATCAACTCCGGATCTTCAATAAGTAGCTATCTAACCCCCTTCCAACAAAAGATGTTCTATACTTCCATCCCTACCAAAGTACAGGATCCTAACATATCCTCTAAAGTCCGAATAGTACATTCCTTCTGTCCATTTATCTGAAGGTGAAAAGAAATCTTAACTTGAGTCTGATTCCTCAAGCCTTCTGTAGTTCTCCCAAGATGTAGCAACCCATAGAAATCCCTAGTAATTAGTGAACGCTAATCTAGTATTAATCCATCATTACTGTTCACTTAACCATTTTTACGAGCCAATTTGAACTTTTAGGGCGCTCGCAACGTAGAACAAATTGTACAACAATACATTTTATTACTAAGCTCGATCAAATGTAATTTTCTTAAACTTATACGACTTCCCATGGTCAAATACAAGCTCAATGATTCGTTTCTCGTCCATTGTCCCCAATGTGACACGTTAAAGTTATATTGGACCCATTAAAATAAAATGTACGTTACGTATACACTTTTATACTCATACGTTGCAATCCATTATCACGTTATACACTTAAGCTCACTACTAGGCACCTTAAATACTCAAAAGATAACTATGCCCTGATAAGCTTATATCATGCCGCCACTTTGATCCAATCACAAACAAGATAATAGAACTAAAAATTGAGATACATGTACACGTACATGTATTTTCGTTTACTAAAAATTAAGATACATGTACACGTACATGAGTATGGAACTCATCAGGTAGACTTCTCAAAAACTTCATGTTGAGATCTTCCTTCTCTGTCTCAACACCTAACACAGCTAACTGACTGACAAGCTTATGTAATCTTGAGAATAGCTTATCAAGAGACTCATTACTAAAAGCAGTAAAGTTTCCAAATTTTTGCTTTAGTAGTGTCTTCTGTGTCTTTTTGGTAGTTTCATTACCACCA
Organism: Artemisia tridentata subsp. tridentata; assembly: GCA_021014915.2. NCBI lineage: Eukaryota > Viridiplantae > Streptophyta > Magnoliopsida > Asterales > Asteraceae > Artemisia > Artemisia tridentata. The sequence continues at coordinate 219,512,096 of CP139507.1, forward strand.
AAATATGCACAAATCTCTTCAAATAGAGTTTTTGCATCAAGATACTTGTTAAATGATAGCATCTGCTCACTAGGAATGGTCATAAGCAACAAATTTCTTGCTTTCTGATCATTTCTCTTCAGTATCTTCTCTTCATTTGACACTGGTCCAGTATTTCTTTTCCTACTTGTTTTACCTTCTAGGACAACCTCTGAGTAGCTTGGTGAAAAAGAATCACCATATATAATGATATCCCAAAGAGTATAATCTTGGACCATGAAATATTGCTCAATTCTCATCCTCCATAACTCAAACTCATTAGGTTTGATCAAGGGCAACTTTGCAGCAACATTTGTTTGAGCATCATGTGCTTCCATTTCAGTTTCTTCTAATTCAAACCCTGTGTGTGCTAAATCAATACCTGGAGGTGATTGAACACCTCTGTATGGTGGGGGTACAGACTTAAATCAAACACCAGAATTAACCTTATCAATAACTTGGGCTTCCCAAAGTTTATTGAATCCTTCTGAGGAATGAGCTAAAACATCCACAGATACCTTTACATATTCTCTTTCATTTTTGTGTTTAGCTAATGAATCATTCAACTCAACAATACACTCATCTCTGATCTTAATGTCATTTTTTAGTATATTGATGTCATTAGCAAAATGAGTTTCATTATCTTTAAAATGTAAGACTTGTTTTTCTAAAACACCTAGACCTCTTTTGTGATTAGCCAAATTAAAAAGAGAGTCAAGTAGCTCTTGCTTATGAGCTTCAAATATCTTATTAAGGTCTTCATAAGCTTTAAGAGTAGGACATGATTCAATACAAGATGTAATATTGTTTACCTCTGAATCAGAATGGGCCATTAGAGCAAATTCATTGGCCAAAAGAGCAGCATTTGGTGGTGCATCCTCTTCAATAGCCATAGAGCTCCAATCATAACCAATACCATCAATAGCCAACATAGCCTTTGGCTCTTCAACAATAACTTCCTTTCTCCTATCTTGCTTATACCATGTGTTTCTATTCTCCTGCTTTCTTGGGCTTCTACACTCCTTAGCAAAGTGTCCTAACCTATGACAGTTGAAACACTCCACTTTCTTCTTGTCAAACCCAGCAGTATCATTACCATTTATGGTAATTTGCTTCCCAGTTCTCTGCCAATGCTTCTTGGCCCTCATGCTGAGCAAAGCAACCTGCCATTTGATGTCCATCTCTTCCAAATCATCACCATCAACCTGCTCAAGGTCTTCATGATTTAGAGGAGAACCACTAGATTGACTAGATATGAATACATAGAATGCTGGATCACCAAGTCCTGCAACAGTCTTTTGTGAACTAGTAGAAGGACCACCATTTGTAACATTAGAAACACCTTCAACTTCTTCTACCTCTTCTGACTTACCAATACTAGGAGAGGACAAAAGTGCCATGTTCCCAGAACTAGTACCATAAATTCCAGACTTTCTAAGACTTTGTTCAACAATTTTGAAGTTGTTGTACAAATCATTGAGCTTCATTGTTTCAATGTCTGGTTTGTTCATCCAGACAATAACATGAGTATGGAACTCATCAGGTAGACTTCTCAAAAACTTCATGTTGAGATCTTCCTTCTCTGTCTCAACACCTAACACAGCTAACTGACTGACAAGCTTATGTAATCTTGAGAATAGCTTATCAAGAGACTCATTACTAAAAGCAGTAAAGTTTCCAAATTGTTGCTTTAGTAGTGTCTTCTGTGTCTTTTTGGTAGTTTCATTACCACCAAAATATGCACAAATCTCTTCAAACAGAGTTTTTGCATCAAGATACTTGTTAAATGATAGCATCTGCTCACTAGGAATGGTCATAAGCAACAAATTTCTTGCTTTCTGATCATTTCTCTTCAGTATCTTCTCTTCATTTGACACTGGTCCAGTATTTCTTTTCCTACTTGTTTTACCTTCTAGGACAACCTCTGAGTAGCTTGGTGAAAAAGAATCACCATATATAATGATATCCCAAAGAGTATAATCTTGGACCATGAAATATTGCTCAATTCTCATCCTCCATAACTCAAACTCATTAGGTTTGATCATGGGCAACTTTGCAGCAACATTTGTTTGAGCATCATGTGCTTCCATTTCAGTTTCTTCTAATTCAATTATATCAGCCTGGCTCTGATACCAACTGAGAGGACCTGTGATACACGGTTAAGGTGGTTAAACCTTGTGTCTTTGTGTATGTGATATATTGAGTTAATATGATTAAGCACGCGGAATTTACTTAACCACACTTAGAAGGTTATGTATGTTATGGAAATGGAAGAATTATATTGTTACTTAACAATGAACAAAGAAAGTTTTTCACTAAACGATTCAATATTATTCAAAATAATACGAGTGATCTTGTGTTTATCACTAGGGTTACAAAACCTTGAATCTTATGTTACAACTTGTGATTTGTGTTTGTTCTATGTCTTAACAGTTATGAGTGTCTCAATTATGTGTGTGCACAAAATCCAAGTCTAAGATCTCTTTTATAGTTGCAAGAGATCTTTACAAATTGCTTAAAGTCTTGGCCGACTTACTTGGTTAACTTATGCTTATTGTGTGTCAGTACATAAGATACAACATGTATCTATGTATACAACTTGTTAACTAAGCACATGGAGTAAGATATTATCTACCGTATATGTTTGACCAAAATACAATAAATATCTTTTCGATCTTATCCTTGAAGTAGCTTTATGACTCACTGATCAGCAGTACCATTCTCTACTAGCAGTACCTTCTACTTGAACTAGCAGTACCTTCTTGTTCTGGCAGTACCTTGATGTACTAGCAGTACCTTGATCATGAACTAGCAGTACCTTTAACTTAGAGTAAATTCTAATACTCTAACTTCAGAATATTTAATTCCCAACAATCCTCCCCTAAACATGTGAATCATTTCAAACATGTTTTCTGAATTAAATGAGGACTTGAGAAGATCTTTCAAACACTTCATGAATCTGAACTATTCTTCTTATTCTGAACTGTTCTGCTTTGTTCTTCTTTGACTTCAGCAATATCAAAACATTGTACCAAAAGATGGTGCAATTTCCTTGGATGGAGGAATTGTAAGAGACAATGATGCTGTGTATCTTGGATGCTTGTTTCAACAAGTGAAATCATCTAACCAGCATGTCTTTGAAGTGAAATTGAAACTTTTCTTCGTTTGATCTAGATAGAACTTTCTCCTTTAGGAATGCTTCATCCCTTCTAGATATTTGATCTATTCTTGTCATTTTCAACCTCTACATCATCTTGTATGCTCTTGTCTTCTCCTTCCATTTATTGGTTTATTCTTCCTTTTCTGGGCTATTATTATTTCCTCCCCTGAGATTGTTACCTCCCCTGAAGCAAATAACTTTTGTTTCCTCCCCTTGTTTGGAAGATCTCACTATGTACCTTTGACTGATCTATCAATGTGAACTTGTTGTCAGACAATATTGTACATGAAGCCATCAATTCTTTAAAAGTTTAAGTTGCTGTCCTCATCACTTCTAGGTGTGTTAACTCCTATGAGAGGTGAATCAGTGGACATTTTGATTCATAATCCATCAATGGATGGTTTTTGTGAATCCTTGAAAATCCTTTTAAGAAATCATTTGACTTAGTAGTATGTTCATGATTTTAGAATTGAAAAATCATACTACTTCCAACCATTTTGAAAGAATCAAGTGTATAACAGACACTTAATTAACATTTCGGTTTAAAGCAACCTCTGGTTGTGTGAGAACCAATGTTTTTCAGTTATCACTAACTGCCTGTGAAAAGATAAATCTATTCAAAAGATTTTCTTGACAGGGTTTCCAGCTCATAGCAATTGTTACCTCCAACATAAGTGTTAGATTCACTTTTACTAGCTGTTCTTTCTATCAGATGTCCTCAGACTAGCTCATTATACTTGAAAGTATAAAATGATAGAAAGTGAGTTGTATCAGTTACTATCTGATCAACTAAGTCATCAATTCAATGTGAAATATCATAACTAGATTTCAAGAAAGAAGTTTTAAGGAGGTTAAATTCCTAAACTTAATCCATCATAAACCTATTATGGTCAGCAATTTGATAAGCATTCTGCTGTGCCCATTTCACTTGAAATTTCCTTTTTGTTCACATATTCATACCTGAAATAGTTAGTCTAAAACCAAAAGAACAATGTACAAAGTACTTGTCTTACATTAGTTTAATCATAAAACCAACTGTATGAATAACACAATTCAAATTTTGATATATTAGCAGTACCTTATAAATCCAGCAGTACCAACAAAAATTTATGTACAAAAACACATCATTTGAAAATTTTAAAGATTAAGCATTCCAATACTTGCTACCAAGTACTGAAACCTTGAAACATCAAAAGCTTTTGTTAACAGATCTGCAAAATTATGCTCTGAAGCAATTTTAAGAACTTGAATTAATCTTTTCTTATTACAATCTCTTATAAAGTGATGTCTAATTTCAATGTGTTTTGTTTTAGAGTGTTGTACCGGATTTTTAATAATACAAATTGTACTACTATTATCAATATAAATAACAGTGTTTAAGAAATTGTACCCATAATCAAGGAGTTGGTTTTGAAGCCATAGAACTTGACTAGAGCAACTTGAAGCAGCTATATATTCAGCTTCAGTTGTTGAATTTGCCACACTTGTTTGCTTCTTACACTGCCATGAGACAAGTCTACACCCAAGGAATTGACATCCTCCAGTTTTTGACTTTCTGTCCAAGCTAGCACCAGCATAATCACTATCCGAATATGCTACCAAGTCAAAAGGAGATTCTCTAGAATACCATATACCCAACCTTGGTTGACCTTTAAGATATCTAAAAATTCTCTTGACTGCAGTTAAATGAGAAACCTTTGGAGTAACTTGAAATCTTGCACAGACACAAACAGAAAACATGATATCAGGTCTAGATGATGTAAGGTACATCAAAGAGCCTATCATAGATCTGTAACTGTGTACATCTACATTTTCTCCATCTTCATCTTTCAGAAGGTGCTTCTCAGAGTCCATTGGTGTGCTTGCTATTTTTGAATCAGCAAATTAAAATTTTCTAAGTATCTCTGCAACATATTTGTCTTGACTAATAAATATGCCTTCAGATGATTGCTTAACTTGCAAACCCAAAAAGAATGTAAGTTCTCCCATAGAACTCATCTGAAACTTATCTTTCATAAGCTTCTCAAATTCTAAACACATTTACTTCCTTGTAGATCCAAAGATAATGTCATCCACATACACCTGCACTAACAGAAGATCCTTCTTGTGCTGTTTGATGAAAAGTGTCTGATCAATCTTTCCTCTTTGAAATCCATTTTCTAATAAATAGGAAGCTAGTGTTGCATACCAAGCTCTTGGTGCCTGATGAAGGCCATAGAGAGCTTTCACTACTCTGTACACTTTGTTTGGATGTAATGGATCAATGAAACCAGGAGGTTATGAAACATACACCTCTCTTCCAATTTCACCATATAAAAAATGCACTTTTGACATCCATTTGGTAGACTGTGAAGCCTAAAAATGAAGCATAAGCTAGAAACAGCCTAATTGCCTCAATCCTTGCTACTGGAGCATAAACTTCATCATAATCTATTCCTTCTTCTTGTGTGTACCCTTGTGCTACTAGTCTAGCCTTATTCTTGATCACAATTCCTCTTTCATCCCTTTTGTACTTAAAAACCCATCTAGTGCCAATTACCTTTTCATTCCTAGGTAAATCAACTAGCACCCAAACCTTTTGAATCTTGAACTGAAGAAGCTCTTCTTGCATAGCCTCTAACCAGCTTGAATCATCTAGGGCTGTAAGAATATTCTTTGGTTCCTTTTGAGAGAGAAAACATACAAATAAACAAGAGTTTGAAAGCTCATGTTGTTTTGAAGCATAAAGGGCATCAAGAATCCCTTTTTGGTCTGAAGAGACCAGTTGTCTTCTTGTCTTCACACCAGATTGTATATCTCCAATCACATTATCCAGGGAGTGAACTTTGTGAATCCTTGTGTGTGGGGTAGTAGGAACATGATAAGATGGTGGAAGATTACTTAAATCCACTTCATCTTCTTGGAACTCTGCATCTTTTGAGTGTGAAGGACCAACAGTACCTTCAACTGAACTAACAGTTCTTTCAAATGAACTACCAGTACCTTTAGACGAACTAGCAGTACCTTGCTCTGTCTCGGCAGTACCATCAATATTTGAAATATTGTGTTGTTCCTCTGTTCCAACATATCTTCTTTGAGCCTCAACATCTTCTTTTGATTTACCAGAAGAAGATTCATCATTGTTTGAAGCTAAATCCACACTAGTACTTGACCACAATGGCATAATTACATCAGATTGATCTTTATCTAACTCCACCTCATTTGTTGGTTGTGAACCTGAAAAATTATTAGTTTCTGCAACAACAGGTATATAATTCATAGAGTTTGTTAGATAATCAAGATCAAATATCCATTTTGGTCCTTGACCTACTACATTGGATTTGTTTTCCAGAAACTCCACATGTAGTTCTTCTTGTACTTTCTCAGTTCTTAAGTTGTAAACTCTAAAAGCTTTGCTAACAAGAGAATATCCAACTAAGAAACCTTCATCTGCTTCACCATCGAATTTTCCTAAATGGTCTAAGGTATTGAGAATTGTCACATGACATCCAAAAGGTCTAAGAAATCCTATTGCAGGAGTTCTACCATTAAAGAGTTCATATGATGTCTTATTGTGAGGCTGCACAACTAAAACTCTATTTTGAACATAGCAAGCAGTGTTGATTGCCTCTGCCCAAAAGATTATAGGTAGCTTAGAATCAGCTAACATTGTTCTAGCAGCTTCAATTAGTGTTATATTCTTTCTTTCAACCACTCCATTTTGTTGTGGTGTTCTAGCAACACTATATTCTCTCCTAATACCTTTTTCTTTGCAGAAATCATCCATAACTCTATTTTTAAATTCTGTCCCATTATCACTCCTAATGACTTTTACTTTCTTGTTTACTTGATTTTCTATCAATGTAATGAAGTCCTTAAGGATGCTTGATGTCTCATCCTTAGTGGCTAAAAAGAAAACCCATGTAAATCTGCTATAGTCATCAGTTATAACAAGATAATATTTTTTATGTTGCATACTCCTTACTGAAACAGGTCCAAATAAGTCCATATGAAGCATAAACAATGACTGATTGATAGAGTTAAAAATTTTGGGCTTACAAGTGGCTTTGTGTTGTTTGCCTTTTAGACAAGCAATGCATGTTTGATCATTTTCAAATCTTTTGTGAGGTAAACCTCTTACCAAACCATTCTTAATAATTTTATTTATGGTTTTGAAGTTAATATGACCAAGCCTTCTATGCCATAACATTGATTCATCCAATGTGGCCTTGGATACAAGACAAGTTAAATCCTTTTTAGGAATAATGTTCTTCATATCAACACTATACATATTGGCCTTTCTAGGAATTCTAAGAAGCACTTGATTTTCATCAGGCATCTTAAAATCCTTAGATAGAACAAGACATTCAGTGTCAGTAAAAAGGACATTGTTCTTTTTGTCACACATTTGTGAAACACTAAAAAGATTATACTTTAGCTCTTGTACATAGTACACATTTTCAAAATCTAAATTTCCGGTTTTAATAGTACCTTTACCAGAAATTTTGCCACGAAAACCACCTCCAAAGGTAACATATCCTCCATTGAATTCTTGAAAATCTGAAAGATAAGACATGTTGCCTGTCATGTGATTGGAACATCCACTATCTGAGTATCCTTGATCTTGATGATCAATAGAATGTTCCTGCACACAAATAAGAGTGTTAGTTTTCTTTGGGGATCCAAGCCATTACTGACTTGGATCTGCCTCTTGCATCAATGTAGTTTAATCTTTTAAGGACTGTTGATGCAACATTGGATTTTTGAATCCAACATGCTGAGGCCTTAACAGCATTTGCCCTATTACCCTTAGCAGCAGAGTGAATAACATGCTTAGCAGTTGAACTCTTTGGTCTCCAAATTTGTTTGTGGACCACTGCTTTTGTTTGAATGGGCCTTAGAACAGTTTTAGATGCATGTATGAAAGTTGTTTTTGCATCCTTAGCTGTTGATTTTGGGTTAACAGTCATCAAAGGTCTAACAGTACCTTTTGTTCTACCCGTACCTTTATTTTGTACTGGCAGTACCTTTTTGTATGTATTAGCAGGACCTTTTTGTCTATCAGGACCTTTAGGTCCAGACTTGTTTGAGACTGTTCTGGGTTTTGTTCTATGAGTGTTAGAGTGAAAATGAGTTTGAGGAGTTTGCCTTTTGTAGTTCACCCTATTGTTTTCATACCCAGTTACCCTTTGGTTGCAGAAAGCTGCAAGATGGTCAAAACTACCACATGTATAACAAGCTTTGTTGTAAAAAGCAAAGTCATCACCTAATTGGTTAGACTTGAGGTTGTTCCAATTCCTTTGGTTACCTCTGGGCTTGTTTGTAGTTCTATATTGTTCACAATATCTAACTGGTTTCCTAACAGTCTTAACATTTGACTTAGGCCTGTTAGTGTTGTGATTGACTATCTTAGGAATACTTTTTCCTACTTTCTTAACCAATACAGGTTTAGACATAACCTGTTCTTCTTCATCACTATCACTATCAGTTGTACAATCTTCAACAACTATAGCATCTCCTTTCTTAACAAAGGACACCTTGTCCTGATAAGATAAAGTTTTATCTAAACTTTTACTTACCTTTTCTATCTTTGGACTCTTAGTGACCTTAGAACCATATTCCATGATTGGTTCTTGGAACTCAGCTAACCCTGTGTGTGCTAAATCAATACCTGGAGGTGAATGAACACCTCTGTATGGTGGGGGTACAGACTTAAATCCAACACCAGAATTAACCTTATCAATAACTTGGGCTTCCCAAAGTTTATTGAATCCTTCTAAGGAATGAGCTAAAACATCCACAGATACCTTTACATTTTCTCTTTCATTTTTGTGTTTAGCTAATGAATCATTCAACTCAACAATACACTCATCTCTGATCTTAATGTCATTTTTTAGTATATTGATGTCATTAGCAAAATGAGTTTCATTATCTTTAAAATGTAAGACTTGTTTTTCTAAAACACCTAGACCTCTTTTGTGATTAGCCAAATTAAAAAGAGAGTCAAGTAGCTCTTGCTTATGAGCTTCAAATATCTTATTAAGGTCTTCATAAGCTTTAAGATTAGGACATGATTCAGTACAAGATGTAATATTGTTTACCTCTGAATCAGAATGGGCCATTAGAGCAAATTCATTGGGCAAAAGAGCAGCATTTGGTGGTGCATCCTCTTCAATAGCCATAGAGCTCCAATCATAACCAATACCATCAATAGCCAACATAGCCTTTGGCTCTTCAACAATAACTTCCTTTCTCCTATCTTGCTTATACCATGTGTTTCTATTCTCCTGCTTTCTTGTGCTTCTACACTCCTTAGCAAAGTGTCCTAACCTATGACAGTTGAAACACTCCACTTTCTTCTTGTCAAACCCAGCAGTATCATTACCATTTATGGTAATTTGCTTCCCAGTTCTCTGCCAATGCTTCTTGGCCCTCATGCTGAGCAAAGCAACCTGCCATTTGATGTCCATCTCTTCCAAATCATCACCATCAACCTGCTCAAGGTCTTCATGATTTAGAGGAGAACCACTAGATTGACTAGATATGAATACATAGAATGCTGGATCACCAAGTCCTGCAACAGTCTTTTGTGAACTAGTAGAAGGACCACCATTTGTAACATTAGAAACACCTTCAACTTCTTCTACCTCTTCTGACTTACCAATACTAGGAGAGGACAAAAGTGCCACGTTCCCAGAACTAGTACCATAAATTCCAGACTTTCTAAGACTTTGTTCAACAATTTTGAAGTTGTTGTACAAATCATTGAGCTTCATTGTTTCAATGTCTGGTTTGTTCATCCAGACAATAACATGAGTATGGAACTCATCAGGTAGACTTCTCAAAAACTTCATGTTGAGATCTTCCTTCTCTGTCTCAACACCTAACACAGCTAACTGACTGACAAGCTTATGTAATCTTGAGAATAGCTTATCAAGAGACTCATTACTAAAAGCAGTAAAGTTTCCAAATTGTTGCTTTAGTAGTGTCTTCTGTGTCTTTTTGGTAGTTTCATTACCACCAAAATATGCACAAATCTCTTCAAACAGAGTTTTTGCATCAAGATACTTGTTAAATGATAGCATCTGCTCACTAGGAATGGTCATAAGCAACAAATTTCTTGCTTTCTGATCATTTCTCTTCAGTATCTTCTCTTCATTTGACACTGGTCCAGTATTTCTTTTCCTACTTGTTTTACCTTCTAGGACAACCTCTGAGTAGCTTGGTGAAAAAGAATCACCATATATAATGATATCCCAAAGAGTATAATCTTGGACCATGAAATATTGCTCAATTCTCATCCTCCATAACTCAAACTCATTAGGTTTGATCATGGGCAACTTTGCAGCAACATTTGTTTGAGCATCATGTGCTTCCATTTCAGTTTCTTCTAATTCAATTATATCAGCCTGGCTCTGATACCAACTGAGAGGACCTGTGATACACGGTTAAGGTGGTTAAACCTTGTGTCTTTGTGTATGTGATATATTGAGTTAATATGATTAAGCACGCGGAATTTACTTAACCACACTTAGAAGGTTATGTATGTTATGGAAATGGAAGAATTATATTGTTACTTAACAATGAACAAAGAAAGTTTTTCACTAAACGATTCAATATTATTCAAAATAATACGAGTGATCTTGTGTTTATCACTAGGGTTACAAAACCTTGAATCTTATGTTACAACTTGTGATTTGTGTTTGTTCTATGTCTTAACAGTTATGAGTGTGTCAATTATGTGTGTGCACAAAATCCAAGTCTAAGATCTCTTTTATAGTTGCAAGAGATCTTTACAAATTGCTTAAAGTCTTGGCCGACTTACTTGGTTAACTTATGCTTATTGTGTGTCAGTACATAAGATACAACATGTATCTATGTATACAACTTGTTAACTAAGCACATGGAGTAAGATATTATCTACCGTATATGTTTGACCAAAATACAATAAATAACAATAAATATCTTTTCGATCTTATCCTTGAAGTAACTTTATGACTCACTGATCAGCAGTACCATTCTCTACTAGCAGTACCTTCTACTTGAACTAGCAGTACCTTCTTGTTCTGGCAGTACCTTGATGTACTAGCAGTACCTTGATCATGAACTAGCAGTACCTTTGACTTAGAGTAAATTCTAATACTCTAACTTCAGAATATTTAATTCCCAACAAACGTTAACCATTCACACTAAAATCTATCCCTACCAAGTTCCTGATAAGCCATAAACAAACCATTATTTCTTTCGAGTTCTCTCCTAGGCGTGGTCAATACTTAACGTGCCCTCATTTTTGTGTTCTAGCGAGTATACGCAAGCTTCACCCTTGTTTCTTAATCACCCAACATGCACAAACCACTTCTTGAGTCTCGTAGGTAATCCTCAACTCATTTAAATCCATCTTATATCATATATATACACAAATCATGCATTGTTCTAATTTTTATACGAGCGTATATCATTTATTTTATTTTGTTGCTCTCGTTATTTATTTTCTACACGTAAAACATGTTATGACCTCCAACAAGGATGGCAACAACAAGTCTTTGATCCTACTCGACATCTAAAAACAATAAGTTACTCATTGCATCGTTTTTAAGTTTGTTCGAATCACATTTATATTGTTGTGTTATTTATTTTCTCTTTTTTTTTGGAACATGTTACTCGCTATAGAAATGGTCCTTTTATTTCGAATTCTAACATACAACACCCTAATATTATTGTTTATCCCGTTTCTTGGCTATCCTAACAAACAAGTTCATGTTTAGAGTTGCTCCCCATAAGCTCTCAATAAGCTAGTAATAAGCTCGATCCTTGCGACCTTGAAATTGTCCCATTTTCTTAACTACATCGAAGTGGGCTTAACAGCCCAATAAGCTCTCAATTAGCTTATTCGATAAGCTGAGACTTGCAAACTTTTAACAACATTTTTGGACTCAAAATATAAGCCCAAGAATTGGCCCATTCGTCCCTTAAAGCCCACGGATTAAAAATCACTATTGGGCTTTAACGCTTGCATTAAAAGCCCAATAGCTTATTAATAAGCCAATCAGCAAATAAGCAATTGAGAAACATTAAAATCAGCTTTTATAAGCTTAAGGAATTCTCGGAATATTTTTCCTACAATTTTTGTAGAAAAAGGACTTGTTTTGCAACGTATTTTACTATTTGGGTGAAAAGGGACAAATTCCTACATTTGTGTTCTAAAACTGTCAAACAGTAAACCGAGGGGCTGAACATGTTAAAATAGTAAATATATTGACCTTTATGTGATTTTGGAAAGTTGAGGACTATAAATGTAATATATATAAAATGAGGGACTAACGGTGCAAAGTTAACACCGTTAGGGTATAAATTGTAAAAATGATAAAAGTACATGGACCAAGATGTAACTTATTGCATATTTATTTGTATTTCACATTTTTACATTTCTTTCCCATTCGTATGCATTTTTCTCATTTCATACACATTTTATTCATTTACGATATAATAATTTATTCACATTTTATTTACGTTTATAATTATTTCACAACTCGTTTATTTACGTTTATATTTATATATAACGAGTTTTAATCGATTTAAATTACGTTTCGTTCACACACCTTTTAAGGGAACGATATTCATGGAATAAATGACATAAAAACATGATAATATTATGTATAATATTATTTTTGAACTTTAAGCATTTTAAGCATATCACACTCATATCACACACCCATTCATTATCCGTTACTCGTTTTCACACATTGTCATATTAAATCACAAACACCAAATACTTAGACTTCCCTATTATCCAGGTCCTGTGTTGGAGCCGTTCCCGTGATACTAATTGACATAACATCACAATACTTTGACCTTACAGCTAAGGTGAGATTCATAGCCCCTATTTTTATACGCTTTGATTTACTCTTTGGGGGAGATACATGCTCAACTATATTTATTTACTTTTACAAGAACTCTAGAAACTTTCACGGTTCACCGTGAGTCGTAGCCCCTACTCTTTTAACGCTTGTTTTATACTCTTTGGGGGAGATACATGCTTAGAAATACTTTACTTGTTTATCAATTACATGATTTACTTTGTATTACAATTACTCAAACATTTATACTTTTATGATACTCTACGCTTTCTTGATTTCTATTGATAACTGTAATTAGACTCGATTCAGACCTACATCAACCTGACATGGCAATGTCGGTAGACCATTAAATTGGGTGCAGTCATCAACCTGACATGGAAATGTCGGTAGACCATTAAATTAGGTGCAGTCATCAACCCGACATGGCAATGTTGGAAGTCTATTTATTTGGATGTCTCATGATAACCTTATTTTGGCAGTGGGTTGTAAACACACAGGTTGCAAGTCTTGTATGGGCGAGACTTGGGACTGAGTGGATTTACAATGCCTTTGCGGTGGAAACTTTATTCATTATACTATGTTGGCAGTGGGTTGTAAACACACAGGTTACAAGACTTGTATGGGCGGGACTTGAGACTGAGTGGATTTACAATGCCTTTGCGGGGAAATCTCTATTCAAATACTTTACATTTTAAACTAAACTCTATGAACTCACCAACCTTTGGTTGACACTTTTTTAGCATGTTTATCTCAGGTTATTAAGGCGATAGTGGATGCATGGATTCTAGAGTCATTTGCATACTTGAAGACTCATATCTTATCGTTATCATTCGATACACTTTGAAAACTTTTATGTAACTTTACTTTGGAACTTATTGTCATAACTCTGATTTTAATAATTCGAATGATAACTTTTCAAAACGTCTCATTTAGAGGTCGTTTTCTATACCTTGATCTATATTATGAAGTAATACCCCCTTGACACTACTGTTCCGCTGCGGTAAATTGGGGGTGTTACACTGGAACTGTGAAGTAAAACGCGAATCTCTGACACGATCACTGCTGCCAACTCCTAGTTATGTGTTGGATATTCTGCCTCCTACGGTTCTAATTGTCTTGATGCATAAGCGATATCCTTCCCGTGCTGCACAAGTGTATAACCAAGTCTCTTCTTGAAATCACTCCCAAAATTGGTACCCACCTAGAAGCTACTTTCTGTTTCAGCTCTTCAAACTCAGTTCTCGTTCCTCATCCCAACTAAACTTCTCTTCTCTTCTTATATGCTTCATCAACGATAACGCCAGTCGTGATCATCTTTCACAATCCTTCTTCAAGACTCAAAGGTTCTAACCCCAGTAACTGTCGTCAGTCTTGACCATTTAGTGATAATCCAAATCTTCGCAGGATCCAAAATGATACCATCTGCTAAGAATGTCTCTTGTCCCAACCACAATATCACCCTTCGAGAATATTGTTTATAGCTTCTTCTAACGCAACATTTCTAACACAATACGAAAATGATCCTCATGTTTCTCCTTCGTCTCTGAATACACCAAGATGTCATACTATGAAAAATTTGTCCCAGTACTCACGAAAGACACGATTCATCATGTCCATAAACAGTCAGAGCATTAGCCAATAGTTGCATGCCAATCACTGTATGGCACCTAACGTAATGGCCGTAACGAATAAAAGGCAGTTCTAGGAATATCTTCAAGCCATAAATCCATCTAAAGGAAAACTTCGCATCCTAAAATTGATCAGATACATAGTCGATTCGAGATAGTGGATAACGGTTTCTAACAGTAATACGGTTCAGCTTCCAGAAGTCAACACATAATCTCCTACTACTATCCTTCCTCTTTACGAATAAAACCGGGGTAGCCTACGGAGGTGTACTCGGACCATTAAAACTACTTACAAGCTTTTCCTTCAGTTCTTCCCATCTAAATGGTGTCATTCAATATGGAGTTTCAGATTCAGGCAAAACGTCGTTCCATAAGGATAGAGTTCTGTCTCATCAGACCATACTGTTCTGGCACTTCTCAAGATATCTTATGCTCCCAATAAGTTCAACTTATATGATGTTTGTATTATCACATTGATCAGGTGTCATAATACTTGCATCATATAATCATGCCTTTATTGGTATCATATTCCACCTCGAATCGTGACTAAACAATCTCTTAATACCATGTCATATCAACTTCACATTCTGGTGGAAATCTTGGTGGTTTGTTTAGGAATTACATCGAGAAAATTCAGATTGCAAAATGACTCTCAAGGGAAGATCCATCCAAAGGTGTATTAAATGGGTGCTAGAAAAACCTTCACAATCGCGAAGAATAATGTACGAGTTTTTAGGGTAGTAATGATAACAACGGTTAATCAGTCGGAAGTCATGGTAAGGAATTCAGGATTGTTCAAAACGCCAAATGTGGGATGTAGTATGATAGTAGTTAGCATCTAAATGCTCAGTCCGCTGGTCCATACCAGAATGACATCGAAACCGTATACTTCTAAAGGAAACAATTTAGCAGAACGAATCTTATTGTCATAATGAAATGGATAATTCCCTATACTCGTGGTTAATAACCACCAGATTCCTCATAGGAATGGAAAGGGTTAAGGCATAACTTAATAGTGCAGAGGGAACCTTAATATGCTTAGCAAGAGCAGGAGAAATCACCGACTGTGTCAGACACCTCATGGTCATGAGAATCTTCAGAATGGTTAAGGAGGCATCAAAATGATTAACAAACGAATCAGAGTTTAAGGTCGAAATCAGAAATAAAACTCATATAGTGCAAGGCATAACCATAAAATTCTCAAGGCATTCTAAACTTACTTTGTCACTAAACTCTTGCTGAGCAATATGATAAGTTTCCTAAATCTCCAGAAAGAATGATCTTAAAGGGGGCTTAACAAAAAGGTAGGGGTACGAATCAGAGTGATGCGAAAGCAATATACCTAACAAATGTCTTATCACATAGTCTACCCAATCCTCACCGATCATATCTTAAGTTCCTCTAGAGTGGAAATCCTAAGGCAAATTCTCAAAGGTCGTTTCATAAGCTCCTATAGTGCAAACCTAAGGGCCTAATATTCACAGGTCATGATTTTATGTACTACAAGTCGAAGCCTTTGCTCTAATACCATAATTGTAACACCCCCATCCGAGAACGGGTCAAATGTCACATTTATGGCGTCAAACAGAACATACGCAAGCGGAAGACTTTAATAATACAATGGTTACAAAGGTATTATAAGGGATAATAATAATGTAATCAATCTGAACATAACAACTTCCATTACTAAGTCAAAATGAAAACTCTAAGTCCAACTCTAATCCATGGGGAGCTATCAACAGTGCAGTCCACTAAAAGCTCCTAATCACTCTTCACTCAAAACCCAGCTTCTCTCCTAAAACCTGCCGCAGGAAAAGAAAATGCGGCTGAGCTTAAAAAACCCAGTGAACAGATATATATAAAGAAAGGTAATAAGCAAATGAACGAGCGAAACGAAACTAAGGAAACATGCTGAACAATATACAATAAGTCATGAGAAAAATAAATGAATGAATAAGGAATCAGAAATAAAAAAGGAATGCCCACGAGCCTTAAACAGATATGTCTAGACATGATACATGAATAGACCCAAAACAGATAAACATAATCAAAACCATAATCATAGCAAAGTCATAGCAAAGTGTACATGGAGTAGCTAGCTCACAATGTACCAAAATGTGATATGGGGTGTATGGCACACACACAATCCATTCACTAAATAACTGAACTGAACAAAGTACCTAGGATGCATCCATACGCTCCCTGCAAAACAGATATACATATACAAGTTCGAGACTGTGCATACGTACGTTAATATAATAATAATAATAAGTATGGCGGCCATGGTTGCTATATAGCATAAGTGGGAACACTGTGGACAAAAACCCACCTCCACAGATAGTGTCAATACCATTGGTGCATCAATGGCACCGCCATGGACTCCCCATGACTGGCTACAAATATGGGCAACATAACAGGCATAGTACATGCAATCTAATGAAATAGGATAATTATAAACTATCCAACTCAGATAATAGCTATATGAATGGAATATAGCATGAAATGAATAATCAAACGAATACTGAACAAAAAAGGATTAAAGCATATCAATTAACAAATATCAGGAAATCAATGAGTCATCAGAATCCTTAATGATAGAGTACAATCAGATTATGTAATTGTGAAAATTATTTAAATGTTGTTTTCATGAAAGTATTCTTTTAAAAACCGTTTTCATAAGAGTCATTAAACCTTCATATAAAAGTGGTATCGCATCGGGGTTTCATAGCAATCATTTTAAAAGTGTTTTTCTCAAAACATTATCATGATATATTTAAGAAAGGTTTTCACACGAAGTTATAATATCAATTGAATTTACAAAGTATCAAAGGATTCGAATACTGAAGTCACAGGAGATAACAAACGAATCATATCAGACAAAACAACCAAACGAATATCAAATGGATCAAAAATCAGAATATCAAACATCAAGGAATCAAGTCATGAGATACCCTTACTAAGAAAGGGCGGAATATCTGTACCTTAACGCGAATGAAAGGAAAGCAAATGACAGAAAGAGCACAAGAAAACAACGTCGCGTCTCTTCAAATGATCTACACGAATTAGGGATCATTTAATACTTATATGTTTATTTCATAAGTTACAAATGGTTTTAATGGTTTATACCTATAGTTATACTCATAACTTATTTTAGGTTTATTTTACAAATCTGGGTTAGTTTCTTATGAATTTTAAGACACATCAAATGAACTCCAGATACTCTCCTAATTTTTCTTGAGGTTCCCACATGAGTTAAGTAATTTCTCAAATTTTTGAAGATTTTATTAATAAGTTTAAGTGCCCTTTTAAAATTCATCTTTCCAGACACCCAGAAAGTTTTCCCTTAACCAACCCATTTCAACACTTCAGAAAAATCCACCAAAATTCCAGGAATCCACAAACATCCTAGATATTACCCTTGCCGAATTATATCTCTTAACCCATCATAGTTTGGAAATTAAAATTCAAAAACACCAGCTGAATTTTCAGACTCCTAAACTCAGGATTGACAACCAATGTTCTAAAAATCAGAAAGTCACCTTCCCGACCTCCAATGATCAAGAAAATTACATATCCAGAAAATAGACAACTTGAAATTAATTTTAGACTCAAGAATCCTATAAAAACACATTGATATCATCAAGATTTACCCCTTGCAACTAGACCCAAATTCTGGACAGCAATCCTCACATAAAATCACACCCAAATCCTAAACCCTTTTTAATCCATTTTAGATCCGATTCAAACACACATCTTATGGGTTTAATTAACACCAAACATACATGTTTTACAACCCTCTTGATCGACACACTCATCATACACACAAACACAAAAATAACGAGACACATACAAGTCACCTAAAATCACAAAACAAGCCCTAGCCCTCGTTAACATGTATATTAGGGTTTCCAAATTTGGTGTACTTCATTAATGCATATTTAATGTTTCAGTTAGGGTTTTAAAACTCAAGTATCAGGGCTGTAAACAAAGGTGTATGTCGAATCAGTATACCATGGTCAATTAACATATTTCACAAGTTCTTATCTATGATTTCAAGTGAGGTCGTTTACATATATACACATGTTTACTTTATATAATAAGAAGCAGAATTCATGCATGTTATAAAACATAAAGAGCGAATCCAGATTAGGTTTTATTAAAAGCTTAAGTCATATAACAGATTTGAGACAGAAGAGAAAGACTTGAGTACCTTGAACTTGTTATCAAGACAGAAACAAATTGTTGGGTCCGTCAGTACCCAAGGATCCGTAAAACAAGATTTGAATACAAATTACTCTAAGTTTTAATCAACCGAAAACATAATTAAGTCACTGAGTGAACAGTCACTCAGTGAGTTACCTTCAAGATGCTCAGGACGAGTCTAAGAAGAAAGACTCACCACTCAGGGAGGCGGATCTCCCTGATTATTACTTGAGACAAAGAAGAAGGTAATGGGTTCAGTGAGTGTTGGACAAGAACTCAATGAACCCCAGTCTCCTCAACAACAATGTGATTAAAGACTGAAGACTGAAGAACCTGAAGCCTGAAAGAAAGGCGGGATTGAGCGGGAAGAGTTTGAAGAGATAAGGACAAGTCTTATCGGGCCAGAAACAAACCATCCCTAAAGCGGCTAAAAGTCAAGAAGTGTCAGAACTGACACTCGAAGACTTTTTGGAGCATTCCTATTGGTTCTTGGAAATGACAAATACTGTGCAATAAAAGCTTAGACTTTCACATAACCCCTTTTCTCCTACAAAGAGTAACCAATCCCTGAGATAGCTCAGTGGGTCGATATTGTTACCACTTAAGCATAGCTTGAGTTTAGATAGGAGACACACCATACCTTGTCTATTCAATCCCAAGTGTTTGTTCCGCAAAACACTTGGGTAATAGATTCTTTGATTGATTTCTAATAAGAATTTAAACGTTGAAAAACTTTGTGTTTTTATATTTACGTTTTACTTATCAGTTGTAATTAATCAAATACATTGTATCAGTCATAAACACAATTAGATTAACTTCTTAGTTACTTCTAAGCGTGTTATGGGAACAACAAGTGGTATCAGAGCCTCTAGTTTATAAAATCTTTCAAAAACTAAGAGTGCTCAAAGTTTTTAAAACCAAGATCCTACTATGGCTGATATTAATGTGCCCCAGCTAGTCGATAAAAAGGGTGGAAGCTTTTCAGCTGTTGCCCCCAGACTTGAAGCTGGTAAACTTAGCAAGTGGAAAAAGCGAATGCTTTGCTACTTGACTGGTATGGAATCATACTACATCACTTGTGTCAAAGAAGGTCCTTATGTCCCAAAGACTACTGAGGGGCTAAACAAGCCTGAAGCTCAGTGGACCATTGATGAGAGAAGGGTGGTCAATCAAGACCAACGCCTGAAAAGCATCATTATATCTTGTCTTCCTGACGATATAATGGAATCAGTCATCAACTGTTCAACAGCCAAGCAAACTTGGGATGACTTGATCAATAGCTTTGAAGGTCCCTCAGATACCAAGGAAAACAGGATCATGGACCTGAAACTTGAGTACAATACTTTCAGGGCAAAGGACTCTGAAAGTCTCTCTCAGACATATACCAGATACAAGACCTTGATAAACGAATTATCAAATGATGGTGTAGTTTTGTCTAAGCATGAGACAAATGTTGGCTTTGTAAGCAGTCTCCCTGAGAAGTGGCTAAACTTCTCACAAGGCCTCAGGAATGCTAATCACATTCAGACCCTTGAGCTCCCTGAGATCTATGGGAAGTTTGTCTATGATGTTGTGCAGGATTTTCAAGAGGATTCTGAAGATGAGATTGATGAAAGAACTGGTGATGAGTACCTAAATGATTTAAACTTGGAATTCCAAGAAAGGGCACTCCTTGCTAATTCAAAACGTTTCATCAAAAGAAATCAGTCCAACTTTTCAAAAGCCAAAGCAAATGAAACCACTGAATGTTTTAATTGTGGTAAAAAGGGTCATTTTGCTAGAGACTGTTATTCAAAAACCATCTCAGAACCCTCTTATAAATTTTCTGGAAACAGTTCCTCAGGAAC
This sequence comes from Artemisia tridentata subsp. tridentata, assembly GCA_021014915.2. Classification (NCBI taxonomy): domain Eukaryota; kingdom Viridiplantae; phylum Streptophyta; class Magnoliopsida; order Asterales; family Asteraceae; genus Artemisia; species Artemisia tridentata. Next base: position 219,532,788 of record CP139507.1, read on the forward strand.
TCGCAAGTTCCAACCTAGAATGCTTCAGTCGACCCAACATTTTCAAAACAGTAATGTTCAAAAGGGTCAAAAAGACTTTGAAGCTAAATATAGGAAAGCTAAGGCTAAACTTGCACTTCTTGAAACTAATCCCTCAATGTCTCAGGCTGCTCAAACATCCAAACCTGTTCAGACAAAGAACAAGGTTCTTGTAGTAGAAGCTTATGACTGAGATGAAGAAGAGGCCTCCTCAGAAGATGAGGAAATTAGAGTGAGTGCACTGATGGCACTTTCTGAAGGTGATCTGGTGGCTGTTGGAAAAAGCCATGCAAGGAATGGAGAGTGGGTGAACATAACCATGAAGAAGGTAAACACTTTACTTTCTATGGATGATAATTCTGACTGGCAGTCCTATATGGATTATATTTGTGTAGATCTTAAGTTTGTTGAAGAACAAAGGCTTAACTTGCTTTCAAAATATTACAATCTTGTGTTAGAATTGAATAAGTGTAGAGATGAATTGCTTGTACTAAAACAAGCCAAGTTAGAAAATATTACACTACAAATTCAAAACACTGAGATTTTGAAGCAAAATCAAGCTCTTCAAAATGGACTTAACAAAGAAAAGGCTGTCATTGAAGGCTGGACTAAAAAGAACCCCAAGGTTTTTGATACTGTGGGTTTAATTCCTAAGAAAACTATAGGAATTGACCAACTCACTGAAACCCCCAGTGAGAGTCACAGTGAAATGGCCTTTGTTCCAGTTGGCATATCTTTTGAGCAAGAAATGCAATCCAAGTCAAATGACTGGATTGTCAGGGATAACCCAGTCAGTAAGTTACCAAACTTTGAGACTGGAAAAATCTTGCTCCCTGAATGTCAGGCTCTGAAAAATATGCTTGGACTCACTGACCAACCCAGTAGTACTGAGTCAGTCAATGAGTCTGAATCAGAATCATTCACACCACTCCCACCTCTGAATATCCTTCAGGGTGCTGCACCATGCTCAGACCTCCCACCATTGGTCTACTCTCAGTATTCTCCAAAGGAGAATCCAGGAATGGGAAAAACCATCCTGAAAAGGCAAACCCATGAAGTCTCAGTACATACTGATGACTTATCAACTTCAGTCCCTTCTGAAGTAAATACTAAAAGCCCCGATTCAAAAATTGATCAGTTGGCTGAGCTTGTCAGGAAGCTGAGTGAGAAGATTGAATCTTCTGAGAAACCTTCTCAATCCAAGAAGAAGGAGCCAAAATCAGCTTCCTCAAGCACCAAACCAAAACCCTTCAAACCCCTGAAAAGATGTGAGCTGTGTCACTATACCAATCATTTCACTGATGATTGTTATAGAATCCTTTACTGCATGATTTGCAAAAAGGAATATCACAGGACCTCTGATCACAAATCATACTGATGCGTGGTTTTTCAACCTTACAACAGGTTTTACCTCTCAAGGGATCTCAAGAGGCTTACAACCCCACCAAGCAGTGTACCTGACCGATGTAGTATAGTGTAGTGGTAAGTACGGGGGATTGATCGTTCTCCATAGGGAATAGTGTCGTTAGGATTGAAAAACTATTCTAATAGGTCTAAGGGTGAGGGAAGATTCTTTTTGTATTTTTATAATTTTTTATGAAAGCAAGTAAAATCTCGGGTTTGAAAGAGTGGGCGGAATTAGTTGCTAGTCAACTAACCCAAATAACTATGATTGCAAATAAAATAAAATAACGAAAATGAAAAGGTGGTAAAACTTATATGGAGAGAAATGTGTTTACTTAGATTTCCTTACTCCCTAACTATCTTTTACCGGTTGATTAGTGTGTATTAATTGCGTGGATGACGGGTGTATTCCTTAATACCAATCGTGGGGTGGCGTACGTACTTCCCCAACTCTATGAGCTCCTACTTCACTCCTATGTCGAGCCGGATAGGAAGCTCCTAACATGGGATCACTAGAATTCGCTCATGCATTAAATACAACCATAAAAACCTTAGTACGCATTGGTTCATGTTTCTTAAGACGTTCAAGCAAGTTACCGTATAGGAAGTTAGCCAGTTTTCTTAAGCCTAACATAGATGAACAATCATCCAATACAATTAATAACACACTAATAACCAATAATCAATAGCTAGGTTTCATTAGATCTAAGCAAACACAAGATAAATCTAGCCTAGCATGTTAATCAAAAGACAAGAACAAGATGTAATCAAACAACACATAGACATATTGAATGATTAAATAATCACTTATCTTCAATTAAACATGGGAGATCCAAGGGTATGAAAACCCTTAAAAATGGTAGAAATTCGTCTAGGGTTTCTCCTCCAAAATTACACACAATAAGTTCCACACTAATGACAAAAAATTGCAAAACTATATATAGAGTTTAAGGGCTGACGGCGTCACGTTATAGATCCTGACGCCGTCACCTCGCCGCTTTTAGGGTTCCCGGATGGCCTTCCTGACGCCGTCCCTCTTTAGTGCTCCAAAATCCGCTCTAGCCTATCAAGGCTTGACGCCGTCAGAATAAGGCTTGACGCCGTCCCTCTTTAAGTTAAGCCGTGACGACCTTGATCCCATTAAAGGGTGACGCCGTCAGATTTTTCATGCAAAATTCTCTGGCTTATCATGAGTAATTTTCATATCCATCTTTTTTTGCCAAGCCGTGACGCCGTCTGGGGAAATTCCTGACGCCGTCAAAGGTACTTTTCAGCCGATTTTGAGACTTTGTCGTTTTCTTCACTTTTATGCTCCAAAAACGTCCAAAATGCTTCCTTTTCCAGATTTATTCTCCAAAGTACCTAAAATGACAAAAGGAACGATTTAGGGCAATATTTGATCAAATAAATACGATTTAGGGCTTAAATGACCCCCTAAAAGCGGTACACTTTTCGCTTCATCAAATACCCTTACACTTGAGATTTGCTTGTTGGTATGTGCTTAAACACATACCTTTTCTTGACCAAAACCGGACCAAAATAACCAAAAACCCGACCAAAATGCCAAAAGATATTGTGTTTTTGTGTTTTTGTATGTGCAGGGATGGATATCGTGAAAACCGACAAAAGACACAAGAAAATCAGGAAAGCGAGCACGAGAAACGGAAAGGCTCATAACCGGAACCGGGAACAAAGAAAATGGTCAAAAAGGCATCCGAGGTCCTCCCACTATCAAAGTTTGTCAACTCCAACCCTTAGATCATTTTTAAAAATATGGCAGCAAGGTCCCTTGAGAATCCAGAAATTACACCTATAGTCCCTTAAATTACCTAAACTTAAAACTAACCTTTAAAACATTCCGAACTTCTATACCCGGATTTAAACAAACCATCCACTAGCCCACTATCCTTTTAACACACATCAACCCAGCCCAACCTAATTCCTCTAACCCATTCCCGTACCCGATCCAGCCCTTAACCCCACACCCAATAACCCGGACAACACTTACAAGTCAAAAGAAAAAAAATAAAAATACTCACACAACCCTTTCTCTCAAACGCGCCCAAAATTACCCTCAACCCAGTTACCACTATTCACCATGAACCCTAATTACCCGACCCTCAAAATTACGGCAATTAAGGGCTAATTGGTCAAATCAAAGGGTTTCTAGAAGGTGTCAGACGTGTCAGGAGGTGTCAGAAGCAAACAAGCACACACGGGGACAGATGGCAGCTAATGATTGGTTTCTACACGTCACAATCAGTGATCCAAGGGTGCTCATCATTGGGTAATGATTAGATTATGATTATACGGCTTAGAGAGGCTTTGAAGAAACACAGGTCACGAGGATCGCCAGCGTGGCAAGACCCAGAAGGTTCGGCTGAGCACTATAAATAGGAGAGGGTTATTCCCCATTTCGTATGTAATTTTTTTAGATTAACGTTATGCTGTCAAAGTGTTTTTAGAATTTTAGTCTTATAATTCATATTGTAATTTTCTGTTTATGTTTATTTGTTTTGATTATTGTAATTTTTAAGTTTTAATGAAAATTTAAATTTAAAGTCATTTTGAATCTGAATTCTCTTTCAGTTGTAGTTAATTTCAGTTATCATTATTTGATTTTAGTTTGTTCATCTTTGAGTTAATTTCTCATCATCAAATAAAAAAAAAAAAAAAAAAAAAAAAAAAAAATATATATATATATATATATATATATATATATATATATATATATATATATATATATATATATATATATATATATATATATATATATATATATATATATATTCAGCTTATTATTAAGCTATTTCCTGGTTTTATAAGCTTATATAAGCTTGCTAGCTTAGTGTAAGCTTTTGTTAAGTTCTATTCTATCTTTGCACAACAAATTCAAAAAGTCAAAGATATAGTTAAAAAAGTCAACTGAAATAGCTGTGGGATGAGATTGTGGATTAAGCTGGATATTGGGTTTGATATTGGCTTAATAGCCTGGGTTTACATCTGAGATCATCATCATATTAGCAGGATGAACTTGTGAGTATTGTTTGATATAGTTTTCTTTTTGGTTTCTGCTTACTATTTGCTTTTCAATTAGCTGCTCTTGTTGTTTTTTTTTTACTTTCAATTAGTTGCAAGTGATTTAGTCTTAGAGGTTTAGAACAAGATTAATATAGGTTTAGAGTTAAGATTGTAAGCTGCTTTTAGAGGATGAATGATGGCTGATGAGCTATTGGTGGTTTGAGTAATCAGTAGCTAAGCTTATTGGTCTTTTCATTTTGGCACTTTTTAAGTTAACATTAGTAGATTAATAGATCTGGTTAGCTAAATCTCAAATTGGTTAACCTTGGGTAGTGCTAAATTCGTCAAACTTGTGTTTAAGTCTGGTGCATTTTGTTTGTGGTTGCTGTTTTCACGAATCATTTTGATCGATCATAAGTGTTCGAAATTATTTGATTTTGAGTTTCTAAGTACTTCACCTAGGATAGTTTGAGTATTTTTAATTTCAAGTAGTAGCGATAACGTCTGGCCATCTAAATTTGTCACCAAAGTTTGTATCTAGACTGCTGAATTTTATGTTACTGCATGTTCATGATTTGGTGGTCTGTTTTTGCTTCAAATTGAGTTAGCAATTGAGTCTTTGTGATAGGGCTTTTTGGAATTTAGTAATCTCTACTTGTTCAGCTTTCTAAAACAGCTTTCGATTTCGAAATTGGTTGAGAATTGAGTCTTTTACAAGCTTTTGAAAAGTGCTAAATAAGCTTACTTTCTGCGTCAACTGGAGTTCATAAGTTTTAAATATTGTCAAATTTGGTCCCTAGTCTTTCAAATTTATCTTAAATCGTGCCTTTAGTTTTTAGTATTAAATCAGTTTGATAAATGGCACATTTAGTCCCTGTCTTTGTATAAAGACATTTTGAGTTTTAAACAAAGATTTAAAAATTACAAGTCCAGTCCTTGTCTTTGTTTTAACACTTTTAGATTTCAATAAAGTTTCCGAAAGTGCACTTTCAGTCCCTTGAGTTTTTATTAAACTTTTTCCTTATTTTCTTTTATAAAATTAGTTTTTATAATTTACATTTTTAGTCCCTTAGGTTTTTACTTTTTCATTTTAGCATTAATTCACTATTAGTTTTATAAATCTCGGGATTAGCCCGGGATTTGCATTATTTGATTACTTTTTGTGTGCATTTATTTTAATAGCGTAGATTGTTGATTTTAATTTTCCATATTTTAGTGTAATCAATACAAAAAAAATTATCACCTTCAATTATTCACTTCACATATTCACGACTCCGATTCGACTTATTCGCCGTCAAACCTTCGTTGGGAGAATGACCCGGGGGAATTGTATTCGTTACAATTTCTTTGGATTCAAAAAATAAAAATATAAAAATATATTACATCAATAAAATGGCGCCGCTGCCGGGGAAGGCTTGAAACGAGTGCGTCGATTTCGTCCGTTGTTTTTGTGATTTGAAGATCCTTCCTTGGAAGTTATTGTTTTTTATAAAATAAAAAATACCAAAATACAATAAATAAAACACTTTTCCTAAAGTGTTTTCATAAATATATCTTAATAAACATCCTCGGTCTTCCGTTGAAGGAGGGCGGTTGTAAACCATTCCAAATAACAACAAAATAAATCGTGAAATTGATCGTTATCGGATTACTTTATTACTACAACCTAATTACGGGGTTTAAGGAAGCTTGACATTAAATTGTCGAGCTGAAGAAGGCGGGTTTTTAAGCATCTTCGGAGCTACCTTTGCCTTCCCGCCACGCTGCGCGTAGTTTTAAAGGAAACGGTTACGGTTAACGTAACGGTTACCAAAAAGAAAATAAAGTCTTTTGTTTTTCAATATATTAAAAAAGCCAAAAATAATTCCCAACCAAAAATACAAAAAGATTTTTGATTTTCATTTTTGTTTCCTTTTTGGTGTATGAACACCCGCTCATCTTCTCAAAATCTTATTTCTCCATTATCAAATCCCGAAAGGGTAATTCGACACACACACCATATTCATTTCCCAAACGTTGAGGAAATGAATCACGACGATCAAGCTCCTCCGGTGGAGCCTAATCAAGGAGCACAACCGGGCCCCGACCTCCGTCCGATGGAGGAACAACTTCAAACACCATTTAATGGTGTGCGAAGGGCCATTGTGATTCCCGACATACTTGCTAATCAATTTGAAATCAATCACGGGTTATTGAACCTCATCACTAGTATCTCTTACCACGGGTTCGAGAGTGAAGATCCTCATATTCACATTAGGAACTTCACGGATATAGTTGAGACCATTAAGCTTAATCAAGTATCATATGATGCGATAAAGATGAAGTTATTTCCTTTCTCCCTTAAGGGAGCGGCTCGAACTTGGCTTGAGAAGGAACCCCCGAACTCGATCTATACTTGGGGTGACCTAGCTTCAAAGTTCGTGAACCATTTCTATCCTCCTTCTAAGATTTCTAATCTCCGCGCTCAAATCTTACGTTTCCAACAAGCCTTTGATGAATCGTTCAGCGAGGCTTGGGATCGGTTTAAAGAGTTGTTGGAGAAATGTCCGAACCACGGTTTTTCGGAGCTTCATAAAATCGATACCTTTTATAATGGTTTGAGTCTTGCCGATCAAGATTCACTCAATTCGGCGGCCGGTGGAAACTTATTGGCTCGTAATACTCAAGAGGCGTTCAGAATAATTGAGAACAAAGCCCGTGTGAGAAATTCAAGGAGCAAGCTTCAAACGTCTAGTGCTAGTAGTAAGAACAATGAAGAAGTTATGAATGCTCTCGCCGCACTTAATAAGAGATTCGATTCATTTGTTATTGAGAAAACACCCAATCAAGTCAATGTTATTAACCATGGTTGTGAAATATGTGGTGGTCCTCATTCTTATTTCGAGTGTCCGACCACCGGGGCTTATGGACACGAGAATGTGTATGCTACTAATTCGGGTGGTAATGGTTACCAACCCCAAGGAGATCGTAATCTCCTTAGCTACCGTTCAAACAATTCACTTGGACCACCACCGGGATTCAATAATCAAAGTCAAAATCAAGGTCAAAACCGTAATCAAGTTAACAATAATCAAAATCGTGCAAATAATGGTTTTCAAAACAATGGTTTTAATCAACATCAAAACCGGGGTTTTCAAGGAAATCAAAATCAAGGGAATTTTTATGGGAATTTCAATGTTAATCAAGGAAATATAAATCAAAATCAAGGAAATTTTCATAATCAAGGTTTCAATAACAACAACCGAGGGCAAAATTTTAATCAAAATCAAAATGTTGTTCCAAATCCGCCACCCTCGGATGAGATTCTTCGACAATTAATGCTTCAAAATCAAAATATGATGAGAACTCAAGAGTTGTTAACTAAGGAAATGAGTGAGATTAAGAAACGTTTAAATGATCGACCCTCGGGCTCGGGTACTACTTCTCTTCCAAGCAACACGATCGCAAACCCGAGGGGCGACGTTAAAGCGATCACAACACGTAGTGGTGTTTTTTATGATGGACCTACGGCTCCGACTACCTCTTCTTCTCTTCCTCCCAAGGTAGTCGCCCGTGAAACCGAGGTGACAACGGATACGGCACTTCCTACTAATAACGGAAGGACCGAAGACATCCAACCTCCGGTTGTCCAATCGTCAAAAGGAAAAGGGAAAGTTGATTTTGAACAAGAGGTTCCCGTTAAGATAAAACTTCCGTATCCGTCGCGACTTGATGAGCAAAAGCACCATGATAAGAATACGCATCAGATTGAGAAATTCTATCAAATCTTTCAAGATATGAGCTTCGAAATTAGCTTTGCGGATGCTGCTCTCTTAATGCCGAAGTTTGCATCGATGGTGAAGAATTTGCTGAGCAACAAAGATAAATTATTTGAAATGGCAAAAACAACCCCGTTAAATGAACAATGTTCCGCGGTTCTCCTTAAAAAGCTTCCGGAAAAGCTAGGAGATCCCGGAAAGTTCCTTATTCCGTGCAATTTTCCGGGGATGGTTCAATGTTTCGCCTTGGCCGATCTTGGCGCTAGCATTAACCTAATGCCTAAGTCCGTTTGGGAAAAATTATCTCTCCCCGCTCTCACTCCGACCCGCATGACTCTCGAGCTTGCGGATCGATCAATCACTCGTCCAATTGGCATCGCCGAAGATGTCTACGTTAATGTGGGAAAGTTCCATTTTCCGGCAGACTTTGTGATTGTCGATTTTGATGCCGATCCCCGAGTTCCTCTCATTCTCGGGAGAGGATTCTTAAGAACCGGGCGCGCGTTGATTGATGTTTATGATGAAGAGATTACCTTGCGAGTTGGTAATGAAGCCGTGACTTTCGATTTGGATCAAACCGCGAGATACTCCTCCAATGATAATTGCATGTCCGTGAACCGTATTGATATTATTGACGTCACTACGGAGGAGTATGCTCAAGAGATTCTCGGTTTTGCTAGTGGCAATCCCACTTTGGATTCTTCTTCTACCTCTATTGATGATTCTTCTCCGTCTACTATTTCTTCACCGATCATCTCCGACTCTTCCCCGTCCCTCACTCCGTTTGAGGGAGGTGATTTCTTTTTGGAAGAGGTCAATGAGTTTCTTGCTACCGACACATCTTCTTCACCGGAAGATGATGATTCTTATTATGATCCGGAGGGGGATATTCTTATGCTTGAACAACTTTTGAATGAAGACCCTACCCCTTTTTCCCCTCCGATGGACCTTAAAATGGCCGACGTTAAGGAAATTAAGCCGTCTATTGAAAATCCTCCGGAGCTTGAGCTCAAGGATTTACCTCCTCATCTTGAATATGCTTTCTTGGGAGATTTCAATACATTTCCCGTCATCATTTCAAAAGCTCTCAAAGATGAGGAGAAGACAAAACTCTTAGACGTGCTTAAAAAGCATAAAAGTGCCATTGCTTGGCAGATCTCCGACATAAAGGGTATTGACCCTAAATTCTGCACCCACAAGATCTTACTCGAAGATAATTTCAAACCCGCCGTCCAGCAACAGAGACGGGTTAACCCAAAAATCCATGATGTCATAAAAAAGGAAGTTATTAAACTCCTTGACGCAGGGATGATTTATCCGATCTCGGATAGCTCATGGGTTAGTCCCGTCCACTGTGTGCCTAAAAAGGGTGGAATGACCGTGATAACAAACGATGATAATGAGTTAATCCCCACACGTCTCGTCACCGAATGGAGAGTGTGTATCGATTACCGAAAACTCAATGATGCTACCCGTAAAGACCATTTCCCATTACCGTTTATGGACCAAATGCTTGAGCGTTTGGCGGGAAATGAGTTCTATTGTTTTCTCGATGGCTTTTCCGGGTATTTTCAAATACCAATTGATCCCCAAGATCAGGAAAAGACCACCTTCACGTGTCCTTATGGAACATTTGCCTACCGACGCATGCCTTTCGGCTTGTGCAATGCTCCGGGCACGTTTCAAAGGTGCATGATGGCCATATTCCATGACATGATCGAGACGACAATGGAGGTCTTTATGGATGACTTCTCGGTTTATGGAAATTCTTTCTCCTCGTGCCTCTCCCATTTAGAGAAAATGCTTGAACGGTGTGAAAGCACCAATCTCGTTCTAAATTGGGAGAAGTGCCACTTCATGGTTAAAGAGGGCATAGTCCTCGGCCATAAGATTTCCAAATCTGGGATTGAGGTCGATCGAGCTAAAGTCGATGTTATCGCTAAGCTACCTCATCCCACTACCGTTAAAGGAATCCGTAGTTTCCTTGGTCATGCCGGTTTCTACAGACGATTTATTCAAGACTTCTCTAAAATCGCCCGGCCTCTGACCCATCTTCTTGAAAAAGATGCTCCGTTCATCTTCTCTCCCGAATGCATCGAAGCATTCGAGGTTCTAAAAAAGAAGTTAACCGAAGCACCAATCTTGGTTGCCCCCGACTGGGACTTGCCCTTTGAGCTAATGTGTGATGCAAGCGATTATGCTATCGGTGCAGTCTTGGGGCAACGCAAGTCCAAATACTTCCAACCGATACACTATGCTAGCAAGACAATGACCGATGCTCAATCTCATTACACTACTACTGAGAAAGAGTTGTTGGCCGTTGTCTACGCTTTTGAGAAATTTAGACCGTATCTTGTCTTATCAAAAAGCATAGTGTATACGGACCATTCTGCTCTAAAGTATCTCTTAGCAAAACAAGATGCTAAACCGAGATTACTTCGGTGGATTCTTCTGCTCCAGGAATTTGACATTATCATTCGTGATAAAAAAGGAGCAGAGAATCTAGCCGCTGATCATTTGTCCAGACTAGAAAATCCCCATCAAAGTGATCTCGAGAAAAAGGAAATCACCGAGACATTTCCTCTCGAGACACTTGGGAAAATATCTTTAAAAAATGATCCGAGTACCCCATGGTTTGCTGATTACGCAAATTACCATGCGGGGAATTTTGTGGTGAAAGGAATGTCGTCCCAGCAGAAAAAGAAGTTTTTCAAAGATGTTAAACATTATTTCTGGGACGACCCCTACTTATTCCGGATATGTGCCGATCAAGTGATAAGACGGTGTGTGCATGGCCAAGAAGCCGTTGACATCCTCAACGCTTGCCATAATGGACCCACGGGGGGACATCATGGTGCCAGCTACACCGCTAAAAAAATCTTTGATTCTGGATTCTATTGGCCGACAATCTACCGCGATGCCCACGACTTGGTAAAGTCTTGTGACTCTTGCCAACGTCAAGGAAAAATCTCGCAAAAAGACGAAATGCCTCAAAATGCAATTCAAGTCTGTGAGATTTTTGACGTGTGGGGCATCGATTTCATGGGGCCATTCCCGTCTTCACGAGGGAATAAGTATATCCTCGTGGCCGTCGACTACTTGTCAAAATGGGTTGAAGCTAAAGCGCTCCCCACTAATGACGCCCGAGTGGTTGTTAAGTTCTTGAAAAATCTCTTCTCCCGATTCGGAACTCCTCGTGCTATAATCAGTGATCGCGGTACTCACTTCTGCAATGATCAATTTTCAAAAGTTATGCTCAAGTATGGTGTCACTCACCGACTTTCTACCGCGTATCACCCGCAAACAAGTGGACAAGTCGAGGTTTCGAATCGTGGATTGAAACGTATCCTTGAAAGAACCGTTGGTGAAAATCGAGCCTCGTGGGCCGACAAATTGGATGATGCTTTATGGGCTTTCCGAACCGCTTTCAAGACACCCATCGGGTGTACTCCTTACAAACTGGTTTACGGAAAGGCCTGCCATCTGCCCATCGAGCTCGAGCATAAGGCATATTGGGCCTTGAAACATGCTAATTTTGACCTTAAGACCGCGGGTGATCACCGTAAGCTCCAAATTAATGAATTAAATGAGCTTCGGGATCAAGCCTACGAGAACTCTTTGATCTACAAAGAGAAAACAAAAAGGATTCATGACTCTAAGATTAAAAATCGCATTTTCAATGTTGGTGATCGAGTCCTCCTTTTCAATTCTCGGCTAAAGATTTTCTCGGGCAAACTCAAAACCCGCTGGTCTGGGCCATTCACCATCACTCAAGTTTTTCCATATGGAACCGTCGAGTTAGCTCAAAATGACGGTCCAAACTTTAAGGTGAATGGTCATAGGTTGAAGCACTATTTTGGAGGGGACGTACCATCCATGGTTGTCCCGGATCTCCAAACTTTCCCCATGGACAACTAAATTCGGGGTCGAGTCAAGCTCATGTGACTCGGTTAACAAAAACAAGCGCTTCGTGGGAGGCACCCCATGCTTATCCATCTATCTTCTTTCTATTTTCTTAATAAAGAGGAGGGGATCCTCTTCCATGTCTTGTGTCTCGTTGTTTTTCTGTGCTGTGTCCAGGAATGCCCGATGATGAAGACTCTCGTGCTCGTAGTTTCCTTCATGCTACTCGAGTTTCATCATTCGCTGCTTATCCAATATCCAAAATCTTATCGTTTTACATTTATCTTTTGGCATAATTAATAAACGGCCTTAGATTTATGTAGGAGAACCCTTACCTTTAAGACATTGAGGACAATGTCTCGTTTTAGTCTGGGGGGGTAATCTTGCGATTTGATTTTTGCCTTGCATTTTTGCTATTTTCTCATGCAACCCTGTTTTTCCTCCAAAAATTGAAAAAATCCAAAAAAATGAGAAAAATTTTAAAAATTTTGTGCAAAAATATAATAAGTTTTGACATTTTTGTTGACTTTCCGCTGGGTAGAGTAGGAATAAAATTTTGACTTGACCGGGCGTGTTGAGCCCTAGCTTGTTCCCTTAACCAATGATAATCATATAAGCTTGTGCTAGTCTTGTACACAAGGAGCTGCTCTTTTGCAAGTTCCCGTACTTGACTTTATACATGCATGGCTTTAAAGCTTTCGCTAGTCTTTTACATAAGGAGCTAGAAAACGCGAATTCTTTTCAAGAATTTGCAAGTTTCTGTAACTGACTTTATATATGCGTGGCTGATTATCGGCTAAGTATTCGCCAATTTCATTATTTGAGATTTTTAAATGTGCGAAGAGCGAGAAATGATAGAATTTATTTAGAAGTTAGATGCCAAACGTGGAGTAGTTGGTTCTCTTTAGAGCTCGTCGTAGGTACTTGTGGCCTTTTGCTCCCGTAAAATTGTTTCACCCCATATATTGTATAAATAATTAAAGATATTTAGTTTTAGAACGAAATTTAGTTCTCCATCTTCTTAAAAGAATTTTTTCTCTAAAGATTGGGTACACATCAAGGTTCCGTATTAAGTGAATAAGTTGTAAAGTGCTCTTAGATTTCGGATTGAGATCGGACCTTGGATCCTTACTTCTAAAGGTGGTAAGGTCTTGGATTTAAACCGTGAAGGTTCATTTTCTAAGGGTTACTATTGTATGATGTTTTGGAAACACCCGGTAATTCCGTGGTATTAAGTTATTGAGTGAAGAAAAGTTTGAGTTAAAAAAAAAAAAAAAAAAAAAAAAAAATGTGTATGTTGAGATGTATGGATTTTGTGCTTAATGTGTTAGACAAGTTGATGGCACGTGAGGTGCATGTGAATGACCCTAGATCGGGCACATGAGGTGCACGTGATGTTTCTCCACAACTGATGTCTACATGTTTGTATGAGTTCTTTAGTCTTTGATGTATGTAATAACCTTGATTTGGACCTCATTTTTAAGGCAAACTTTCTTGCAAGAAGATGGAAAACTACTTAGCGTTTTAAACTTGATATTTTTATCGGTCTAATAATTATGAAAATGAGAAGCTTATGAAGAAATTCATTTCTCTCACAAAAATAAAATAAGTAGAAACAAAAATAAGAAAATGGGAGCGAGAGGTTCTTACACAAGTAACTTCCATGAGTAGTGTTGGCATCTAATTTCTAAGTAGGTTGTGATCTCGTTTATAAGCTTAGTTTGGGAGCATGTGAAAAATCAAGAACGATGAATTTTATCCTTATGGTCACTCCTCTATGAGTTGTGTTTCTACTCTATGACCCTAAAAATTATCGATAGATAATGATTGTCAACAAAGCCGTCACTTGAATAATAAAAAAAAAAAATACAAAAATAGAATAAAAGGAAAATTCGGGGAGTTTTTAAAGCTTAAGATTTCTTGATCTCTTTTGAAAATTTTGCTACTTCTCAAAGTTAGTAAAAATAGATTGGAAATTTTCGATTTCAAAAACGTGTATTTATAACATTGCATGAGGACATTGCAATAGCTTAGTCTGGGGGAATTTGGTATGTGTTTAAACACATACCTTTTCTTGACCAAAACCGGACCAAAATAACCAAAAACCCGACCAAAATGCCAAAAGATATTGTGTTTTTGTGTTTTTGTATGTGCAGGGATGGATATCGTGAAAACCGACAAAAGACACAAGAAAATCAGGAAAGCGAGCACGAGAAACGGAAAGGCTCATAACCGGAACCGGGAACAAAGAAAATGGTCAAAAAGGCATCCGAGGTCCTCCCACTATCAAAGTTTGTCAACTCCAACCCTTAGATCATTTTTAAAAATATGGCAGCAAGGTCCCTTGAGAATCCAAAAATTACACCTATAGTCCCTTAAATTACCTAAACTTAAAACTAACCTTTAAAACATTCCGAACTTCTATACCCGGATTTAAACAAACCATCCACTAGCCCACTATCCTTTTAACACACATCAACCCAGCCCAACCTAATTCCTCTAACCCATTCCCGTACCCGATCCAGCCCTTAACCCCACACCCAATAACCCGGACAACACTTACAAGTCAAAAGAAAAAAAATAAAAATACTCACACAACCCTTTCTCTCAAACGCGCCCAAAATTACCCTCAACCCAGTTACCACTATTCACCATGAACCCTAATTACCCGACCCTCAAAATTACGGCAATTAAGGGCTAATTGGTCAAATCAAAGGGTTTCTAGAAGGTGTCAGACGTGTCAGGAGGTGTCAGAAGCAAACAAGCACACACGGGGACAGATGGCAGCTAATGATTGGTTTCTACACGTCACAATCAGTGATCCAAGGGTGCTCATCATTGGGTAATGATTAGATTATGATTATACGGCTTAGAGAGGCTTTGAAGAAACACAAGTCACGAGGATCGCCAGCGTGGCAAGACCCAGAAGGTTCGGCTGAGCACTATAAATAGGAGAGGGTTATTCCCCATTTCGTATGTAATTTTTTTAGATTAACGTTATGCTGTCAAAGTGTTTTTAGAATTTTAGTCTTATAATTCGTATTGTAATTTTCTGTTTATGTTTATTTGTTTTGATTATTGTAATTTTTAAGTTTTAATGAAAATTTAAATTTAAAGTCATTTTGAATCTGAATTCTCTTTCAGTTGTAGTTAATTTCAGTTATCATTATTTGATTTTAGTTTGTTCATCTTTGAGTTAATTTCTCATCCTCAAATAAAATATATATATATATATATATATATATATATATATATATATATATATATATATATATATATATATATATATATATATATATATATATATATATATTTAGCTTATTATTAAGCTATTTCCAGGTTTTATAAGCTTATATAAGCTTGCTAGCTTAGTGTAAGCTTTTGTTAAGTTCTATTCTATCTTTGCACAACAAATTCAAAAGTCAAAGATATAGTTAAAAAAGTCAACTGAAATAGCTGTGGGATGAGATTGTGGATTAAGCTGGATATTGGGTTTGATATTGGCTTAATAGCCTGGGTTTACATCTGAGATCATCATCATATTAGCAGGATGAACTTGTGAGTATTGTTTGATATAGTTTTCTTTTTGGTTTCTGCTTACTATTTGCTTTTCAATTAGCTGCTCTTGTTGTTTTTTTTTTTACTTTCAATTAGTTGCAAGTGATTTAGTCTTAGAGGTTTAGAACAAGATTAATATAGGTTTAGAGTTAAGATTGTAAGCTGCTTTTAGAGGATGAATGATGGCTGATGAGCTATTGGTGGTTTGAGTAATCAGTAGCTAAGCTTATTGGTCTTTTCATTTTGGCACTTTTTAAGTTAACATTAGTAGATTAATAGATCAGGTTAGCTAAATCTCAAATTGGTTAACCTTGGGTAGTGCTAAATTCGTCAAACTTGTGTTTAAGTCTGGTGCATTTTGTTTGTGGTTGCTGTTTTCACGAATCATTTTGATCGATCATAAGTGTTCGAAATTATTTGATTTTGAGTTTCTAAGTACTTCACCTAGGATAGTTTGAGTATTTTTAATTTCAAGTAGTAGCGATAACGTCTGGCCATCTAAATTTGTCACCAAAGTTTGTATCTAGACTGCTGAATTTTATGTTACTGCATGTTCATGATTTGGTGGTCTGTTTTTGCTTCAAATTGAGTTAGCAATTGAGTCTTTGTGATAGGGCTTTTTGGAATTTAGTAATCTCTACTTGTTCAGCTTTCTAAAACAGCTTTCGATTTCGAAATTGGTTGAGAATTGAGTCTTTTACAAGCTTTTGAAAAGTGCTAAATAAGCTTACTTTCTGCGTCAACTGGAGTTCATAAGTTTTAAATATTGTCAAATTTGGTCCCTAGTCTTTCAAATTTATCTTAAATCGTGCCTTTAGTTTTTAGTATTAAATCAGTTTGATAAATGGCACATTTAGTCCCTGTCTTTGTATAAAGACATTTTGAGTTTTAAACAAAGATTTAAAAATTACAAGTCCAGTCCTTGTCTTTGTTTTAACACTTTTAGATTTCAATAAAGTTTCCGAAAGTGCACTTTCAGTCCCTTGAGTTTTTATTAAACCTTTTCCTTATTTTCTTTTATAAAATTAGTTTTTATAATTTACATTTTTAGTCCCTTAGGTTTTTACTTTTTCATTTTAGCATTAATTCACTATTAGTTTTATAAATCTCGGGATTAGCCCGGGATTTGCATTATTTGATTACTTTTTGTGTGCATTTATTTTAATAGCGTAGATTGTTGATTTTAATTTTCCATATTTTAGTGTAATCAATACAAAAAAAATTATCACGTTCAATTATTCACTTCACATATTCACGACTCCGATTCGACTTATTCGCCGTCAAACCTTCGTTGGGAGAACGACCCGGGGGAATTGTATTCGTTACAATTTCTTTGGATTCAAAAAATAAAAATATAAAAATATATTACATCACTTGTCCTCAAGCAAATGCGCTTTTATTCTAATCAAAATACAAGTTAGGGGTCATTTAACACTAATATAAAAGTAATTACAACAAATAGTCGTTCCACTTTAATCATAATAAGCACGGAGATTATAGACTAGCACCTCACAAGTAGTGTGTAGATACTCACATCTCTCAAGTGTCATCAAAATAAATCTCATAAATGAAAACGGATAATATCTCTCACTACCTGTCATAGCAAATAGATTACCATAGGCTTGGGAAAGGATCGAAAACCTCCTCCACTAGGCGTAAGCACCTAAGATAAACTATCAAAGAGGGCTTTTAAATGGGTTATAACGTTAGGTGTAGGGATATGATAAACACGGTTTTGTTGGATAAGGGGTATTTTACTGGTGGCGAGTTAAAGATCTTGATTAATTACATGTACTATGCAATGTTGCTAAGCCAAGACTCGACTCAATCTTAAGCTAAAAACAAAATAACAAAAACCTAAAATAAACATAAAATAAAACGGGATGGTAGTCCGTATGTTTTTTCTACTTTTCTTTTTCTCATTTTTTTTTTGTATATATATATATATATTTTTTTTTTTTTTTTTTTTTTTGCATACACTCTTGCCCTACCATCCAAAATAATACATCAAAGGGGCGTTGCATTCCCCTTACACTTGAACTTTTACATAACTTTGCAAATAACTATTCTAATGACTCGAATTAAGATAATTGAAAAACTTGGAGTACTTTTAAAATATTTAGCACATATGGGGGTAATAAATGATGTTCTTCCCCATTACTCCATTACACTAGTACTTTACCCATGAGTCCCAATCGTCCCAAAACAATATGTACAAGGATATGACTCGACTTAGCAACCATGTAATCAACTAGATAATTAACTTGGGTTTTAAACAAATGTTGTCACAATAATGCACTAAAAATGAGTGCATACAAGGTAGGCTAAGGCGATTTGGGTGTACATTTTAGTGGGGTGTAACAAATTCTTCCTTTAAGTAAAATGCTTAAAGGTCGAAACGAAAAGATAGGCTCTGAGGGGTGTACTAGGGGTATCGTGTACTAAAAATGAGTACAACGCAAAGGGTGTAGGAGAATTACTTGACCAATGTAGCCAACGTAATTATAACAAAAACACAGGTGTAAAACAATGGGTTAATCCTAATGCCTCTTATCATGTAGTAAATCTAACTACACGAATGTAGTCTCACTTGTGGCCTCGGAATGGTCCTAACGCAAGTTCTAGAATCTAAGTGCTACCGGTACACACATCATAGCATAAATGCTTTTCCTACCAATTCTAGGGGCGAACCTCACATATTTGGGGGTGGAAAAATTTTTAGTGGTACGGTTTTTGTGCTAGTCATATAACTCCTATCCGTGAGACGCTTATTAAGATCAAAGTTTCACTCCTAAATGTTGTAAAAAATTTTAAATTTGGCACTAAAATTGCCCTAACAGGTATTTCTCTTAGCTTTATTACACATCTACTATTAAAGAAACAAAAATCAAGCGTAAAAGCATTCTCTAATCGTACTTTACCCCCCCCCCCCCCTTACACTTAAGATGAACATTGTCCCCAATGTTCAAATAACAAGATGTAAAAGTATAAGGTAAAAGAATGAAATCAAATACTCCCCTGATTCGCTCGGTGGATAATGTGGCAACACGGTTAGATCTTCTTCCAAAGTAATGTTGAAGCTCCATGACTAATGCATCGCCATAAGCTTGATCCAACAAACATTTCCTTGTCCAAAATAACCTGTTAAACCTGAGAAAACAAACACGAAAACCTGCATAACATCGGCGGGATAAACTCTATATATAAGGATATAATGCTTGTGGAATGATAATTTTGCAGATTCCTGGAGATTATAAGTTATAGATTTAATAAAAACTTTTTATGAAAACAAAACTTTCAAAAATTTCTGAAAATTAAACCTGACGCCGTCAGGTTGTAAAGCCTGACGCCATCAGAAATGATCTGACAAAATTCTCATGTTAAGTTTCCGGAAAAATTTTGGAAAAACCTATACCTTACTTCCTGCAAATCCTGCAAAACATCATTATGACTCGATACAAGCATTTGACTCAAACAAATACGAATATGTATGTTAATTTAATATTATTACGATTCATGTTCATTTGTGTTCTAATAAACCGATTTAGATTTCCCTTACACTTATCTTTTGCAAAATACCTTTATATGTAGTTAAGACGAAGTTAAAAACAAAATAAAGCATTTTCACAATTTACTTTTGAACATGAATCAATAATAATAAAATTTAAACACACATACGGAAACAAATAAAATCAAACAAATAAATAAATAAACAAACAACTAAGGCTTGCATGCAATAAAGAAAATCAATGTCACAAATGTTTAAAGGCCAACAGAGGCCTTATCCTAAAGTATTACAGACCAAATTATTCCAAATCATACAACCATAGATTAAATTGTTCAAACATCAAAACATCAAATCAAATAATCACTGGGGTGGGGGACCTTGGCGATAGTCATAGTCTGGAGGGAGGTGCCCGTAGTACCCATATGGTGGGTAGTCCTGCTTACGTCCCGGGAAAGGGTCAATCTGCAGGTGTGGGTCCAACTGATCACGTGTAGATAAATGCTGCATCTGACGAACAGTGTGATCGTACATCCAGTCAAACCTCTCGTCCACCCGGGTCCTCCAAGTATCAACCTGGCCCATCCATGCCCCCTGGTGAGCCTGCCAATCCCCTCTGCTCATGTGCCGGTAGTAATCTGCTGTACAAGCCTCATAACCCCCATGCTGCTGCTGCTGCTAATGCTCCTCCTCCTCATCATCCCCACCATCATCACTCTCAGCTTCGTCTGGATGATACCACATAAAGGTCCCATCATGCATCTCCATAACCACCTCCATCTGCTTCAGGGACCTAACCTTCACTGTCCTGCATGCATCACCACTCAAATACCTCATGACCTCGGGCCTGAGGACTCCATAGGATCGGGCCAGCCGGGTGATAAACATCCCACCATAAATCCTGTCTCCTTCCCTTTCCCCCACTCCACCATGCAGAAAGCTAGCAACCCAAAATGGGATGTTGCAGTAAACCTCATTTGAGTAAATGGTGTACAGGTAGAAGAGGTCTGAAGCAGTGACACGGTGGTGAGAGCTGTGGCGCCCTGTCAAGCTGTAGGTGAGACATCTATGGGTCAACCTAACCCTAGGCTCCCTGATTTGAGATGCCACAGTAGTCGAGGTGTACATCCCATCCCCAATAGTAGGCCAGAACATGGAACATCTAAAATCATTCCTCATCGACTCTCCATGCAACAACCTAGGCATGAACCCTGCTTGAGTGGTTTCATGTTGACTATACAACCCAAGTCTCCATCCAAACTCAGTAACCGAGCACGTCCTAAGCTCACCCCCCAGCCTGAAGTAGATTGTGGTTCTGCCCACATCGGTCCTTGCCTCAGCCATGTCAAAGTGAAAAGTGGCAAAGAATTCACGTACCAATTCGTCATAGACCGGCTCTTGAATTCTAAACAGGCTTTCCCACTGAGGGCCGGTAAACTCATCCGTCTGAAAGCTTTGGAGAAAGGTTTGCTCAAGACCTTCCCTCCTCAGAAAGCTCCAATCTACCACGGCCCTATTCTCAACCTTGTGTTGTAGCAATTGGGTGTATTTAGTCGTGGCCGCATCGTCATCAAAGACACCCCAACTGAGGACCGTGTCGCCAAAGTTCCCTTGTTGAGATCGAGAGGAACTCCCTCTGCTGGGTCGTTGACACTTACTCATTATCACGTGGAGATTGTTAACAAAAGTCGGTGAATTTGACCTTGAAAATTCGTGGGTGGGGTTGGAGTGGATATGGTTTGTGGGGTTTGTGATGAAAGTGATGGAAGTAAAGTTATTATTGCTGTGCAGACGGGGCGACGGCGTCACGTTCATAGTCTGACGCCGTCAGACTAGCGTAATTTTCCACTTTGTGCCAGTTTACAAATGAGCCCCTTGTACTTTAAGGGAGCAGCTAGTCAGGGTCAATAATCCTGATAGCTAGTCTCGTTAACAAGTTCCTCCTGGGTCAAATGTTTTGTTACTGTCACGGGATGTAGTAAAATGTTGGAAAGGGCCGGTTAACGTCTCATTCAGGTTCCAATTTCCATCACGGCAGGTATTCAGGGAGTGAGAGGAACTTTTCCAGGGGGTTTTCGAAATGAGGGTGTGCTTTAATTGAGTTCTTCTCACACCTGGCTTAAAGCCAAAAGATCGTTTCCTAGCTTCATGAAAGTTAGGGAGCGTGGCAACCATGCTTCCCACGAAGATGCTATGATCTTGAGAATTCTCTTTCTCGCGAGGGGATCCAAATGGATAAGAAGGTTTTAAAGGTGAAGGCTCAGGGAGAGGGGTTTCATCATCCCATTCGTTGTATGGTTCATTAGGGACCGGGAGTTCAAAGATCTTCTCGATCTTTTTGTGTGAAGCTTCTTCCCTAATTTTCTCCTTTATTCTCGCGATAAATTTTTCTGCTAGTTCCATGAACATATCTTGGGTGTTTTTCAATTGAGTCTCTAATTCCAGGATCCGTTTTTCTTGGTTGTTCACGAAAGTTAGCATTATCCCTTCAAATTCATCTTGTCGTGAGAATTGATGAAATGTATGTTTACCAATTGTGTTCATGCACTCATTGGGATTTTCATTAGCCATAGGTGTCTCGGCTTTCATTAATTTCTCAACCTGCCTTTTTATGTTTTCGAACAGCTGTTCTTGGGTTGCACTTATGCAATTTAAAGTCCCTTCTTCCGAGAACGTTGAGTCATTCCATTCTTCTTCTTCGTACTGTGCTAAGTCCTCAATGACTTCCCAGCACTTATCGACACTGAGCCTGCTCAGCCTCCCATTGGCAGCGTAGTCTATGGTTCTTCTAGTTTAATGGTTTACGCCATCATAAAATAGTTGGATTTGTAGCCTAGTATCCATGCCATGGTGAGGGACTTTTTGGAGTAAGTCCTTGAATCGAGTCCATGCCTCGTAGAGGGTTTCGCCTTGACGTTGTTGGAACATCAAGATATCATTCCTTAGCTTGGTAGTTCTTCCCGGTGGGAAAAACTGAGCAAGGAAACGAGTTGTGAGATCATCCCAAGAGGTGATAGATCCTGCGGGTAGACGCTCTAGCCATTGACTAGCTTGGTCCCGCAAAGAGAATTGAAAGAGACGCAGTCGGGTCATCTCTCGAGTGGCAACATCAAGGTCTATAGAATCAACAATTTTGAGAAAGTCCTTGAGATGTTGATTAGGATCTTCAGAACGAAGTCCATGGAATGCGCATCCGCTTTGCACCAACCGGATGGTGTCGGATCGCAAGGGAGTGACATTGGCTCCTTGAGTGAGCTCAATGGTGTTTCGATAGCCTTGGTGGCTAGGACGGGAATACTCTCCTAAGGTACGGGCTCTAGGAGGTGGTGGTGGGTTGTTGGGATCGAGGATATTACCACCTTCCATAATCTCGGATGGTAATGGTTACGAACACAGAAACGAAGAAAAAAGATAGACTAAAGAAAACCTAGAAAAAGAAAATAAAAATCTCACTAGAAAGGAATCTAGTGAGTAGACCTATAAAATAAAAAATTCAACCTAAACAATAACTATTCCCCGGCAGCGGCGCCAAAAACTTGATGCGTGGTTTTGCAACCTTACAACAGGTTTTACCTCTCAAGGGATCTCAAGAGGCTTACAACCCCACCAGGCAGTGTACCTGACCGATGTAGTATAGTGTAGTGGTAAGTACGGGGGATTGATTGTTCTCCACAGGGAATAGTGTCGTTAGGATTGAAAAACTATTCTAATAGGTCTAAGGGTGAGGGAAGATTCTTTTTGTATTTTTATAATTTTTTATGAAAGCAAGTAAAATATCGGGTTTGAAAGAGTGGGCGGAATTAGTTGCTAGTCAACTAACCCAAATAACTATGATTGCAAATAAAATAAAATAACGAAAATGAAAAGGTGGTAAAACTTATATAGAGAGAAATGTGTTTACTTAGATTTCCTTACTCCCTAACTATCTTTTACCGGTTGATTAGTGTGTATTAATTGCGTGGATGACGGGTGTATTCCTTAATACCAATCGTGGGGTGGCGTACGTACTTCCCCAACTCTATGAGCTCCTACTTCACTCCTATGTCGAGCCGGCTAGGAAGCTCCTAACATGGGATCACTAGAATTCGCTCATGCATTAAATACAACCATAAAAACCTTAGTACGCATTGGTTCATGTTTCTTAAGACGTTCAAGCAAGTTACCGTATAGGAAGTTAGCCAGTTTTCTTAAGCCTAACATAGATGAACAATCATCCAATACAATTAATAACACACTAATAACCAATAATCAATAGCTAGGTTTCATTAGATCTAAGCAAACACAAGATAAATCTAGCCTAGCATGTTAATCAAAAGACAAGAACAAGATGTAATCAAACAACACATAGACATATTGAATGATTAAATAATCACTTATCTTCAATTAAACATGGGAGATCCAAGGGTATGAAAACCCTTAAAAATGGCAGAAATTCGTCTAGGGTTTCTCCTCCAAAGTTACACACAATAAGTTCCACACTAATGACAAAAAATTGCAAAACTATATATAGAGTTTAAGGGCTGACGGCGTCACGTTGTAGATCCTGACGCCGTCACCTCGCCGCTTTTAGGGTTCCCGGATGGCCTTCCTGACGCCGTCCCTCTTTAGTGCTCCAAAATCCGCTCTGGCCTATCAAGGCTTGACGCCGTCCTTCTTTAAGTTAAGCCGTGACGACCTTGATCACATTAAAGGGTGACGCCGTCAGATTTTTCATGCAAAATTCTCTGGCTTATCATGAGTAATTTTCATATCCATCTTTTTTTGCCAAGCCGTGACGCCGTCTGGGGAAATTCCTGACGCCGTCAAAGGTACTTTTCAGCCGATTTTGAGACTTTGTCGTTTTCTTCACTTTTATGCTCCAAAAACGTCCAAAATGCTTCCTTTTCCAGATTTCTTCTCCAAAGTACCTAAAATGACAAAAGGAACGATTTAGGGCAATATTTGATCAAATAAATACGATTTAGGGCTTAAATGACCCCCTAAAAGCGGTACACTTTTCGCTTCATCACATACACAGCCACATCAAAGATGGCAAGCTTTAAAGCTCAGGCTTTAAAATACCCTTCTGATTCTAAACAGAAACAGAAACAAAAGGCCAAGCCTTTTGCACCTTGCCCTCACTATGGATTCAATGACCACCTTCCTAAGGATTGTCTAATGGACAATAGTTGTGAAATTTGTGGAGATCCTACTCATGACACCTCAGGACATTATAAGGTCATTCAGACCAGAAGAGATATGACCAAGTCATCGTCTCAATCTACTGAGTCTACCTCTGCAATCAAATGCAAAACCTGTGGTAGCTCAGTCCACTCAACCACTGACCATGAATCAATTGTCACTTTTAGAAAGACCACCAAAGTCAAGCCCTCCAAGATGTGGAGTCCTAGAAAGAACTAACTCAGTTTACCATTTGTGCAGAGGAATGCCCAGGAACCTGTTTGGCATCTAGATAGTGGATGTTCAAGGAGCATGACTGGTGTGAAAGAGTATCTGCACAAATATGTGGATGAATCAGGACCCAAAGTGATATTTGCTGATAATTCATCATGTCTCACTGAAGGTTATGGCTCAGTAAACTGCAATGGTATAGTCTTTACTAGGATAGCTTATGTTAATGGTCTTAAATACAACTTGATCAGTGTCAGTCAACTATGTGATGCAAAATACATAGTTCAGTTTGATGATAAGAAAGGAACCATCTTCAATGCAAATAAGGAAGTTGTCCTTAGTGCACCAAGAAAACAAGATGTTTATGTGTTAGACATGTCCAGTCTAACTTAGAATGGAACTTGACTCTTTACTAAGGCCACTGAAACCCTTAACTGGCTTTGGCATAAGAGACTCTCCCATCTGAACTTCAAAAACATAAACAATCTTGTGAAACAAAACAAGGTCCTTGGCTTACCATCACTTGTGTTTTCAAAGGATAAACCATGCTCTGCCTGTGAAAAAGGTAAACATCATAGAGCATCCTTTAAAACCAAAAAAAAATTTTACATTAGAAACTGCCTTCATCTTCTCCATATGGATCTCTTTGGGCCCATCAGTCCTAGATCTATTAACCATGAGAAGTATACTCTAGTCATTGTGGATGAATACTCAAGATACACTTGGGTTTACTTCCTGATCAAAAAGAGTCAGGAAGCTGAAACAATCATGTCCTTTGTCAGGAACATTGAAAATCAAAATGACATCAAAGTCAAACAGATTAGGACTGACAATGGAACAGACTTCAAAAACTATGAACTTGAATGTTTCTGTGATGAGAAAGGAATTTCCCAAAAAATTTCCTCTCCTTACACACCTGAACAAAATGGTGTGGCTGAAAGGAAAAATAGAACACTCATTGAAGCAGCTAGGACAATGCTAAATGGATCAGTCCTTTCCAAACACTTCTGGACTGAAGCAGTAAAAACTGCCTGTTACACACAAAACAGATCCATCATTGTCAAGAGACATAGCAAAACCCCTTATGAGTTATTCAAAGGAAGGATCCCAAACATCAGCTACTTTCATGTCTTTGGGTGTCCTGTGTTTATTCATAACCACAAGGATCACTTAGGGAAATTTGATGCCAAAGCTGATGATGGATACTTCCTAGGATACTCTCTTATCTCAAAGGCCTTCAGGGTGTTCAACACTAGGAGACAGCAAACTGAGAAAATATTCCATGTTACCTTTGATGAAAGCACTGATGTAATCAGTGTCTCTAACACCTCAGTGGAAGAGATAGGCATTGATGATTCATCAAAATACCCTCCTGATGAACATCATCCTGACAATGGTCCTTCCACTCAGTACCAAGCAAATACTGACATCTCCTATTACATTATCCCTCACAACCTTCCTTACCCAACCATCACTGAGTTTGTTGAAGCACAAAGAAGTACTGATGCAATCATTCAGTCTGAACACAGTGCTCAGGAACCAAACAATCATAGTGATGAGTCAACCCACTCAGACACTCAAGATGCTGAAGATCTTCATGTGTCTGATCCTGACCCTACCCATCAAGCCTCCTCAAGTTCTAATCAGTTCCCAAGACCTCAGGATAGTTGGACTAGGTCTCAGGATATAGAACTTGTGAATATAATTAGAGAGCCTACTGAAGGCATGCTCATTAGAAGCATGGCTGCACAACTAAGAGCAGCCTCAGCCAATGAATGCCTATTTGTGGACTTCATCTCCACAATTGAACCCAAAAGTGTCAAGGAAGCACTTAATCATCTAAGTTGGGTTCAGGCCATGCATTATGAACTGGAAAAATTTGACAGAAACAAGGTAATGACCTTGGTCAAATGTCCTGAAGATGTTTCAGTCATTGGCATGAAATGGGTGTTCAAAAACAAATCTGATGAAAATGGCATAGTCATTAAAAACAAAGCCAGACTTGTAGCCAAAGGCTATAACCAACAAGAAGGCATTGACTATGAATAAACATTTGCACTAGTGGCAAGGATGGAAGTCATCAGGATCTTCCTTGCCTTTGCAACCTACATGAACTTCAAGGTGTACCAAATAGATGTTAAAAGTGCATTCTTAAATGGGTCACTGAAAGAAGAAGTTTATGTTCAGCAACCTCCTGGATTTGAAAGCCATGAGTTTCCTGACTATGTCTGCAAGCTTAACAAAGCCCTTTATGGACTGAAACAAGCTCCCAGGGCATGGTATGAAACTCTCTCAGCCTTCCTGATCCAAAATAAATTTGTCAGAGGCAAGATAGACAACACATTGTTTATCTACAGGACAAATAATGATGTCATACTTGTACAAGTATATGTTGATGACATCATCTTTGGCTCAACAAGTTATAAACTTTGCAAACAGTTTGAAAAAATTGATGGCAAAGAAATTTGAAATGAGCATGATGGGAGAACTGACTTACTTCCTTGGTCTGCAAATCAAGCAGACTGATAAAGGAACCTCTATCAGTCAAGAGAAGTATGTCAGAAGCCTACTGAAGAAGTATGAGCTCAGTGACTGTGCCTCAGTCAATATTCCCATGGTTCCACCAAACAACCTTGGTCTTGACCTTACTGGAAAACCAGTGAATCAAACTCTTTTTAGAGGAATGATTGGGTCACTGATGTATCTACTTGCATCAAGGCCTAACATCCAATTCTCAGTGTGCTTGTGTGCCAGATATCAATCTGACCCAAGAGAATCTCATCTCACAGCTGTGAAAAGGATACTCAGGTACCTGAATACTCCAAACCTTGGATTATACTATCCAAAATGTTCAGGCTTTGATCTCAAAGGATACTCAGACTCTGACTATGCTGGATGCAACATGGACAGAAAAAGCACCTCAGGCTCCTACCAAATCCTTGGTGGGAAAGTAGTCTGTTGGAGTGCTAAGAAGCAACAATCAATTGCCATGTCCTCAGCTGAAGCTGAATATGTTGCAGCAGCAAGCTGTTGTGCAAATGTACTCTGCATGAAAAGTCAACTCAGTGACTATGGAATCCAGTATAAGATGGTTCCCATATTTTGTGATAACACAAGTGCAATTTCCATCTCAAACAACCCTGTTCTTCATCAGAGAACAAAACACATTGATATTAGATATCATTTCATCAGGGACCATGTCATGAATGGTGACATTGAATTACACTTCATTCCTACTGAATATCAGCTAGCTGATATATTCACCAAACCATTGGATGAACCAACTTTCACAAGACTGAAAGCTGAACTAGGAATGTTGGATATTGAGAATCAGTCCACTGATTGAATCCATCCAACTAAGTGTAAATTCTGAAAACCTCAGGTCCCTGACTCAATGTGTTCCTCAGTGAAAAAGATCACTGAATCACCTACCCTGAACTCCTGAACCTCAGGAACTAAACCCAAGTTTCTGAACCCTTAAACCATCAGGAACTAAACCCAAGTCCTGATCAAACAGGTTCATTGAATGAAGAGTCATTAGGGCCCTCAGAAGACATTCAATGCTAACTTAAATGCTCTAAGTATCTAGTTAGTAAATGTCCGAGGTTCGTAACTGAATTCTTATTTAATATAAGAATATTTGTTCCTTTGCCTTTCTGGCATGCACCTCATGGGCCCCCACTTTCCCACTTGGCATTCAATGCCTCTCCAATCACATAACAGATATGTGATGACTGAACCCTGCAAATCACACTTTTGGCAAACGGCACAACTGTTCACCTCGACAGTTGCGCAAAATAGGGCAAGTGGAGTGGTTGAGCATTAAATGCGGATCTCAAACATTTTTATACAAAACAGTTTTCAAAAATCTCTTTTGAGAAATTAAAAACCGCTTAATGCCCAAAACACCCTCCACTCCACTTCCCTATAAATACCCCCGAACAAAATAACACACACATGTTTTTTTTTAGAAAATCTTAAGCAAATTCTTGCCCTTTTTCTTTCAAAAAAAAAAAAAAAAACTTTGTGTGTGTGTTTAATCTTTAGAAACCCAGACAAGTTTTTTGTTCTTGCAAACCCAAGACCTCCCAACAAAAAAATGGCTACATCTAAAGCTATCAAATACGCCCCAAATGTGGAATTCCTCATCGAGGGCGTAGACATGACCAAGAACAACGTGGTAGGAAACTTTGCCTACCCCAAAAAGTTTTGGGCGTACAAGAATGTAGTTAAATACCTTCAAAACTGATTTCTTGCTACGGCGTTCACAAAGACCCCCTCAGTCATATACAATGACTATTTGAGGGAATTCTGGTGTACAGCAGTGGCAACTAGCCCTGAAGACACCAAAGACTCAATTATCACATTCTCAGTGATGAATGCGAGAAGGACCCTCTCCCTAGATTACCCAACCTTCATCAAGGCCACAGGTCTTGATTTCACTGAGAACTATGAGTCCAACCCCACTGACCAAGAAGTAAAGGCCGAATTGCTTTTACTAGGGCCACATGACCCAAAACAACCTGATGTGGCCTCAGGAACCCTTTTGGCCAAAGCGCCTATCGTCAAAACCTGGTTCCATCCTGTCTGGAGGATCCTGATGACTTTTGTCATTCAGGTCCTTGGGGGAAATAAATCCTCCACGGAGCAATTGAACTCATCACAACAATTGATGGTGTTCAGTCTCCTAGAGGGTAGAAAAATAGACATCGGAGGAATAATCTTCCGTGACCTCGTGGCCAAGCTCTCAGGAAAATCTAGGCAAAGACACATGTCTTACCCTAGGTTCATTTCCTGTGTACTTCAGGACTTACTTGGCTCTGAGTATATTAGGCCTGACGCTCAAGGATCTAAACCTGACGTCCTACACAAGGCCAATTATACGAGTGGCATTACTGAGGTACAACCAGTCGCCCTGACCGACTACATGTTGGTAATCATTCAGGGTGCAAACGCTATCTCACCAATTCCTTCTCCTACAAAGGAGAAGAAGAAAAAGAAGGCAGGGACCAAGAAGGTGGTGAGACCCACACCACTCGCCCTTGGATCTTCTGCCTCAGAGCCCAAAGAAGGGAAAACAATGGCCAAGACCTCAAAGACACCCATCATTGAGACCCTCTTGACCTTAAAATAAATGCCAACGGAGGACACTGAGCAATCATCCTTAGTGTCCTCGGGCAAAACCCTTCCTCATGGCTCTTCTGACAAAAACAAGTCAGGAGGGTCAAGAATTATCCAACCCTCACATCCCGATGAAGGCACTGATAAATCACAATCTGTTCCTGAGGGAGAAAAGGGTCCTGAATCCTTGGTAGGGCAGCACTACTTTACTGAGAAGGGGACCCACACCCAATCACATCCCATTCACGGCTCTGAGAAATCACACTCAGAGCCTCAGGGAGTCAAGGACCCTAAATCTCCAAAAGGGCAGTACAACCCTGATGGGAAGGGGGTCCACTAACAATCACAAAGTGTGCCTAGCGATAGTACTGGAAAACACCCACCAGTGCTTGAAGTCGCACATGGGGATAAAGACTCAGGGGGCATGCAACCACCCACTGATATGGAACCACAACCCCCTCAAGGTGGATCCATTCCCTCGGGAACTGACTCCAAAAGCCAGGCTGAGCAAACCCACTCAGTTATTATGGCAGGGTCAGGACCTGACCACACCCAGTTGCAGATTCAGTCCATGGCAGATTTTCAGGCTGTTCTCTTTTCTGATGATGAGCTCAACAATGACAGTGAGGAAGAAATCTTTGAGGCAGGTGATGATCTGGACACTGATGCACAACCCACTGAACAATCGCATCAGTCTTCTCCACCACAGGCTGAAGAATCAGCATCTCAGGCTGATCATTCATCGGACTCTAAATCATCCTGCCCAGCCAATCTCAGGAAGTATGACAACATTGTTCCTCTCACTGAAAGACAGTTAGTCAAGGGTTCTTGCAAAAAGCCAACAATGCTCTTTTTAGTGGGCTCACTAAAGAACTTTTTGATCAACATTATGAAGCTGCAGTTCATTATGTAAACCTGAAGGAATCCGTTGAAGCTTATCATGATGACATTAATGAGCAACAATCAGGGATTGCCTACTCCTTGACAACTCTTGATCAAAACCTTAAAATGTTCAACGCTACTCTTACCAGCATTACGAAGAGCGTTGCAACTATTCAAGAGTCAGTAAAAGATGACCCTGAGCTCAACAAGAAGATTCCTCAGGCATCTGAGACCTATCAGCAACAGTCAGCTCAGTTCACTGAGCTTGTCAACATGCTGACATCCTCTAACCTTCAGGGTCTCAGCTCTTCAGTGGACTCCATCAAGTCTTCCCTGGTTCTTATGGAGGCACATTTAGCATCTTGGGCTAAGTCTTCGAATTCCTTGGCCTGGAATCTTGGGCCTCGAATGACTGCTATAGAGACCTCTCAGGCATCTCTTGAGGCAAAAGTGACCACTCTTCAGCAAGATACCTCAGAAATCAAAACCATGATGACTGAGATCTATCAGGCTTTTAAAGGTCATGCTGCTCCCTCAACTTTAGTGAGCACTCCAACTCTTGCTCTCACGATGGCTCAAGCAACAGTTGAGGGGGAGAAAGTCACTGAAGCATCTTCCAGCCAACCTCCTTCTCACACTGAGGGGGAGATACCACCAACTCAAGCTCCTAAAACAACCCCATCATCTACTCACCAAGATAAAGGCAAAGGCATCCTCACAACAACAGAGCCTCAACCTACACCAAAATTGGTGCCTGCTTCCTTGGAGAGAAGGCCTGACCCTGATGAACCAGTCAAGGTCCCTTATGAAATAAATGGAGTGTTGTATCATCTCACAAAGGCTGAAATTCAGGCTCATATGGAGAAGGAAGAAGGGTTAAAGAAAGCAGCCGAAGAAGAAAGGCTGAACAAGTCTGCTCTCATCCAGGTGGTCAATGAAGAGGCTGAAAAGCTTTGAATACAACCACAAACCCTTGCTGGAAGAAAAGGTGGTGAGAGCTTTTTAAAAGCTTAGGATGCTGAGATGATTGCTCTCATGCAGAAAAGGGATGAAAGATTGAAAAAGGCTGAAGAGATAAGGAAAAAGAGAATTGAGAGGTACCAGTGGGTTATGACAAGCAGATTGAGACCTGAACCAATCACTGATGTCAAGATTCATCAAAATACCAAGCCTGCTATCCTTAGTGTCTTCAGAGGTCCAGAAAAGAGACACTTTGAGGTTCATGATCCCTTTAGATTCTCTGACTTTGGGATCACTGAATTGGATTAATTGGGTCCAATAATACTAAAAAAGTAGAACATAGTTGTCAAAGATCTGATGAAATCCCTGAAGCTAAGATATGACAAACTGACAGCAACACCTGATGAACTTGGTATTCCCTCTCTTCTCCCAGCTCCAGCCAATCAGCCTACTCCCTCTCAGTCCTCTAGAAGAAAGAGGAAGAAAATTGAGTCTGAGCCTGAGATCAAAGTTCCTGGCATTGAATGAAACAGAACCCTCCCTGAAGGAGTTACATTTATGAACAACTTGGTCATTGAACAACCTGAGAGAGGTCTCTTCTTCACTGATGTGTTTTGTAACCACTCGTAAAATTTTCTATTTACTTTACAGAATTATTATCCTTTTTCCACGGGTAATTTTTTTTTATTTAAATGTATCTCTTATCTTATGTGACATAGATCACATCATTGATAAACGTGCTCCCACAAGACCTGCCTAACAAATCTAATGTTTATTTTATAAACATCATGATATAAAAATATTACAGAATACCATTTACCACTTTACGATAAAATCCTTAACAAAACATTCATTATTTGAATAGAGCTCCTATGAAACCCTAAAATTTACCACAACACCAAATATGAACAAAAAAATCTCATAACATAAAAATATAACGTATCTGAGTTAATGTACAAGTTACTAAAGCACCAGAAACCCTAATTCTATTTTATTCCCGGTAAAACCCTAATTTCACCTAAGTGTTATTTTATGCATTCAAATCACAAACCCTAATTTATTTCTAAAATATTTTTATAAAATATTAAGTTTACAAGTTATTTAAGCTATAGTAAAAGTCATTTATGCATAAAATCATTTATTTACAAAACCTTTATTAAAATCTCATTTATATTATTTTTAAAGCACAAAATACAAACCATTTATGCATAACTTTTATAAATTATATTTTCTAAACTCCTTAATTATTTTTACAAGTCTTTTAGCCCAAGGTACAAGTGTCTAATGCACAACAACTATAAATTCTAATTATTTGCTTATAAACTTAATAAAACCTAACAAATAATTTTTATAAACTAAATAAATGTTAAAACTATATTTTCTTAAATCATAAACTTTTGTACAACTCAATTAAGCATATATTACAACCTTCATAAGCTCAACATATTTTCCTTTTATTTCTTTAATAAGTCGATTCATACAAATATATAAAGGACCATAAATATTTTTCTAAGTAACAAGACACTCAAACTAAATTAGTACCTTCTCTAAACCCTAGATACAACCTACCAAAGCTCCTTGTACAACAATATAAAGCACCATTCGATCCCCTTCCCTAGAACCTAGTTCGATCCCAACTTAGAAACCATAACTAAATTACATCCTAATGGTACATTGTATCTAGCCCTAGACATACCTCATGCCCTCTCCTAAAAACACCTCCACTTGTCACCCTTCTTCTCCAAGAACTTCTCCTATTGGTGGTTAAAACCCATGGCAACCAAACCGGCCACATCACCACCATTTCTCCCTCCTCCTCCTCCTATCCAAGTGGCATATCCCCTCATTTCTGTCAGCCCTTGCTCCCTTATCATGTCCCTCTCATCAAAGTAACAAAACCCTAATTCCTACTTCTATAAATAGCAGCCATGTTTCACCCTTTCATCTCACACCACCACACGACCAAACATCAAACCCAGTCCCTTTCCATTTCAATCCTGAACACAGCCCTAAATACACTCTCAACATCAGCCATAGGAAGTCCAGAAGAGGAGAGAATCATAGTGCTCAAGAAACAACTTCCTTTCACCCTATCAAACCCTAGCGAGCCACAAACACTAAGTAAGTCTCAATAACTCTTTTAAATTCATTCATAATTACTTTATATTATCTAAAAAGTAATAATATACATCCTATAATAACAAACCTAATCAAAAATATCCAAGTTTCTATTCTTGTTTCTTGTCTGCTCAACAGTAACCCCAAACGCACCCTAGGTTTTTGAATATTTGTTTAAACAAATCAATAATGAGTAAAATATGTTAAGATTTATTAAATAACATCATTACATACACGAAAAACTAATAGGAAAACCCTATAATCACTAAAACCCTTATCGAGTATTTTCCTGTGTTCTATATCGACCAAACATCACCCTCAACACCCAACTTTGGACTTGAAAACCGACACCCAAATGACCTTATAAATTTCTAGTTTTCGGCATAAATAAAGTCCACCCAGCTAGCTTGAGTTACGAAAAAAAATTTCGAAAAACGATCCATTTTCCAAGGAGATATTGAGTCTTGAAAATTGTCATGTATCGCTAAATAGAAATAAATTTTTCCAGTTATTTGATTTCCAGTTCTGTCGCCCATGAGCCCAACTTGCACCCTATTTTTCGAACCCTATATGAACTCTAAAAATTCTTTCTTTTTGGTATGTTAGAGTCGACCTAGCAAACTTTATTTAGAGATAAAAATCATTGAAAATGAATTGTTTTTCAAAGAGATATCGAGTCATGAATTTGGCTTCATATCGCTAGAGTTAAAAAGAGATAACCAGTTATTTATTTTTCTATTCTAGTCGACCCAACCTACCAATTTCCTACCAAGTTTTCGAACCCATTTAGACCTTTAAAAATTCTGAGTTTTTGGCAAACTAGAGTTCATATAGTGAACTATTTTTAGAAAGAAGAATTTTGAAAAACCGTCGAATGGTTCAAAAGTTATTCAAGTCCAAACTTTAGTCTATCGCTAGGTCTAGAACAAGTTTTCAGATTTATAGAAATAGGTTCGAACCACCCAACTTTTGAAGTATTTTTCGAATACCAAACGACTTCCATAAATTATGAAAATTGACATGTTTAAAGTCGACCTAGGTGGCTTTTTATAGGAACCGAGAGTTCGTTAAATGATCCCGTTTTCATCAAGTTATTCGCATCCAAAGATCTAGCCAAGTCCTATATTTCATAAGTGTGATTTTATTAATTTAAAGTTTAAATAGGCTGATTTTGTAAACTTTTCTAATCAAGGGTATTTTCTGTCAAATAACAAATAAAAAGGGGTGAAATTGTTATTTCTGAAACTTGAGGGTAGAAACTGTCACTTTCCAAAAGTCCAGGGTGTAAACTGTCATTTAACCAAACCTTAGGGATTAAAACGTAACTTTTCCTAATCAACATTTTCATCCTTTCTATTTTGTTTTCCCAACTCAATATTAACATAACAAACCAAACACAAAACTTACAGATAAAAGATAAGATAAAATCTTACTTTTGAAACTACATATTGGCTCAAATAAAATATTTAACCATAAACCAAACAACAAAACATAACGAAACGAAATAAACATATAATCATCAGAAATGATTACTAAATATTGGCATAACAACCCAGGTTACATTGTCCGGAGACGTTTATCAACTTTCTTTCATTTGTTTTCCATCCAGACTGATCAGGTGAGTTCATATCCCCTATTTTACATGTTTTTGAATTACTTTTGGGGGAGATACATGCTTTTATACTCTAAACTTTTATATGGATTATCGTGAGTTCGTAACCCCTTCTTTCACTTGTTTTAAATTACTTTTGGAGGAGATACATGCTTAACTATTTTTATACTCTAAACTTTTATATGGATTATCGTGAGTTCATATCCCCTATTTTACATGTTTTTTTAATTACTTTTGGGGGAGATACATGCTTTTATACTCTAAACTTTTATATGGATTATCGTGAGTTCATATCCCATATTTTTACATGTTTTTGAATTATTTTGGGGGAGATACATGCTCAATTATCTGTTTTTACTTTCATAAGCAATTCTAAGTTTTCATATATTGATATAAATTTCATAGCCCTTATTTTCATATGATATGAATTAAATTGGCAAGATTGGCAAACGCTGTTTGCATTTACAAGAATTATGAATCACTAAAGGACTTTTTCCCATATTAAACACAAGTAATTTCCCAACGTTATCCTTATTTTATTGCCTTACGCTAAGTTAACCTGAAATATAAGTCCTCCCATCATGAACCTCTAATCACCGACTCTCTTAGGGTGAGCGCGAATATTATGGATAGTACTATCGGGCTGACAACCCCTTTGTGTTACCGTAACGTAACCCAAAGCATTATATTTGAGATGAATAAAGAGATGTGGCAATCTCCTACCCGGGGGCAAGGTTACCTACATTTAATTATGGGGTAACTAATACATCATTAGCTTATGACTGTTGATGTTCTGTTAATGTTTTGCGTTTCATGAGGCTTAGCGCAATAAAATATATTTTTCCCTAATGGTAATTGTATGTGTTGCAATTATTTTCATCTAATCTTGTGTTTAAATGGTTTGAACTGAACTGAACGAAGTATATCCGAATAACTGAAAAAGGGCTTATTTTTCGAAATATGAAAAGAGCTTATTTTCTCAAATATTGAAAAGGGCTAATTTCTGAATAACTGGAACCAACATAATTTCTGAATAACTGAAACGGATTATTTTCACTTATAAAACTTTATGAATTCACTCAACCTTTGTGTTGACGTTTTAGCATGTATTCTCAGGTTATCGGAAGCATGGATTGGCACGGGATTGGCTATGGACTATGTTATCATTCAAACTAATAATATATTTTTATAAATGTATCTTGAGAACCTCCTGCTGGGACCTGCATATTGTAACTCTGATATAAATGAATGATAACAATTTTATCAAAGACGTCTCATTTTCGAGTCGTTTTCTATTATCATGACTGTGAACTGTTTAGTAACTCCCCAACTTATATTTCCGCTGCGAATATCGAAAACGGGGGTGTTACAGAGTGGTATCAGAGCTCATGGTTATAGAGAACCAAGTGTTTTTAAACATTGGACTATAACCGCGTTTTCAAAAATAAATAAACTTACATCATAAAGTCCTATGCCTTCCGTGCCAGGTATGTTTCAGTATTTAGAACATCCTTTATTACAATTATTTGGCATTAATAATTCCCCAATCTGGTAACTATTTTATTTGCTTTATTTGCAAATATTAGAATTGCTTATTTTTATTTTTACGGGTTACTACAGTATCATGTTCCCCGAAACTCCCGAACTTAACGAAACAGATCTCCGTACTATAAGTACACCACCTACCGACTCCCTTAGGAAATCCCCATCTGATGAAAAGTTTATTGGTTGCCCAACAACATTTGATGTTGGACAAAATTCACGCCAAGAAATAATTCAGAAAGATGATGAATCGAATCCTCTAGAACCTAATACTCCCGAAACCCCGATACTAAACTTCCCAGATGCTATATCTACGCCTAATTCCCCTGAACCTAAAGATCCCATGTGGACTCTTCTTTATGAACACGCCAGTATTCTCGACAATCACGCTAAACATTTGGAGGAGTTACCACATTTACATTTCGAATGGTACGACCGTAATTTCGACACTTTGTTTAAAAGAACAAATGATGAAAGAAGAACGGTGTTCGACTTGGAAGCAAGCGTTGAACGAATGAAGAATACGCACGAACATAAGTATAAAAGCCTAGATTATAGGATTCGGCATGCGAGAAGGGAAAACAGTCAACTACGTGGCAGAGTAGCAGAGATTGAGAGAACCCTATGGGCGGCCAGAGAGACGGCAATCTGTCAGGGTCAGAAGATTTTCACTCTGGAATCTATGCTGGACAGTCAGATAAAGGTGAATACGGAATTTCAGGAGCGTTTCTTGGAAATGGAAATTTCACAACTACAACTTGAGAATGAAATTAAGCTTTTACGTCAAGAATGTGGCTGATCTCAAACTCATGTGTAACAAAGTTGTGTTTACTGTACCAAATAGTATTTGGTTAGGTATTTCATGTATTTTCCAATATACCTGAAATATTCAGAGTTTGTAATCAATCAATAAATGTATGACAAATATCTTTTGTTATATATTATTGTTGAGAATAAATTCCTTTCCATCATGTCTTACTATAATGCTGTGCATTTAAGTAATGACTTCCCTTAAAATCTTATCATTTGTTTAATAAACAAATGGTTTAGTATAAACTATACCTAGAGCCCAATAAGTGTCACTTACCTAGTTAACTAAACATAGAGCCCATTAAGCAACAGAGAAATTTGAGGATTTACCCTTATGATAATGATAGGAAACCCTAAACCTATTTCATGCAATATTAATAAAGGATCTTGTGTTAATTGTTTTTGGTAAAAACAATTGATCAAGTTATTAATATTACGCTATTCTCAGCCAGACGTATCATAACCATAGAACCCTATAAGATAAAATTTCGGAAGAGAACCTTGATGAATGAAGAGAAAGTTGCTGAAATTCGAGAGAATTAGTTAATTCCTTAGCAGTTAATCATTCATCTACGATATTTAACCAGACATACCGGGAAGAACGTTAGAATGGAAAATACTACATCAATGACTCCCGAGGTTATTCAGAAGTTGGTGATCAACCTCATTACAGCAGTGCTCGAGGTGACTACGACAGCTCGTTTGGGAAGCAATGAGATGGCAACAGGAGAGAAGAGAATTGAACGAAATAACCAAAAGCGAAAACATAGTGAAATAGAAACCACCATCCCTACTCACTACCCTGCCTGTCATCACAAGCATCCTGCTCAAGAAGCTGTTTATCGTGGAAAACAACCTCTATGTCAACAATGTGAGTTACATCATATTGGAGATTGTTTTGTCAAGTGGAAGATGCAAGGAGATAGGACATCAGACCAGAAATTGTAAGATGATAGGAGACAACCCACAACCATTAACTGTGACTTGTTATGGATGTAACGGAAAAGGACATTATAGGAATCGATGCCCGAACTTCAATCCCAACTAGAAGACTAAGACTGATTCGGAAGAAAACTAGAACTCGTTAAGAAATCTCAGTTATGTCCTAGTATGAACCTTAAGTTTGATATTTCTGAAGTAATGAATAAATTGAGGTTTAGAACCCTCTAAGTTGTAATTTTCCTTTCAGATACTCCTTAGCTACGATAAACGTAATCTAAATAAACTATCTTTCTATTCTATGAAATCTCTATTTCGCGATAATTCCTTCATATTCCCAAATCTGCTTTTAGCTTTCATATCTATTTTATTCATAAACTTTGCCTAGTAAAACCTTAGACGAACTCTAAGATTTATTTTGAGGATATCCCATTGATACCTTAGGAAACCTTAACCCTAGTGTGGACAGAAATTTTCCAATGCTTTTGAAAATTATTTATGAAGCTATTATTTAAAAATAAAGCGTTGAACACCATCTAAAACTTTTTGAATAAATACCACAGCGACTGTACAAAACATTACATCATTTGGTCCTCAATTATACATAACTTGATCAACTATGTATAATTTTGGAAGAATCATGTGATGAATTGGAACAATTATATTTTCAGATTTTCTACTAGTAATTTTCATTCAAAAGCAAAGTATTGAAACAAAACAAATTGTTCATAAATTATTATTTTGATTTCATACAACAAAAGTCTACAACTGCTAAACATCATCTTTAAGATAAGAATTCGACAACATTATGGATAGAAAAACCCTAAGATTTTATTAAGAAACCTTGGGAGATAATACATAGAAACATAATTAGCAACTGAAGTGCTAATATTACAAGGATTACATAAGCTTTATTACATTGAGGATTACCTATAAAACACAAACTAAGACCATCCTAGTAACTCTAGCGCAAGACTTACTTTCCCCATGTTTGATCCACGATAAAGGCTACGATAGTAAGTGGAACAACGAACCATAGGATTA
Organism: Artemisia tridentata subsp. tridentata; assembly: GCA_021014915.2. Lineage (NCBI taxonomy): Eukaryota > Viridiplantae > Streptophyta > Magnoliopsida > Asterales > Asteraceae > Artemisia > Artemisia tridentata. Next base: position 219,572,374 of record CP139507.1, read on the forward strand.
TACCAAAGGCTTCAAAATTTTCGTCTGGACTATACACCATGTAGGAAATAATCGCAATAACGAAAACAATCGCTAGGTAGGTAACAAGGTGCGGCATATTTGAGGTTTCTAGAAAGGAAATTTTGTGATGAAAAATGAGGATTAGAAATGAGGTATTTATAGGAGAAATTCTACCCTTTATTCGACCGATTATTCGAACGTTAAAATCACTTTTCACCCACTATAAAATCTGACCGTTGCATAGTGATGCATCAGGTGGCAAAACATTCAAATTTAGTTCATCCAGTAGAGATAAAACTGACTAAACCTCGATCCTTAGGTATTAAATGGAGACCCAAGGATCATCAGCGAAACAACCCTATCGGATTTATCGAACTCAAGAATAAAGATAATATTTTAAGTAATATTATTTTTAACTTGAGGCATTTTAAGCATATCAAACTCTTATCCTAACCCAAATCGTTGTACGATTATCCTTTATCGCGTTCCCTATCTAGATAGGTTAGAAATCTGAACCTAGCTATCCCTATACATCATTTTTCTCAACTTTCCAACCAACATAGGCCGAATCTCGGGACGAGATTCCCTTCAACAGGGGGATACTGTAACCACTCTTAAAATTTCCTATTTACTTTACAGAATTATTATCCTTTTTCCACGGGTAAATTTTTTTTTATTTTTTATTTAAATGTATCTCTTATCTTATGTGACATAGATCACATCATTTATAAACGTGCTCCCACAAGACCTGCCTAACAAATCTAATGTTTATTTTATAAACATCATGATATAAACATATTACAGAATACCATTTACCACTTTACGATAAAATCCTTAACAAAACATTCATTATTTGAATAGAGTTCCTATGAAACCCTAAAATTTACCACAACACCAAATATGAACAACAAAATATCATAACATAAAAATATAACGTATCTGAGTTAATGTACAAGTTACTAAAGCACCAGAAACCCTAATTCTATTTTATTCCCGGTAAAACCCTAATTTCACCTAAGTGTTATTTTATGCATTCAAATCACAAACCCTAATTTATTTCTAAAATATTTTTATAAAATATTAAGTTTACAAGTTATTTAAGCTATAGTACAAGTCATTTATCCATAAAATCATTTATTTACAAAACCTTTATTAAAATCTCATTTATATTATTTTTAAAGAACAAAATACAAACCATTTATGCATAACTTTTATAAATTATATTTTCTAAACTCCTTAATTATTTTTACAAGTCTTTTAGCCCAAGGTACAAGTGTCTAATGCACAACAACTATAAATTCTAATTATTTGCTTATAAACTTAATAAAACCTAACAAATAATTTTTATAAACTAAATAAATGTTAAAACTATATTTTCTTAAATCATAAACTTTTGTACAACTCAATTAAGCATATATTACAACCTTCATAAGCTCAACATATTTTCCTTTTATTTCTTTAATAAGTCGATTCATACAAATATATAAAGGACCATAAATATTTTTCTAAGTAACAAGACACTCAAACTAAATTAGTACCTTCTCTAAACCCTAGATACAACCTACCAAAGCTCCTTGTACAACAATATAAAGCACCATTCGATCCCCTTCCCTAGAACCTAGTTCGATCCCAACTTAGAAACCATAACTAAATTACATCCTAATGGTACATTGTATCTAGCCCTAGACATACCTCATGCCCTCTCCTAAAAACACCTCCACTTGTCACCCTTCTTCTCCAAGAACTTCTCCTATTGGTGGTTAAAACCCATGGCAACCAAATCGGCCACATCACCACCATTTCTCCCTCCTCCTCCTCCTATCCAAGTGGCATATCCCCTCATTTCTATCAGCCCTTGCTCCCTTATCATGTCCCTCTCATCAAAGTAACAAAACCCTAATTCCTACTTCTATAAATAGCAGCCATGTTTCACCCTTTCATCTCACACCACCACACGACCAAACATCAAACCCAGTCCCTTTCCATTTCAATCCTGAACACAACCCTAAATACACTCTCAACATCAGCCATAGGAAGTCCAAAAGAGGAGAGAATCATAGTGCTCAAGAAACAACTTTCTTTCACCCTATCAAACCCTAGCGAGCCACAAACACTAAGTAAGTCTCAATAACTCTTTTAAATTCATTCATAATTACTTTATATTATCTAAAAAGTAATAATATATATCCTATAATAACAAACCTAATCAAAAATATCCAAGTTTCTATTCTTGTTTCTTGTCTGCTCAACAGTAACCCCAAACGCACCCTAGGTTTTTGAATATTTGTTTAAACAAATCAATAATGAGTAAAATATGTTAAGATTTATTAAATAACATCATTACATACACGAAAAACTAATAGGAAAACCCTATAATCACTAAAACCCTTATCGAGTATTTTCCTGTGTTCTATATCGACCAAACATCACCCTCAACACCCAACTTTGGACTTGAAAACCGACACCCAAATGACCTTATAAATTTCTAGTTTTCGGCATAAATAAAGTCCACCCAGCTAGCTTGAGTTACGAAAAAGAATTTCGAAAAACGATCCATTTTCCAAGGAGATATTGAGTCTTGAAAATTGTCATGTATCGCTAAATAGAAATAAATTTTTCCAGTTATTTGATTTCCAGTTCTGTCGCCCATGAGCCCAACTTGCGCCCTATTTTTCGAACCCTATATGAACTCTAAAAATTCTTTCTTTTTGGTATGTTAGAGTCGACCTAGCAAACTTTATTTAGAGATAAAAATCATTGAAAATGAATTGTTTTTCAAAGAGATATCGAGTCATGAATTTGGCTTCATATCGCTAGAGTTAAAAAGAGATAACCAGTTATTTATTTTTCTATTCTAGTCGACCCAACCTACCAATTTCCTACCAAGTTTTCGAACCCATTTAGACCTTTAAAAATTCTGAGTTTTTGGCAAACTAGAGTTCATATAGTGAACTATTTTTAGAAAGAAGAATTTTGAAAAACCGTCGAATGGTTCAAAAGTTATTCAAGTCCAAACTTTAGTCTATCGCTAGGTCTAGAACAAGTTTTCAGATTTATAGAAATAGGTTCGAACCACCCAACTTTTGAAGTATTTTTCGAATACCAAACGACTTCCATAAATTATGAAAATTGACATGTTTAAAGTCGACCTAGGTGGCTTTTTATAGGAACCGAGAGTTCGTTAAATGATCCCGTTTTCATCAAGTTATTCGCATCCAAAGATCTAGCCAAGTCCTATATTTCATAAGTGTGATTTTATTAATTTAAAGTTTAAATAGGCTGATTTTGTAAACTTTTCTAATCAAGGGTATTTTCTGTCAAATAACAAATAAAAAGGGGTGAAATTGTTATTTCTGAAACTTGAGGGTAGAAACTGTCACTTTCCAAAAGTCCAGGGTGTAAACTGTCATTTAACCAAACCTTAGGGATTAAAACGTAACTTTTCCTAATCAACATTTTCATCCTTTCTATTTTGTTTTCCCAACTCAATATTAACATAACAAACCAAACACAAAACTTACAGATAAAAGATAAGATAAAATCTTACTTTTGAAACTACATATTGGCTCAAATAAAATATTTAACCATCAACCAAACAACAAAACATAACGAAACGAAATAAACATATAATCATCAGAAATGATTACTAAATATTGGCATAACAACCCATGTTACATTGTCCGGAGACGTTTATCAACTTTCTTTCATTTGTTTTCCATCCAGACTGACCAGGTGAGTTCATATCCCCTATTTTACATGTTTTTGAATTACTTTTGGGGGAGATACATGCTTTTATACTCTAAACTTTTATATGGATTATCGTGAGTTCGTAACCCCTTCTCTTACTTGTTTTGAATTACTTTTGGGGGAGATACATGCTTAACTATTTTTATACTCTAAACTTTTATATGGATTATCGTGAGTTCATATCCCCTATTTTACATGTTTTTTTAATTACTTTTGGGGGAGATACATGCTTTTATACTCTAAACTTTTATATGGATTATCGTGAGTTCATATCCCATATTTTTACATGTTTTTGAATTATTTTGGGGGAGATACATGCTCAATTATCTGTTTTTACTTTCATAAGCAATTCTAAGTTTTCATATATTGATATAAATTCCATAGCCCTTATTTTCATATGATATGAATTAAATTGGCAAGATTGGCAAACGCTGTTTGCATTTACAAGAATTATGAATCACTAAAGGACTTTTTCCCATATTAAACACAAGTAATTTCCCAACGTTATCCTTATTTTATTGCCTTACGCTAAGTTAACCTGAAATATAAGTCCTCCCATCATGAACCTCTAATCACCGACTCTCTTAGGGTGAGCGCGAATATTATGGATAGTACTATCGGGCTGACAACCCCTTTGTGTTACCGTAACGTAACCCAAAGCATTATATTTGAGATGAATAAAGAGATGTGGCAATCTCCTACCCGGGGGCAAGGTTACCTACATTTAATTATGGGGTAACTAATACATCATTAGCTTATGACTGTTGATGTTCTGTTAATGTTTTGCGTTTCATGAGGCTTAGCGCAATAAAATATATTTTTCCCTAATGGTAATTGTATGTGTTGCAATTATTTTCATCTAATCTTGTGTTTAAATGGTTTGAACTGAACTGAACGAAGTATATCCGAATAACTGAAAAAGGGCTTATTTTTCGAAATATGAAAAGAGCTTATTTTCTGAAATATTGAAAAGGGCTAATTTCTGAATAACTGGAACCAACATAATTTCTGAATAACTGAAACGGATTATTTTCACTTATAAAACTTTATGAATTCACTCAACCTTTGTGTTGACGTTTTAGCATGTATTCTCAGGTTATCGGAAGCATGGATTGGCACGGGATTGGCTATGGACTATGTTATCATTCAAACTAATAATATATTTTTATAAATGTATCTTGAGAACCTCCTGCTGGGACCTGCATATTGTAACTCTGATATAAATGAATGATAACAATTTTATCAAAGACGTCTCATTTTCGAGTCGTTTTCTATTATCATGACTGTGAACTGTTTAGTAACTCCCCAACTTATATTTCCGCTGCGAATATCAAAAATGGGGGTGTTACAGAGTGGTATCAGAGCTCATGGTTATAGAGAACCAAGTGTTTTTAAACATTGGACTATAACCGCGTTTTCAAAAATAAATAAACTTACATCATAAATTCCTATGCCTTCCGTGCCAGGTATGTTTCAGTATTTAGAACATCCTTTATTACAATTATTTGGCATTAATAATTCCCCAATCTGGTAACTATTTTATTTGCTTTATTTGCAAATATTAGAATTGCTTATTTTTATTTTTACGGGTTACTACAGTATCATGTTCCCCGAAACTCCCGAACTTAACGAAACAGATCTCCGTACTATAAGTACACCACCTACCGACTCCCTTAGGAAATCCCCATCTGATGAAAAGTTTATTGGTTGCCCAACAACATTTGATGTTGGACAAAATTCACGCCAAGAAATAATTCAGAAAGATGATGAATCGAATCCTCTAGAACCTAATACTCCCGAAACCCCGATACTAAACTTCCCAGATGCTATATCTACGCCTAATTCCCCTGAACCTAAAGATCCCATGTGGACTCTTCTTTATGAACACGCCAGTATTCTCGACAATCACGCTAAACATTTGGAGGAGTTACCACATTTACATTTCGAATGGTACGACCGTAATTTCGACACTTTGTTTAAAAGAACCAATGATGAAAGAAGAACGGTGTTCGACTTGGAAGCAAGCGTTGAACGAATGAAGAATATGCACGAACATAAGTATAAAAGCCTAGATTATAGGATTCGGCATGCGAGAAGGGAAAACAGTCAACTACGTGGCAGAGTAGCAGAGATTAAGAGAACCCTATGGGCGGCTAGAGAGACGGCAATCTGTCAGGGTCAGAAGATTTTCACTCTGGAATCTATGCTGGACAGTCAGATAAAGGTGAATACGGAATTTCAGGAGCGTTTCTTGGAAATGGAAATTTCACAACTACAACTTGAGAATGAAATTAAGCTTTTACGTCAAGAATGTGGCTGATCTCAAACTCATGTGTAACAAAGTTGTGTTTACTGTACCAAATAGTATTTGGTTAGGTATTTCATGTATTTTCCAATATACCTGAAATATTCAGAGTTTGTAATCAATCAATAAATGTATGACAAATATCTTTTGTTATATATTATTGTTGAGAATAAATTCCTTTCCATCATGTCTTACTATAATGCTGTGCATTTAAGTAATGACTTCCCTTAAAATCTTATCATTTTTTTAATAAACAAATGGTTTAGTATAAACTATACCTAGAGCCCAATAAGTGTCACTTACCTAGTTAACTAAACATAGAGCCCATTAAGCAACAGAGAAATTTGAGGATTTACCCTTATGATAATGATAGGAAACCCTAAACCTATTTCATGCAATATTAATAAAGGATCTTGTGTTAATTGTTTTTGGTAAAAACAATTGATCAAGTTATTAATATTACGCTATTCTCAGCCAGACGTATCATAACCATAGAACCCTATAAGATAAAATTTCGGAAGAGAACCTTGATGAATGAAGAGAAAGTTGCTGAAATTCGAGAGAATTAGTTAATTCCTTAGCAGTTAATCATTCATCTACGATATTTAACCAGACATACCGGGAAGAACGTTAGAATGGAAAATACTACATCAATGACTCCCGAGGTTATTCAGAAGTTGGTGATCAACCTCATTACAGCAGTGCTCGAGGTGACTACGACAGCTCGTTTGGGAAGCAATGAGATGACAACAAGAGAGAAGAGAATTGAACGAAATAACCAAAAGCGAAAACATAGTGAAATAGAAACCACCATCCCTACTCACTACCCTGCCTGTCATCACAAGCATCCTGCTCAAGAAGCTGTTTATCATGGAAAACAACCTCTATGTCAACAATGTGAGTTACATCATATTGGAGATTGTTTTGTCAAGTGGAAGATGCAAGGAGATAGGACATCAGACCAGAAATTGTAAGATGATAGGAGACAACCCACAACCATTAACTGTGACTTGTTATGGATGTAACGGAAAAGGACATTATAGGAATCGATGCCCGAACTTCAATCCCAACTGGAAGACTAAGACTGATTCGGAAGAAAACTAGAACTCGTTAAGAAATCTCAGTTATGTCCTAGTATGAACCTTAAGTTTGATATTTCTGAAGTAATGAATAAATTGAGGTTTAGAACCCTCTAAGTTGTAATTTTCCTTTCAGATACTCCTTAGCTACGATAAACGTAATCTAAATAAACTATCTTTCTATTCTATGAAATCTCTATTTCGCGATAATTCCTTCATATTCCCAAATCTGCTTTTAGCTTTCATATCTATTTTATTCATAAACTTTGCCTAGTAAAACCTTAGACGAACTCTAAGATTTATTTTGAATTATTTTGGGGGAGATACATGCTCAATTATCTGTTTTTACTTTCATAAGCAATTCTAAGTTTTCATATATTGATATAAATTCCATAGCCCTTATTTTCATATGATATGAATTAAATTGGCAAGATTGGCAAACGCTGTTTGCATTTACAAGAATTATGAATCACTAAAGGACTTTTTCCCATATTAAACACAAGTAATTTCCCAACGTTATCCTTATTTTATTGCCTTATGCTATGTTAACCTGAAATATAAGTCCTCCCATCATGAACCTCTAATCACCGACTCTCTTAGGGTGAGCGCGAATATTATGGATAGTACTATCGGGCTGACAACCCCTTTGTGTTACCGTAACGTAACCCAAAGCATTATATTTGAGATGAATAAAGAGATGTGGCAATCTCCTACCCGGGGGCAAGGTTACCTACATTTAATTATGGGGTAACTAATACATCATTAGCTTATGACTGTTGATGTTCTGTTAATGTTTTGCATTTCATGAGGCTTAGCGCAATAAAATATATTTTTCCCTAATGGTAATTGTATGTGTTGCAATTATTTTCATCTAATCTTGTGTTTAAATGGTTTGAACTGAACTGAACGAAGTATATCCGAATAACTGAAAAAGGGCTTATTTTCCGAAATATGAAAAGAGCTTATTTTCTGAAATATTGAAAAGGGCTAATTTCTGAATAACTGGAACCAACATAATTTCTAAATAACTGAAACGGATTATTTTCACTTATAAAACTTTATGAATTCACTCAACCTTTGTGTTGACGTTTTAGCATGTATTCTCAGGTTATCGAAAGCATGGATTGGCACGGGATTGGCTATGGACTATGTTATCATTCAAACTAATAATATATTTTTATAAATGTATCTTGAGAACCTCCTGCTGGGACCTGCATATTGTAACTCTGATATAAATGAATGATAACAATTTTATCAAAGACGTCTCATTTTCGAGTCGTTTTCTATTATCATGACTGTGAACTGTTTAGTAACTCCCCAACTTATATTTCCGCTGCGAATATCAAAAACGGGGGTGTTACATGTTTGGTGACTCAGCCTTCCAAAGATGGAACGACATTGATAAGGCAGGAATTAAAACTATGCTTGGTTACCTCATGATGGCCTCCCCAATACAGAGTCCTGAAAATGTGAGGTTCTGTCATGACCTGAGAATCAAGATCTAAGAACATCCTGACCAACATGAGCTGGAATCTAAAAGACCAAAGCTTAAAGCCCTTGGTTACAAGTTAGACTGATAAATCTACAACACCACCACTATTCTGTACTTTGTTTAGTTGTTAGGACCTTTGTAAATGATAAATAAAATTGATGGCCCATGTTTTTATTATTTCAGTGTCCTTAATAACTTTTTAGTATATTCAGTATGAGAAGAAGTCATTAGCTTACTCATAACTGATCAAAACACTTAGGCATAATTTATATCCAAATAGGGGGAGATTGTTGGGTCCGTCAGTACCCAAGGATCCTTAAAACAGGATTTGAATACAAATTACGCTAAGTGTTAATCAACCGAAAACATAATTAAGTCACTGAGTGAACAGTCACTCAGTGAGTTACCTTCAAGATGCTCAGGACGAGTCTAAGAAGAAAGACTCACCACTCAGGGAGGCGGATCTCCCTGATTGTTACTTGAGACAAAGAAGAAGGTAATGGGTTCAGTAAGTGTTAGACAAGAACTCACTGAACCCTAGTCTCCTCAACAACAATGTGATTAAAGACTGAAGACTGAAGGCGAAGACTGAAGAACCTGAAGCCTGAAAGAAAGGCGGGATTGAGCGGGAAGAGTTTGAAGAGATAAGGACAAGTCTTATCGGGCCAGAAACAAACCATCCCTAAAGCGGCTAAAAGTCAAGAAGTGTCAGAACTGACATTCGAAGACTTTTTGGAGCATTCTTATTGGTTCTTGGAAATGACAAATACTGTTGTAGTTGTCAAACACGCCTTCTTATTCTTTATTTATTTTAATCTTCAGGACTCTTTGAATGGTTGCTTATAAATAGCAAACAGATGGAGAAAAGCGAGTTAGGTTTTTGTGCAATAAAAGCTTAGACTTTCACATAACCCCTTTTCTCCTACAAAGAGTAACCAATCCCTGAGATAGCTCAGTGGGTCGATATTGTTACCACTTAAGCATAGCTTGAGTTTAGATAGGAGACACACCATACCTTGTCTATTCAATCCCAAGTGTTTGTTCCGCAAAACGATTGGGTAATAGATTCTTTGATTGATTTCTAATAAGAATTTAAACGTTGAAAAACTTTGTGTTTTTATATTTACGTTTTACTTATCAGTTGTAATTAATCAAATACATTGTATCAGTCATAAACACAATTAGATTAACTTCTTAGTTACTTCTAAGCGTGTTAAGGGAACAACACAAAAGAACAATAACCCTAGAACGATTAAAACCCACAGCCAAAACAACCCTTTTAATCTTTGAATACCACCACAGCAAACAACCGTACCCTTGGTTTAGAAATCAGAAAAGTACGTCAGCCTTGAGAAAGGATACACCAGGAACTTTGTGTTTTTACTTTTGTTTAGGTTTCGGTATAGAGGATGGAGAGGGAAAACAAAATATACGGCATATGAGAAATTAGGCAAAGCGTGTGATAAGTTTGGAAACCACAAGAATACCGTGTTTTATTTTATTTTTTATTTTTTGAAATATCGTGTATAAGGCTTGGCAAGGAGAGCAAATGGGATCTTCTATTTTGTTTAGGATATACACATGAGTTACTTTGTTCTTATCTTTTGTTAAGCAAATCTCTAAATTGATTATGGAAATATTATATGTGTCATGTGATTTTAGAGATTAGGAAGGCCAAGAAAACGTGTAATGGGTTTGTACAAAGAAAAATAAATCGTGTGATATGTAGTAGAGAATTAGGGGAGTAACAAATTTTATTTAGTTAATTAAATTTAGGTTATTACTAATAATATTTACTTAATACATAACATATAGTTTTAATTATTTATTAATCATAATATAAACTTAGGTTAAAATCAAATTAGTTATAAAAATGTGAATCCGGATTTTAGGGTTTTACACATTCGGCTAAGCCTAGGATGACACGCCACGTGTCATTCTTGTCTCATCCATTAGATATCCACCACGTGAACCATCCTCAAACCATAGATGGCCTTCTAGGGAGACGTGAAACCCTATAACCATCTCTATAAATACCAAGTTCATTCTCATTGAATGAACAACGTAACAAATAGTGAATTCTTACATTCACACACACTAGCTACACCATGAGTGTTACCCCAACTTGTGACTCCGATCACACCTTGGGGTCCTTACTGAACGTGGGAGACCAAACAGTTAGCTACCCTCACATTCAATAAGTACTTACGTAAACAATTATCATGATTTCCATTACATGATGCCTAAGATTCAAACCTCACTGGGTACACATTTACTGGTGGTTATGGAGAGGTTCAGAAACGGTTATAGAAATACCTTGGTTTATAATGCGTACGTTTAAATTAAGGACGGGTCCCCAGGTAATATGAGCAGAGAAAACATCATCCTTTTATATTTTGGATTAGCAGACTTGCAGTGCTTATGCCATCATGGATGTTTGATTATTGATTAGTTAGAGAGAGTGTGCTTCAAGATCAAGAACATTTTTGTTTTAAGAAAACAACAAGAGGGAACAACCTCATTCCCGAACTTTCATCAATCTTAATATCTTTGGATCCACAACACGATTGGAAAAAGTTTAACATCTTAAACTAACTTCTTATCTTAAACCATCATAAGCGTAGAAAACTCTTCGGAGGCATGCATTGAAAGTTAAAATAAGGCCTCCACATTACAAATATTTGTGTAATCTTATTATTATTTTTTTTTTAACAAACTTGATTATTAAAAGCATATGCTATGAAACCAAGAACACTATGTCATATGCTATGAAACTAAGAACACTATCTAAGCTGGGTGAGCTGAAACAAAGATATAGCAAATGTCATTATTCTGAGAATCAAGAAACAGAGCTATAAACGAACATGAACGAGGTTGTTTGTTTAAGTTTAACCCAACTGAAGAATACAAACAATTGTCTCATCAACTAAACATAAGACAAATCTTACTATATTATAAAGCATTAAGGCCTACTAATAATGGAAACTATTAAAATTAAGTAATCCAATTTATAAAGCTAAAAGTACAAGTAATTAAAACACAATTTCTAACATTTACAAGTTTTTAAGCTCAAAGTACAACTAATTAAAATAGAAATACTAACATTAAATACAATAAATAAATCATTATGTACATTAAATACAATTAATTAACTGGTAAATAAATACAATTAATACAGTTATTAAAACACCCCTTACATAAGAAATACAAATTATTAAGCATATTGTACAACCAACTTAAACACAATTCCTGCATTAAATGTCACTAATACAAATAAGAGTAAATGACATCGTTCGTCCTTGTGGTTTGCGTTGACCGCAGCCTTTCGTCCTTTGACAAAAAAAAATGCACCGTTTGTCATTAACTGCCAAACGTTATCCCCTGTTAGTCCTTCCGTCTAACGACTGTCACTAACGCCTGTTAGGTCACCCCACATGACATCCATGTGAGGGTAAAATGGTAATTTTTAGTTATGTTTTTGTCTTGTCCTCATACTTCACCGCACCACAAACAAATGTCTAACTTTCTTTTACTCTCTCTTATCCACCATATCTTTATTATTCAGTACTCTATTCCTGCTTCTCTTACTAGAAAAGCTAATCCCAAACTTAACCCACTTACATCATCACCGATTCACCACCATCCAATCTCAAAATCAGTGATGCATAAAGCAACACCCCTACAAAAAATTTAAAAACATACGTATGGGTGTTGGTGGTTGTCTACCGCCATAGTCACCCACCGCTGTCAAACTACCACCGTCACATCTTCCTACCATCTCCGGCCACCATCCAAAAACACATCTACATGTTTGTTTCATATCTGTTAATGAGTTTCAAAACGAAGATTAAAGAAGTACTTTATCTGGTAAATGTGTTTAGAGATGGTGAACCACCACCCACATCACCAACGACCACATTGTCGGCAACACCGCCGATAAGATCTTCGGCGGCTCAAACATATGGAAAGCAATTGTGATTTCAAGACCTATTGTTATTGCTTATAAATACAATTTAGAGAATTGTGCCAAATATTTGATATCTAATATTGAAGATTAGTTGTATTGATTGGAAAAAAATAATAATAATAAGTTTTGGTTAGTTTGTTGAAGTGATTTATGAAGGTGAAAGATATGTGTAAATACTTAATAGCTATGGAGATTGACTGTTATGTTAACAAAGTTGTTAGATTTAATAGCTATGGAGATTGACAAGCATTCGGGTGTATGGTTTTTGGAAAATGTGTTTAGCTGTTCCTTTCTTGACGAGACTTGGTATTACATTACTAATGTTTCATTTTTCATTATCACCATCTCAATTTTTTTCTTGTGTTTATATAAAGGAAATTAATGATTGTTGAAAACGGGTGGTTGTTTGTGTGGGTATAAAGATACTGTTTTGATGTTAATGAAGAGTTGGAAGAAGATGTTAAAGAAACAAATTAGAGAGGATTTTTAAAGCTGGAACAATACTTGAATTAAACTATTAAAGAGGAAGAGGATAGTGGAAAAATACAAAAATGCCCTCATCAGAGTATCACGTGTGAAGCTTTAACGAAGGTTAGCATCCACCGTTAGTGAGAAGGACTAACGGCGGATAACGTTTGTCAGTTAAGGACAAACGGTGCATTTTTTTTGTCAAAGGACGAAAGGCTACTGTCAACGCAATCCATAAGGACGAACGGTGTAATTTATTCTACAAATAATAAAGCACATTATACAAATATTCAAGCACGAACGAGCAACGGGCCGGGCTCGAGCCCGAACGGGCACGAGCAAAACGAAATTTTTGATATCCGTAACTTTTATTTTACAGGAAAATTTTATTTCAGGGTACCCGCCGCCGCAACGCGCGGGTACCCTGCTAGTTGTTTTATAAAAGTTTGATTCATTTGTAAATGCTATTAAATAATTCCTAAAACCGAAAGCATAAAATGAGCTTAAGATTGGCTTATTCCTTTTTACTAGAATTTGTCTTTCTTGTTCGAAAAACTAGATTATATCAGGTTACTTTCAAATCATGTTATAAGTTAAATGATACTATTTGAAAATAGAGCTCAAAGATATAATTTCATAATGTAACAGTATTGAAGACTAGGGGCTGCATTTGCTTTGATTAATAAGTTGAGCTATGTATGGGTAAATTACTTGTTTATAAACGGCAGGATGCAAACTTTTGGACGGAAGTTATTTAGATAGATATGTCACGCGCTTACGTGTTGGGAGTAAAAGGAAATAACGCCATTCAAACGGTACAGGAAACTGTATCGGTAGCTTCATTCTTCTCTGCCCCAAAGACTTTTTCTCTTGCTTCTAAACATGCTTGTCATTATTTTACTTGCACAAATAAATAATCGTTTATCAGTGATTTGGTCGTACTTAAAGCAAATACTATTTTTTTTTTGTTGGAAAAAACGTTTTCGATAATAAGAGTATAAGGCCGAACATGATGGTGACATGAGGCCTACCACATCAGCTTTCTCTCTCCGGCGATTTGACGACGATCAAATTATTACAGTAACGACCAAGTTATTTTTTTATTTTATTTTTTTACTTTGCAATACAAAATAAAAACAAAAATTAAAAATAAACACACAAACTCTTTGTGCAAAAGTCGGTCAAAGTCGGTCAAGTAAACGACCTAGTTCGTCCAAAATGCCACCCACGACCGAGAGCAACCAAAACTCTACAATGGGGCGACCGACCAAGGACCGACCATGACCATTTGGTCAACCGAACCATTGTGTTCAGCCTAAGACATCAACGACAGCTTTTATTTAAAACTAGAAAAGTGATTAACTAATATGCTTGAAAGTCTGTTTTACATACAACCTGTTCTTTTCGATCAATTTGGTAATTATATCATATGCAATGTCATAGCGACTAGTGAGACGTGTACACAAACACGTGTGTAACATGGCTCTTGTGTGCAAATCATATAGTTTTTGAAAACTTGTGAGTTCTTGTTTCGTTCAAATAGGCTATGAATACAGCTCATATACGTGCGTATACTTGTACTAATGTAATATCAAAGGTATATGTGATGTTTGGGCTATAACTGGTTAACTGGTTGTCTAGCTAATGTAATACCAAGGACCGAGATAAGCCTGCGTTGAAATTTTGGGTTGTTAAAATCCCGTCGACATGTCGTCGGGACCATATTGGTCAAACTTGACTTTTCCTCCGCCTCTCAATAATTGCGAATAATTGGGCGAGAAATTGCCCCGCCAAGATGGTACCGACGACATGTCGTCGGGACCATATTAACTAAAAAAATTAACGTAATTAGCGTCTGATTAGCGTTAAACGTTATAATTAGTGTTATTGTCTAGCTAATGTAATACCAAGGACCGAGATAAGCCTGCGTTGAAATTTTGTTGACTTTTGTTGACCGGTATAAATACGTACCGACGTCATGTCGTCGGTATATTTACAAACGTAATTAAGCTTAGTTAATTAAGTGGTTAATTAGACTTATGGTGCCGACGACATGTCGACGGCAAATATTTTGGAAAACACTAAAATCTTTGACTGAAAAAGCATGT
This sequence comes from Artemisia tridentata subsp. tridentata, assembly GCA_021014915.2. Classification (NCBI taxonomy): domain Eukaryota; kingdom Viridiplantae; phylum Streptophyta; class Magnoliopsida; order Asterales; family Asteraceae; genus Artemisia; species Artemisia tridentata. Next base: position 219,587,540 of record CP139507.1, read on the forward strand.
GGGTCCCACGTTGTCGTCGGGCTTTGTCGTCGGGACAGTGAATAGCGACGCGGCAATATCGACAAGTTTATGGCGACATCATGTCGTCGGGATGTGTATATGCCGTCGTCTTGTCGTCGGCATGGGCAAAAAAATGTCTTAGCCTATTGTTCTGAATGTACTAGTGAGAAACTCGGCTTTAGTTTTGACTTTTGATTACTTATAGACTTGCAACCTTAAATATATCTTTTGCAAAACATGATTATAACAAGGTTTCGAATTACCGTGCTTCGCATCGGGGTAAAATCCTCATCTACATCGTGTAGAAATTTTATATTTTATCTTTTATATAGAAGAAATTGTGTCTATTTCTTTTAGTTATATATACGTTCATTTCCATAGTTTAGCTCACCTGAAGTCGAAACTGAAATGTAAAACATTGTCGTTTAACAACATATTTTATACACTTTTATAAGTATTATCATCTTATTTTTTTAATTTCTTAAGCAAAATATTTGTACAGAGAAAGATTACAAACACTAAGAGAGCTAGGAGTTGCGATTATCCGCGCGTCACGTTAGCTTTTACCTTATAACATTCATATATAACATATAACTCAAAAACATCGTCTCTAGCTATAATATGTTATAGGTACACGTATGTCCCAGTTTTACCAAAAAAAACACCCGCTCACTTCACCTTTGCACTAAAAAAAAAAAAAAAAAAAAAAAAAAAAAACTGGGTAACACACGTTACCAACATAACTCAAGTATCTACTAGTATAACTTACCTATAACACCACCATTGATGCAGTTGGCGATAGGTCACAAAAAATGCTATATAACAGGGCTTATGACATCTGCACCGCAAACTCTACAATTAAAAAGAAAACGATATGGGAGATTGGCATAGTGTGCGAGAATGAAATAGTATTTTTTTTCCTCCTCTAGATGATAGAGCACCTTTTTTAATAGTAATTAATCATAAAGATGAAGAGATCAATATCTACTATCTATATAAAACAAGTTTTTCTAAACTCATCTCCTCCCCAAAAATCTTCTAAACCTGCCACATGTCATTTAGCCCTATCTAACAGTCCTGCTTAATTTGACATCTAAGAAAGTCAATGGAAAGAAATTTTGGACGGAATACCTTTTCATCCTTTCATTTGCTACAACTGCTAAAAAAAAACACATACTTCTCTCACTCATCCTTTTTCCACCATAAACCCTAATCAATAACACCGCAAATCAATAACACCACAAATAAAAATCAAGATCCATACCAATTAAATCAATTTGTGGTATGATTGTGCACCAAATTTGTGGTACCGTTTAGTGAAATGCCCCATTTTACTACCAATTAAATCCACTGTTCGTCCCACAATCATACCACTAAGCATAAAAATGTTAATATAAACTCATCTGATCTGCTCCTCTCAATTGATTCCCCAAAAAAAAAACACAAGCAACAATTCTTGTCACCATTTCACTATTCAATCTAATCACTTCATCATATTCCAAAATCAATTAAACGGGACCAATATTTGGGATAGATTAAGAACACTGAACATATCAATGTATCAGTGGAAGTGGTTTGCTATTGATTATAATTTTGGTTTTGTATTAGGGATTATAAGGTACCTTTTTCCGATTGATTAGGTGTATCGATTGATTAGGTTGTGAAGGGAAATGATATCAAAACTTATAACAGGAGGTTCCAAGAACTTGCTGCACTGTGCCCAACCATGGTGCCAGATCTTGAAAAGATGTTGGAAATGTACGTCGAGGGACTGCCTCGAAGCATTAAGGGAAATGTCACCTCATCAAAACCACCAACTCTTGAAAAAGCCATCACCATTGCCCAAAGATTACTAGACCGGGAAATTAAACGGGGTTCTACATCCGGGAATAATGATCATAAGCGAAAGTTGGATGATAGAAGAACCACTACTCACAACAACAACTACAACAGGTACTACAACAACAAAAACCGTAACCGCAATTATCAACAAAATCGCAACAACTATCACCACCAACAAAATCGCAGGCAGGAAGCTGCCAGGGCTTATGTTGCTGCACCAACTGACAGAAGCGGTTATACCGGAACACTACCCCCGTGTAACCAGTGCAGAATGCATCATACTGAGCCTTGTGTTGCCAAATGCGGAAAGTGCCAAAAAGCAGGCCACAAAACTAGTGACTGCAGGGCCACTGGTGCAAATTTACAAGCGGTAGCAGTAGTATGCCACGGGTGTGGTGAGAAGAGGCACTACAGGAGCCACTGCCCAAGTCAGAATGCTAATCAGAACAACGTTGCTCGTGGGAGAGCATATGTACTAGGTGACGGAAATGCACCGTAGGACCCTGGCGTAGTCACGGGTACATTCTTATTTAACCAACGAAATGCTAAAATTATTTGATTCCGAAGCCGATAAGAGCTTTGTGTCTACTTCATTTGCTTCTCTGCTTAACATTGCCCCAATAAAATTAGACACTATATATGAAATTGAAATGGCTAACGGAAACCTAATAGGCACCAATACGGTAATTCGAGGCTGCACCATAACCTTACTAAGCAAACCTTTTCCCATCGACCTCATGCCTATTCAACTTGGTAGTTTTGACGTCGTCGTTGGCATGGATTGGTTATCCAAACACCATGCTAGAATCATCTGTGACGAGAAAGTCGTCCACATTCCACTCAATGGTGAAACTCTTATTGTTCGTGGCGATCAAAGAAGAACTCGACTTAGCATTATCTCGTATATCAAGACGGTGAAGTATATGGATAAGGGATGTTACGTGTTTTTGGTTCAAGTGACGGAAAATGAATCGAAAGAGAAACGACTTGAAGATGTGCCAGTCATCAAAGATTTTTCTGAAGTGTTCCCTGAAGATTTTCCCGGTATTCCACCCGTCCGTCAAGTAGAATTTCAGATCGATTTAGTGCCTGGGGTGGCACCAGTAGCAAAAGCACCCTATAGGTTAGCACCGTCTGAAATGAAAGAGTTATATGAGCAATTGAAAGAGCTATCAGATAAGGGATTCATCTTACCGAGTTGATCACCTTGGGGAGCTCCGGTCTTATTCGTCAAGAAGAAAGACGGATCGCTCCGAATGTGTATTGATTATAGAGAGTTGAACAAACTCACCATGAAAAATTGATATCCATTACCCAGGATCGATGATTTGTTTGATCAGTTACAAAGATCGAGTGTTTACTCGAAAATTGATCTAAGGTCAGGATGTCATCAGCTAAGAGTCCGAGAAGAAGACATTCCCAAAACAGCTTTCAGAACGCGGTACGGACATTACGAATTTCAGGTGATGCCATTTGGTCAAACCAATGCACCTGTAGTGTTCATGGACTTGATGAACCGAGTATGCAAACCATACTTGGACAAATTCGTGATTGTGTTCATAGACGATATTCTAATCTACTCCCGCATCAAGGAAGAACATGCGGAACACTTGAGAACCATCTTAGAGTTACTCAAAGAGGAAAAGTTGTATGCTAAGTTCTCCAAATGTGACTTTTGAATTCCAACTGTACAATTTCTTGGGCATGTTATCAACTGTCAAGGTATCCATGTAGACCCTGCCAAGATTGAGGCGGTTAAAGATTGGGCATCTCCTACAAACCCAACAGAGATACGCCAATTTTTAGGTCTTGCCGGTTACTACAGAGAATTTCTCAAAAATCGCCAAGCCTTTGAAAGAATTGACCCAAAAGAACAAGAAATATAACTGGGAAGAAAAACAAGAGTCAGCTTTCCAACTCTTGAAACAAAAACTCTGTGAAGCACCAATCTTAGCGCTACCCGAAGGAAGTGAAGACTTCGTAGTGTATTGTGATGCATCACACCATGGCTTAGGCGCAGTACTGATGCAAAGGAGCAAAGTAATAGCCTATGCTTCTCGACAACTAAAAAAGAATGAAGAGAACTATACAACTCATGATCTAGAATTAGGAGCAGTAGTCTTTGCTCTTAAGATATGGAGACATTACTTGTACGGCACCAAGTGCACGATATTCACCGATCACAAAAGTCTTCAACACATTCTGGATCAAAAGGAGTTGAACATGAGACAACGTCGATGGTTAGAGTTACTCAATGACTATGATTGTGAAATTCGCTATCACCCAGGGAAGGAAAATGTTGTGGCTGATGCCTTGAGCAGAAAGGAGCGAATTAAACCTCTTAGAGTCCGATCTCTGGGAATGACCATTTGTTCACCCCTTCCATCGCAGATCCTCAAAGCTCAATCTGAAGCTCTCAGAGAGGAGAACAGACCCAGTGAAAGAATCTATGGTATGCCAGAGAATGAGAATGGTTTTGTGAAAAGATCAGACGGAATGCTTTGTTTCAAGGAAAGAAGTTATGTCCCACCCTGCGGAGGTATACGTGACCTCATTATTCATGAATTCCACAAATTCAAGTACTCCATTCACCCAGGTTCTGAAAAGATGTATCAGGATCTCAAGAAACTCTATTGGTGGCCAAACATGAAGGCCGACATCGCCGAGTATGTTCTGAAATGTTTGACCTGCTCAAGAGTAAAGGCGGAATGTCAAAAGCTGTCAGGATTGCTAGTAAAACCCGAACTTCCAGTATGGAAATGGGAACGGATTACTATGGACTTTATCACCAAATTACCATGGACGTCAACCGGATTGGACACCATCTGGGTCATCATTGATCGTCTCACCAAGTCCGCTCATTTCTTACCGATCAAGGAAACTGACGAGATGAGTACTCTCGCACAGTTGTATTTGAAGGAAATAGTATCCCGACATGGAGTGCCAATCTCCATTATCTCAGATAGAGATAGCCGGTTCACATCTAGGTTTTGGCAGACTCTGCAGAAAGCTCTTGGTACCCGCTTAGATATGAGCACTGCATATCACCCTCAGACTGATGGGCAAATCGAAAAGACAATTCAAACCCTAGAGGACATGCTTCGGGCATGTGTAATTGACTTCGGAAAAGGTTGGGACAAACACTTTCCTTTGGCAGAGTTCTCCTACAACAACAGCTATTACGCCAGTATCAAGGTGGCGCCGTTTGAAGCACTTTATGGCCGAAAGTGCAGATCACCTGTTTGTTGGACTGAAGTGGGAGATGTACAACTCACAGGACCTAAACTTATTCACGAAACAACTGAAAAGATATTCAAGATCAGACAACGACTGCAAGCCGCAAGAGACAGACAAAAGAGTTATGCCGATGTGAGGCGAAAACCGATGGAATTCCAAGTTGGAGATAGAGTTATGTTAAAAGTTTCCCCCTGGAAAGGAATGGTACGCTTTGGAAAGCGTGGAAAGTTAAACCCTAGGTACATTGGACCATTCAAAATCCTGGAAAGGATTGGTCTAGTGGCCTATAAACTTGAGCTCCCAGAGGAACTCGGAAGAGTGCACAATACATTTCATGTATCAAACATAAAGAAATGCCTATCAGATGAATCTCTTGTCATCCCAATGAAAGAGATCCGACTTGACGACAAACTCATCTTTACAGAAGAACCAGTGGAAATTACGGACAGAGAGGTAAAACAGTTGAAGCAAAACCGTATCCCCATTGTCAAGGTTCGATGGAACTCTAAGCGAGGACCAGAATATACTTGGGAGCGTGAGGACCAAATTCGCGATAAATACCCACACTTATTTCCCTAGACAACCCTGACAACTACCTTAGACTTAAATTCCGGGACGGAATTCTGTTTGACGGGTAGGTACTGTAGCAACCTGTAAAATTCTCCAGTCATTTGTAAATGTTAATCAAGAAGTAATCTATCATTACAGTTCACCTAACCATTTTTACGATCAAAATTTAAAATTTTTGTTTATTATGCTACCATGAATCAAAATGTTGTTACGTGATTCACATTACTTTGGAATGAGCTCACATATGCACCACGACAATCCAATTCGCGAATAAAACCAAACGGATCCTTATTATTTATTTCTAAGCCTAACAGGCTAAACCAAGCCCACTAACATTTAGCCCATTAACCTTGTTCATTTATTCTAATCGAGCCAACATTCATTCACTTGGCCTCATTTAATTGAGATTTTGACACACAAGTCATGCCACATTTTACATGGCTCGATTCACCATACTTCAAAGATTCAGGAATGACAAATCCTATAATTTAGATCGATTGTTTTATGAGGAAAAGAACACCAAAGCTAACCTTGGTTCGACTATGATACAAACACATGTACAAACACTTAAGTGTTAACCAAATCAACAAAACACATATTCGCCAAAGTCTTTGGCTCTTTACCTAGCCAAAAGGGTTCTATAAGTCTCACCACATGTTTTCTAAATTATTTGGTCACGTATACATGTCGTTTGGACTTGTAGCATGTCGAATACAACTATTATGACCAAGCCACTTGATTTTTATTATACTCTAAACTGAAACATACACTTGCAACCCTCTTAATTAAAGACACTCAAGTACCTAGCCTAGCTTGATTCCCCAATCCTTCTATCCTAATCCTCTCGGCATCACATCACAACTTGTGTTTTAAAATAAGTTATAACTAGTCCATACATAAACCTATACGTATACTCTCACAACACTCTTAAACTCCCACAAACAAATATATTCTAAGTGTTTCTCTCTACCAAGTGCATTCGAGAAGCAAGAGCCAAGTTTCCAAGTGTTCATTCCATCTTTCCAACTCGCAAGCTGTTGATCTCGATACATCCTTGGGTGCCTAGTCGAGCTACGTACAATACTCTTCATCCTTAGTTCCTTTTTAGCGTCCTCACCACCCTTTTGTTGGTGTAGTAAGTCATTCGAATTGTTTTCTATACATACACATAGCTTTTCATATTTCATGCACATTTAAACTCCATACGTAACCCTTACTAGCTTTCAATATAGATTTTTGTACTCTCGTTATCCATTTTATTTACAAATTGGCATCCTAAATCCTTGGATGGCCATGCACGAAGTGGTATAAACATTTATAACATATATCAACACTTAATGAGTTTTCGAGACCTATTTTGTAACTATGTTGGACATCGAACCATAAAAATGCCATATAATCAAAATGGACCACTTGGTTATGTCGACTAGGAAACATACCATAAAACCATTTCTAGACATGTAACCTATCGAGCTAACAACTCAGCCCATTTCTCAATAAGCTAAACTAATAAGCTGTGTAAATAAGCTACATAGATAAGCTTTTGTAATACCTTTTCTAACCCATAAGCTAAACACCTTCGAAATAGTTTCTAAACCTTAAAAGTTATCGAGTGGGCCTTAAAGCCCACTAAGCTCAAATAAGCACTTTGCGAATAAGCAGTTTTGATAAGTTAAATGTGATCCATTTTAAGCCCAAAATCAAGCCCAATCGAATTCAAACCCATTGGACCTTAAAAATTGTTAACGGGCCTGTTTAAAATCCTTAAGGCCCAATAACGCGAAAATAAGCTCTTTTCATGTAATAAGCTGTTTGGTAGACTTAAATAAGCTGTTAAAAACTTATGTAATAATCGGAAATGCTAAACTCTAAAAATTATGATTTTTGGACTAGAAATGCAAATATTATGCAAAATGGGTTAAAAGTGTAACTTTCGTATGAATTAGTGTCAAAACTGTGATTTTGGTAATTTAAGGGTAGAAACTGAATATTCAGTAACCAGGAGTGTTAAAATGTTATATTTGGATAATATAGACCTAAAATGTAAATATAATATAACTATGGACAAAATGTAAAAGTTTCAGCGTTAGGGTTAAAAGTGTAAATTTCATATAACTTGGAGGTTCATTCAGTAACTTATTTCTATATATATTCACACTAATGTTTTATACATTTATATCATAAAAAGGTATTTAGATGTTTCGTAAGAATTATTTAAAAGACGTTACGTATATATATATTTATATAACGAAACTTTTCACTAATAACATAACTTATCATCCACCAACTTTTGAAAAGATGATATCTACGGATTCAATAAACATAAAAACAAGATAATATTATATATAATATTATTTTTGAACTTTAAGCATTTTAAGCATATCAATCATCCTTGCCACAAACCATTTCGTTATCCGATACTATTTCCATAATCATTATTCGCGTTAAGTCAAGCTTAAACTATCAAATCTCATACTTCCCTATTATTCAGGTCATGTGTTGGAGCCGTTCCCATATTACATTTGACGTCACATTACTTTGCCAACTACAGCTGAGGTGAGCTTATAGTCCCACTTTTATTTTTGTATTTTAAACTCGTGGGGAGATACATACTACAAAACAGAACACAAGCATTTTCTGTATACTATACCTGATTGATATTGCCTAAGTTACCACTATTGCCAAAAGCCCCTCACATCATGAACCACTAATCACATGCGAGTGAACGCGAATATAGTGAATAGATCTATTGGAGGTTGACCGCCCATTTGTACTAGCCGGATAGATAGCCTTGGTGCTAGCCGGATTGATAGTCATATGCACTTTATTTGAAGGGAAATAGGAAGATGGCAATCTCCTACACGAGGGCCTCATACTTACACCATTTCGATGGTGTATTTTATTTATATTATTTCTATGATACACATTAACGTTTGAGTGTCATGAGACTTAGGGCAATATACTGAACTGCAATATTACTGTTTCTACTATGATTGTGTTTCTATACAATTATACAAATTGACACTAGAACAAAAAGTGGAATTGGTTACACCAAATATGTGTGACGATATACATATAGTCACACATGGTTTTTTTCGTGTGTGTGACTAAAGGTGGTGTGACCATAGGGTACCTACGGTCACATGTTTTGGTTCTTTTTAGTCTCACTTACAAAAGAGTAACCAAAACGTTAAAATGTGTGACTAAATAGGTACAATTTTAGTTGGATTAATCAGCTTTGTGTGACCAAAAACTCTTATAGTCACACGAAGCATTTTCTTTTTGTATATTTAGTCACATACAATTAACCATAAAGTGGCCAAAAGTGTTAATAAATGTGACCATATGGTGTTGAAAGTGAAGAAATGTATGGTTTGTGTGACTATAGATCATCCAATTGCCACATAAATTTGGTTTTTGTGTGGCCTTTTGTACCATTTAGTCACACAAATCATGTTTCTTTTGGGTATTTAGTCACATACAATTAATCATAAAGTGGCCAAAAATGTGAATAAGTGTGACCATATGTTCTTTAAAGTGAAGAAATGTGTGGTTTGTGTGACTATTGATCATCCAATGGCCACATGAATTGTATGTTTGTGTGGCCTTTTGTTACATTTAGTCACACAAAGCATTTTTCTTTTGGGTATTTAGTCACATACAATAAATCATAAAGTGGCCAAAAGTGTGAATAAGTGTGACCATATGGTGTTTAAAGTGAAGAAATGTGTGTTTTATGTGACTATTGATCATCCAATGGCCACATTAATTTTATTTTTGTGTGGCCTTTTGTTACATTTAGTCACACAAAGCATTTTTCTTTTGGGTATTTAGTCACATACAATAAATCATAAAGTGGCCAAAAGTGTGAATAAGTGTGACCATATGGTGTTTAAAGTGAAGAAATGTGTGTTTTGTGTGACTATTGATCATCCAATGGCCACATGAATTTTATTTTTATGTGGCCTTTTGTTACATTTAGTCACACAAAGCATTTTTCTTTTGGGTATTTAGTCACATACAATAAATCATAAAGTGGCCAAAAGTGTGAATAAGTGTGACCATATGGTGTTTAAAGTGAAGAAATGTGTGTTTTGTGTGACTATTGATCATCCAATTGCCACATGAATTTTTTTTGTGGCCTTTTGTAATATTTAGTCACACAACGAATTAAGTAAACAATGACCAAAAGTGTTAATAAGTGTGACTATATACATCTTTTAGTCACATTTAAGAAATCAATATATATCAAAACAAATTCAAATACAATAAAATTGGAATGTATATAAGTAATACATATCATATAGTAGTACTAACTATATGAACCAACAGTACTAACTTATAACTAACAGTTGTAACTAATACACTAGCATTATTAATTTCAAGCAGTTTTAATCTCTGAGCAGTCTTAACTTTGTACTAGAAGTAATAACTTTCACTAGCAGTAGTAGAACAAAACGAGCAGACAGTTGATTGTTCACACTAGGCGGTTCATATATCCAGTACCTTCCCTGTTCTTGTGAGCTCTTTGATTTCAAACTAGGCTATATTTCTCTGAACAGCAACAATCTTCCCAGGATCCCTTGTAACCTAAATTAAACAAGTGAAAGTTACTAGAATTACTAGAATTTATGGTGCCGAACAATCTTTTGTTCTGCGTTTTGAACCTGTTTTTCAAGTTTTGTAGACATAGGTTATACTGTGGTTAATAGCTCTTTTGGTACAAAGAAATAAGTTCACTTTTCAGCATATAGACATCACATTAGTATCCTGCAATTACGTACTTTTATCAAACTGCTATCTATATTGTGAGCAGGAAAACAAACCTTGATCGAAAACGCCGGCTGTAGTGCCCTGGATGATTATATCCAGTTTTCAGATGATAAAGTATAGAATAAGATGATGTGTTTTTTTTAGTTGAGATATAGTAAAAGGCAAATTCAAATAATCATCTTTCGTCAATACCAATACTTAATTCAAAACAAAACACTGACAGTGATCATTCATGGTCTTTGTATAAACTAAGAGTGATAACCAGTTTCAAAATGAAAATCCAAACGCCCTTATGGGTTTTCAGTACCTGTTGCGACGTAGCATGATGTCATTGAGCCTACAATGTTCATAGTCCCGAGTGCCACCATTTCTTTGTTTCCATCTACTTGATAATCTTTCATTGAAGCAAACGTTCTCCTGATAGCAACTGCTTCCTGATAGATTAAGATTCAACCTTAGATGAAAGAACAAAGCATGATACTATGATACTTAAAAGACCGTTTAATGGGCTAGAAGCTAACCGTTAACGCTATCATGCCAGCCACAATGGGATGAAACATGTAGGTCACCTGTGCTTGAACCCTGCACATGTAACACCATTGTTAGTACTCGAGTACTTAGAAATTGTGATATACGGTTTTGAATGGCAATTAGTACTTGAGTACTTAGAAAGTTCGTAAGTTAATCTGAACTTTCAACTAAAGATACTAGTATGAGCCGATAACTAGAGACAAGAGTATCATAAGCACTTAACTACTGACTGCAAATGCACATCAAGACCACTTTTATGGACATATAATTCAATGAAACAATTAAAAAGAATTCATCGGAAAGCAACTTGGTTGAGCTAGTGGTACTGAAACTTCTAACAGCAGGAATGACTCTAGATAGTGATAAAATACGGCCAAACGATACATTATAGGAATCAGTCCCTAACCAGCTTTGTAACCATCCCTTGCCTCCAGAGAACCCATCAGCCACAATCCAGCAGTTTTTGAACCCGAGCTCGGTTAAATATCTAGCAACTATCTTGGCTGAATCCGTGTACTTAATGACATCAATACATACAAACTTCATTAGACCCGTCAGAAGAAAGTGCATGTTACAATAACAATGACAAAAGTCAGAATACTAACGTGTCTAGGATCATAATCTTGGACCCTTTATTAATTTTCTTGAGATAAGATATCTTCAATGATGCGATTTCAGCTTCTAATTTCTTTGTGTTTCTAACAAGGCCTTTTAATTTGTGGATGACAAAATGAGTCGAACAAATTCAATACTAATATACTATATTTTTCTTAGGAAGAGATTTATACATACGGGATGGCAATCAATTTGTTCTTGGCACTTGAGCAGGAGTGAGAGCACCTACAATAACAAATTACCATTATATATTTTCTAGCATATTTTTTATGGAGTCCAAGGTTTGCAATTTTGCATTACTCAATAGATAGCATTTTGGGTTTATTGCACCAAAGTGATACCTTTGTAACCACGAACGTTGAAAGAAATTACGGAAAAGACAGGTGGTAGTAGAAAATACGCTAGGACTAAAACTCCGCCAGTTACAGCAATTGTGGTCGGGTCTGCTGACGAGATGGTCTGAACCGTTGTTGATGCAATGGGCTTGGCATCCTGGATAACCTTCCTAGTTTGTTCTGCTGCATCTGCTACAGTCTGCAACACAAAAAAATCAAAAAGTAAATATATTAAAGTCTGGTCATAATCCATTTAGGCCGTCACACAATTCTAACACTAACTACTCCGTAATTATTAATGAAATTATTCATGATTTAAAATACAGAAAATACGGAATTGATATTGAGTACCTTAGCAGCAGAGTAAATAGGCTCAATATCATTACAACACCTTTTGCAACCCATGATTAGTTATGACTTGTGTGAACCCAATATGACCCATTAACCCATTGCAACCAATTAGAATCTGTTATGACCCATAACCAGCTAGATGAACCATTACAACCCCATTTTACCCACTTTAACGATATAATGTTTCTAGGTAGTTATTATACATAGACATGTTTACTCTTTACGATATATGTGTTTTGCACCTGATATTGTATTTCTATCCTGGTAAAGTTTACATAGTTCTTGCAGAATGCTAGACTGTAATTTTATAAAAACTTATCTGATTATTGTATACCGTCTCTTGTAATCCTGGCGGCGAACCTCCACCCTAACACCTTTGAGAGCTCTCTTCATCTGAGAGTTAGAAAATACTAGATAAGAACCTATGATCATTTTCATCTGAGAGTTAAGAACCCTAGATAACTACTTCACAAAAATCAATGGCAATTATATACGTAGAATCACAATAAAAAGATAAGCAAAAACTACCTCAAGTTTTCAATTGAACCAATCACAAATCGATCGATTTGTTGCTTGAACAAGAGTGAAACCACAACCTTTCTTGTTCTTGGTGGCGTGAAACGACGCGTGAGGCGGATGTGGAGGTGGTGGTCAGTGGGGAGGCGACGTGTGAGGCGGTGAAGGGTGGAGGTGGAGAGATTAATAAAATTAGGTATTAAGAAGATATGTGAGCTCTGAGAAAAAATATAAGATAAAGATGGGTGGAGGTGAAAAGTTTAGCCAGTTTGATTTTGGGTAAAAATTTAGGCGGGGTGATTTGATTTTGGGGAAAATTTTAGGCGAGCTTGTGAAAAGTAAAGAGTGAAATTTTATTTTCCGAAAAAATAGTAGTCACTTTTAAATAATGTGTGACCAAAAGTGTTAATAAGTGTGACCATATGCTATTTAAAGTGAAGGAATGTGTATTTTGTGTGACTATTGATCATCCACTTGCCACATTAATTTGGTTTTTGTGTGGCCTTTGTTAACATTTAGTCACACAAATCATGTTTTGGCTACACTTAAATAATGTGTGACAAACTGTTTAGTGTGACTATATGTACTGGATTTTGGCTACACTTAAATAATGTGTGACAATCTGTTTTGTGTGACCGTATATGGCATTTGGTCATACTATTAGAAGCAAATGTGACTATAAGTTTAGTGTGACCATATATGGCATCAAGGTTACTTGTATTTGTCACACGTTCCAAATGCATATGTGACTAAATGATCTGGAACAAAATCACCAGTTACGTTTAGTCACATAAGGGTCGATTGTGTGGCAATAGAGTTCTTATGGTCACACATTCGAAATGCTCATGTGTGACTAATTCGTAAATGTTGTCAATTTACCTACCTTCAGCCACACAAATATTTGAATGTGTGGCTGTTCCAAATCGACCATGTGTGACCATAGGTCGTTTTTGTACTAGTGTGAGACTTGTGTTCAAACTGATTATTATATACAAACACTATGGATTCACTCAATAATTTTGTTGACTTTTAGCATGTTTATCTCAGGTAACTAATGGAGCATTTGAGGCACGGAGTGGGCAATAAACTGTTGGCTTTGGTGTCAAATAAATTCTATCATTCATTTTAAACTATTATATCTCTTGTGAGATACTAAACTATGAAATCCCTTTTGTACACGAATTATTAAATGAATGATAATAATTTTCAAAACGCCTCCTTTGAGTCGTTTTCTATGATTATGACTGTGATCCTTTAAGTTATACCCTAATTAGTCTTCCGTTGTTAAGTTGAAATTTAGGGGGTGTTACATTCATACAACATATATGTATTTCAATAACTCCCGCTGGGACCTCTCTTTTGTAAAACTCTGATTAAATAAATGAATGATAACTGTTTTATCTAAAACGTCTCTTTTTGAGTCATTTTCTATTATTATGACTGTGATACTTGAAGTAATACCCCAAACCTATTTCCGCTGCGTATATCGAAATATGGGGGTGTTACAGATTGGTATCAGAGACATGGTTATAGAGAACAAGGTGCAAACCTAAACTATAACTACTTTTCACAACTTAACTAAAGTCCTCCGTGCCACAACGCCACTAAAATACTACTTATACATGTTTATGCTGATTATTTAGTTACATGGTGAAATATTAATAATTACCGGGTTGTTGCAGAGTTATGTCTTCCTCTACCCCCCTTATCATTATCTTATCGGATTCTGAGCCCGAGGATACTATTTCCCCCACACCAGTCCACTCCCCAACACCTAGACGCGCTACATTTGATATGGAGTTCGATCCTTCAGAGGAGTCATCTGAGGACATCGCGATAGTACCTAATATCGCTTCATTTCGTGACGATCCATATATGCTTACTAGGAGGGGATATCATACTTTTGTAGATGCAGAGCCACCTGAGTCTGACTCTTCTTCATCTTCTGAGTCATTGCCAGCACCACCTTCTCCAGTTAGACGTACGAGAGTTTGGGTTTTACAGCCTTACGAACCCGAACCATTCATGGAAGCATTCCGTCGTTTTCCTAATGGTCCAGTCAGGAAGAACACCCCACGGAAAAGGGTATTTCATATCCAACCACGTGCTACCAAAGTACCATCCTCACCGGATACACCACCAGTTCGCCCAAGGAGAACCCATGAGTCTGCACGGAAAAGGACACTTCTCGTGTCCTCACCACCAGTATCACCATCACCACCCCCACATCCGTACATGCTACCCACGTATGTACCACCCTCAGTTCCAGCATCTTCACTACCACCTACACCATCACTTCCTCCCCGAGATACTATCCCTAAGGAGGCGATGCCACCACGAAAGAGGACCCGCTTCTATACACCACTATCATCTATAGATTTCACTCCCCCGTCTCAACCGTTTGAGCTCAGTGAGGAGGCTAGGGCCGCTATTTCCCGATATCACTCTTTACCTAGATCACCCTCTCCTGATTTCACTCCGCCACCACGGGTGTTCGAGATAGGCGAGAGTTCCTAGGCGGCGATAGACCGACAACCTACCATCTCTACCCTCATGGCACGTATGGATCATCATAAGGAACAGATCGATACTGCATTGGGTCATCTCGATGAGCTACCTCTCGAGCGCATAGAGTCGATGGAGTATACAGCCAAGGATTTAAAAGCTAGCCAAGCAACTGTGCTGCAGGAGTTAGGTGCCTTGACCACCGGGTTAAAGGAAACTCGTGAGAAGGTACATGATCTGGAGGAGCATCATGAACAGCTGAACTAGGAGATACCACTGTTGTACGACAACGATTTGTTGATGTCACAGGCCATGATGATGTAGAGTAATGATCTAGTGATAGCCTTCTCTAGGATTGCCACACTGGAGACAGTAGTAGTAGATATCCAGGCCCAGTATCAGGAGAACACGTAGATCCTCCTCAACATGATTGCAGATTTTGATAGTCGTCTCGGAGGAGCACCTGGCGGCCACTAGATTAGGTCTTTATCTAGCAGCTTTTTTACTGTATCCCAGCCATGGGGTGTGTGGCATAAATATGACACTTTTATCTGTTTTGTTATGTAACAAACTAGCAAATAATTTATGGCTATATGTGGTTGCGATTTTGTTATATTTTCCTGTGTTATGATATGGATTGATGTGGGCCAGTGTTGATCATTTTACATACATGAATGATAGTATTCGGACATGTTGTGATCTTACGACTTTTATGGACTTGAATTGTTGAGATCTTATACTGTGGCAGTATTGTTATGATTTCTACACATTTACCTTGTTATTCGTATTATTCTAACATAACATGGTAATTATGCGAATTCTAAACATGTGTTTTCTTGTGGTATTAACAGAAATATGCCTCGTACAAGAAAATCAACTGCAACTCCAGAACCAGCCATGTCTCAAGCTGTTATCCGAAAACTAGTTGCAGACAGTGTTGCTGCAGCACTCGAGACTCAAGCAGCATCAATGGCCCGTTCTGGAAGCACCAGTAGGCCTATCGTAGAAAGCGAGACAGCTACAGCTCGCAAGTGCACCTACAAAGACTTCATGAACTATAAACCAACCTTCTTCAAGGGAACAGTAGGAGTAACTGAGTTGGCTCGTTGGTTTGAACGCACAAAAACAGTTTTCATGAGAAGTGGCTGTACCGACGACTGCAAGGTTACTTTTGCCACAGGGACTCTCTTGGATGATGCACTGTCTTGGTGGAATTCTTCTGCCCAAACTATGGGTGTTGAAGCATCTTATCAACTCACCTGGGCTGACTTCAAAAAGAAATGCTGAAAAAGTACTGTCCCTGTACCGAGATAAAAAAACTGGAAGATGAGTTTCACCTACTGGTTGTGAAAGGAACCAATCTCAAGACCTACAACAGGAGGTTTCAGGAACTGGCTGTACTATGCCCAACTAGTGTACCAGATCTTGAGAAAACATTGGAGAAGTATTCTGAGGGACTGCCTCGAAGTATTGAAGGGAATGTCACCTCATCTAAACCTCAGTCACTGGAAGAAGCCATTTCCATTGCTCAAAAGTTAATGGATAGGGAAATCAAGCGTGGTTCCACACAAGGAAGTAACGATCACGAGCGGAAGCTTGATGACAAAAGAATCACTCATCATTACAACAACCATCCCAACAACAACAACCGCAACAACCATCGCAACTATCAACAAAACCACAATAACCATCATCACCAACAGAATCGCAGGCAGGAAGCTGCCAGAGCTTATTTTGCCATACCTGCTGGAGGAAGTGGTTATGTTGGAAAGAAACCACTATACAACTGGTGCATGTTGCATCACTAGGGGCCTTGTTCTGTTAGGTGCACAAAGTGTCAAAGGGTAGGAGATCAGACCAAAGACTGTAGAGCCACAGGTGCAAACTTACAGCCAGTAGCCGTAACATGCCACAGATGTGGTGAAAAAGGACATTACAATAATCAGTGCCCAAAGCAGAATTTCAACCAGAACAACGGTGCCCGTGGAAGACTGTACATGCTAGGAGATGAAAACGCACAGCAAAACCCGGACGTGGTCACGGGTACGTTTCCTCTCAACCAACATCTAGCTAACGTATTATTTGACACAGGAGCCAATAGAAGCTTTATATCTATCATTTTTGATTCATTACTTAAACTCACCCCCACTACCTTAGACAACACATACGAAATTGAACTAGCTAACGGGAAATTAGTAGGTACTAACTCTATAATCCGAGGTTGCACCCTAACTTTACTAAACCAACCTTTCGACATTGACTTCATTACTATCGAACTCGGAAGCTTTGATGTTATCATTGGTATGGATTGGCTATCGAAGTACCATGCAAGGATCATATGTGACGAGAAAGTGGTTCACATTCCTTTTGAAGGTGAAACTTTGATTATTCGAGCTAATCAAAGTAGGACCAGATTAAGTATTATATCTTGCCTCAAGACCATGAAGTATATCGACAGGGGATGTCATGCTTTTCTAGCTCATGTGACTGAGAAGGAGACGGATGATAAACGACTAGAAGATGTGCCTGTAGTAAGAAATTTTTCTGGAAGTTTTTCCCGAAGAGTTGCCTGGACTACTACCTATCCGTCAGGTAGAATTTCAGATTGACTTGGCGCCAGGAGCAGTACCAGTAGCATGAGCACCGTACCGCTTAGCTCCGTCTGAAATGCAAGAACTGTCCTACCAACTACAAGAGTTACTGGATAGAGGTTTTATTCGACCAAGCTCTTCGCCTTGGGGAGCTCTTGTCCTATTCGTCAAGAAGAAGGACGGATCTTTTAGGATGTATATCGATTACCGGGAGTTGAATAAACTTACGATGAAGAATCGATATCCATTGCCAAGGATCGATGATCTGTTTGATCAACTACAAGGATCGAGTGTTTACTCGAAGATTGATTTGAGATTGGGTTATCATCAGCTATGTGTCAGGGAAGAAGATATTCCTAAGACTGCTTTCAGAACATGATACGATCACTATTAATTTCAAGTGATTCCATTTGGGTTAACTAATGCACCAGCCGTGTTTATGGATCTCATGAACCGTGTGTGCAAACCCTATTTGGAAAAATTCGTGATTGTGTTCATTAATGATATTCTCATCTACTCTCGAAGCAAAGAAGAACATGCAGAGCATTTAAGGACTATTTTGGAATTACTCAAGAAAGAGCAACTGTACGTAAAATTCTCCAAGTGTGATTTCTAGATTCACATTGTGCAGTTTCTTGGACACGTGATTGATCGCCACGGCATTCACGTGGATCCTTCCAAAATAGAAGCAATCAAGAATTGGGTGACACCTACAACACCCACTAAGGTACGTCAATTCCTAGGACTTGCTAGCTATTATCGGAGATTCATCGAGGGATTCTCGAAGATTGCCAAGCCTTTAACGGAGTTGACTCAAAAGAACAAGAAATACGTTTGGGGAGAAGATCAAAAGAAAGCATTCTAGTTGTTAAAGCAAAAGCTTTGCGAAGCTCCAATTCTAGCATTACCCGAAGGAAATGACGATTTCGTCGTTTACTGCGACGCATCATACCAAGGTTTGGGCGCCGTATTAATGCAAAGGGACAAGGTTATTGCTTAAGCCTCCCTACAACTCAAGCCTCACGAAGAGAATTACACCACCCATGATCTCGAGCTAGGAGCAGTATTGTTTGCTCTTAAGATTTGGAGACATTATCTGTACGGCACGAAATGCATCGTGTTCACTAATCATAAGAGCCTCCAACACATTCTTGATCAGAAAGAATTAAACATGAGGCAACGCCGATGGTTAAAATTGCTAAGTGACTACGATTGTGAAATTCGTTATCACCCTGGAAAAGCAAATGTTGTAGCAGATGCTTTAAGCAGGAAGGAACGAATTAAGCCTCTTCGAGTCAGAGCTTTAGTCATGACCATTAACTTGGATCTGCCGTCCCAAATTCTCAATGCACAGACTGAAGCAGTGAAAGAAGAAAACATTCAGGCTGAGAATTTAAGGGGTATGGATAAGGCGTTTGAATTTCGGCCTGATGGAACCCGTTGCATAAAGAACAGAAGTTGGATACCGGTCTTTGGTGACTTAAGAAATGTGATTATGCATGAATCACACGAGTCAAAGTATTCCATCCACCCAGGTTCTGAAAAGATGTATCAGGATCTCAAGAAACTTTACTGGTGGCCAAACATGAAAGCTGACATCGCTGAGTACGTCAGTAAATGTTTGACATGTGCATGAGTTAAGGCTGAACATCAAAATCCATCTGGCTTGTTGATTCAACCGGAGATTCCCAAATGGAAGTGGGAAAGGATAACCATGGATTTCATCACCAAGCTACCAAAGACATCAAGCGGGTATGACACAATTTGGGTCATCGTAGATCGTCTTACATAATCAGCGCACTTTTTGCCGATCAAGGAGACAGATGAAATAGAAAGTCTTGCAAGATTATACCTGAAAGAAGTAGTCTCACGACATGGGATACCAATTTCCATTATATCAGATCATGACTCTCGTTTCACGTCCTGATTTTGGGAACCGCTTCAGAAAGCTTTGGGTACTCAGTTAGATATGAGTACTGCTTATCACCCTCAGACCGACGGACAAAGCGAAAGAACTATCCAAACATTGGAGGATATGCTCCGGGCATGTGTAATAGACTTTGGAAAAGGATAGGATAGACATTTGCCTTTGGCAGAATTCTCAGACAACAATAGTTACCATGCCAGTATCAAGGCGGCACCGTTTGAAGCGCTTTATGGATGAAAGTGCCGATCACCCATTTGCTGGGCTGAAGTCGGAGAAGCCCAAGTCCAACTTACCAGACCAGAGATAATTCAGGAAACCACTGATAAAATAGTGCAAATACGGCAACGTTTACAAGCCGCATGAGATAGACAAAAGAGCTACGCAGATGTAAGGCGGAAACCTATGGAATTTGAAGTTGGAGACAGGGTCATGTTAAAAGTATCACCATGGAAAGGTATGGTTAGATTCGGAAAGCGGGGAAAGTTGAATCCCAGATACGTCGGGCCATTTAAGATTCTTGAGAGAGTCGGCCTAGTAGCCTACAGACTTGAGCTTCCTGTAGAGCTCAGTAATATACACCTTACCTTTCACGTTTCCAACCTAAAAAAGTGTTTGTCAGATGAAACACTTGTCATTCCAATGAAGGAACTTCAGCTCAATGATAAACTCAATTTTGTGGAAGAACCCGTGGAAATCATGGAAAGAAATGTCAAACAATTAAAACGAAGCCGTATTCCCATTGTTAAGGTGAGGTGGAACTCTAAGAGAGGACCAGAATTCACCTGGGAACGAGAAGATCAAATCCGGGAAAAATATCCACACCTCTTTCCCAACACCTCAACCAACACAGACTGAATCTCGGGACGAGATTCCTTTCAACGGGGGAATACTGTAACCACTGGTAAATTTCAACTTGTACTAAGTTAATATAATATTCTAAATAAAGAATACGTATCCATTTTCTACGTATAATATTTTTTAAACGTAATAAGTTTATCTGGTCACAACGACTAACTAATGTGACGTAACTCATATTCTCAATAAACGTGCTCACACGCGGACCGACACCAGCATGCTTTATGTCTATTTCAAATAAACATCTTTATATGTCAAGTATAAAAGATTGCAACTCTTATTTGCCGCTTTATGTTATTTCGTTAACACACGACTATTAGACGTTAAACTAAACGTTTGCTATCTAATAGAGTTCTCACAAAACCCCTAAAATGTACTAAGGACCCCTAACGTGCACTGAGGATCCTTAAAGTGCAAACCCTAAAGAACAAAACCCTAAAGCTAATGTACAAGCTTTTAAAGCACGAAAACCTAAACTTTACCTTATTTCCCGTTACAAGCCCTAAATTCATAATTCTATGATTTTATGTAATAAAATCACAAACCCTAATTAATATATATATGATTTTTACAAAATATTAAAGTACAAGTCTTTCATGCACATGTACAAGTCTCTAAAGCATAGAAACCTTAACATTAATATAACTTATATTATAAACCTTAGTGTACGTACTTTAAAGCTCACATTACAAGACTTTAATGCACTAACATTAAACTTGATTTTCTTATAATATATAAGTCTAATGTACAACTCCCTAAAGCTTGTGGTACAAGTGCTTAATGCATGGATTCAAAAACTATTAATTTATTTAAACTAAACCTAACTAAAGACATAAACTAAGTTATTTATATTCCTAAACTCCAAGTACTCCATATTCTAGCCTATTGTACAAGTGGTTAAAGCCTAGAAATAAAAATCACATTTCCATGTAATCAACACGGCTCGATATGAACCAAAATCAAACCAAACTAGAACCCTACTAGTTCTAACTTAACTAGATGTAATCTAAACCATATCTAAGCATAATCTACCCATATCTTACACTCTTACACAAAAGTCCCCTTGATATTCAAGATTTGGTCAAATATATCAAGCTTTTTCCATGGTTTTGTTGGAAACCATTCAAACCACCCACAATATCACAAGATCTCTTCCAAAATCCAATATTATCTCTTATCTCATGTCTCAAATCTCCTTAACTTATCTTACAAGTGGCAAAAACCAATTAATTTAGACCCTAATTTCTTCCCTATATAAATCGATCAAACATGAACCATTTCTTCCCATCCTTGTTTTCTAACACAAAACACTCACACACACACTTGCTCACTAAAATTCAAGTCTAAAGAAAGGAGAAGGAAGTTTGTATTAAAGCTTAGAAGCCTTGGAAAAGCCTTGTTCCATCTTAGAAGTCACTTTGGTCTATTTTTGTTCTAATCGAATTCAATAAGCTTATAAGTCTCCAAGCCCTTTTCAATCCTTATTGTATTTTTCTAGTATCATATATATGTATTAAGACTAATGATCAAGTTAAAACCAAAACAAAAACTATTTTTCTTTTCTTTTTCTTTTTACCGAGAACAAACAAACACCCCTAATAAGTTAAACTTTGTTTTAAACTTTAAGTTCTAGGCTACATGTTAAGTCATCTAAATAAGCTAGTAAACATTTTATTAAGCCACAAAACAAGCCATAAGTATTTATAAGGTTCGGCCTAATTTTTCTTTTTTTTTTCTTCCTTGTCACAAATCACCCCAAACACCCCTTTTTGATCTAAATTTTAACCCACAAGCTAAAAGCTATAAGATGAGGTATTAAGCCATCCTAATAAGCTCCTAAGTGACTTTACAAAACCACAAAAACATGACCAAAAGCTATTCATGCCCCGCTTATTTTCTGTGTTTCTTTTTGGTATGTCGCGACCTAGAAAACCAAACGCCCCTCTTTGATGAATTAATTAGCCTATAAGTTAAAAGCTTTAAGCTACTAGATTTAGCCACCTTAATAAGCTCCTATCAAAGTTTACAAAACCACTAAAACATTGTAAAAAGATCATAAGGCCTCATTTGTTTCCTTTGTTCCTTTTGGTGTCTCGACCTAAAACCTAACGCACCCTTTTTGATTTGTTTTAAACCCATAAGCTAAGAATATAAGCTGATAAGCTGTTAACAGCTTATTTACAAACTTAATACAACTTATATTAACAAGCCGTAATGAACCACACCCTTTTCTAAACATAAAACGCAACAAAAACGAAATAAGGACTACGGGTGTAACGACCAAAATACTTGAGGGTGAAAACTCTAGCATTTTGAAACATGGAGTTTTCTTGGGCCAAAACTGTCAATTTTGTTAAGTTATATATAATAAGGGCTGAAATTGTAAACGACTCATAGTTAAGGGTATAAAGTGTCACTTTTGAAACTACAAGGGTAAAAGTTGTTATTTTATGAAAGTTGAGGGATAAAAGTTGTCAATTTATGAAAGTTGAGGGGTATAAATTGTCATCTTATGAAAAATAAAGGGTATAAGTAGTAATTTTATGAAAGATCAGGGGTATAAATTGTCAACGCTTGAAACGATAAGGGTATAAAGTGTAACATTTTATATTATTTTGAGAAATATACTTTTTGGCTCGGTTTTTGATAAAAACTGATGAACGGGATACTTCTATTTCATTAACGATCAATCGAACACTAAAAATGAAATATGATAAATATTATCATCCACTAACTTTTGAAGAGACTTCATGTTGTCTCATTCAACACTTATCCACTGACAAAACACTTGCAATACGAATATTCAATCACGTATTTAAGGTTTGAATACAAATTCTAAAACTTGACATATTCACCTAAGTTGCGTGTCGGAGCAGTTTATTCACCATACTTGATTTACTTTCCAATTAAACAACTGTAACACCAAGGTGAGTTCATAGTCCCACTTTTATATGTTTTCCAAACTTGTGGGGAGATACATGCTACAAACCTGAACACAAGTATTTTTCTGTATGCTATCTTGATTGATATTGCCTAAGTTTACACTACTGCCACTAAAAAGAGCCTCATATAATGAGCCATTAAGCACTTGCGAATGAACGCGAATATAGTGAATAGATCTATTGGAAGTTGACGACCCATTTGTACTAGCCGGATAGATAGTTTTAATGTTAGCCGGATTGATAGACAAATGCACTTTATTTAAGATTAAATAGGAGAATGACAAGCTCCTACCCGAGGGCATTATCACTTACATTTTACTATGTCAGTAATTAACATCACTCTTGTGATGTCCCACTGTTAACATTTGCGTGTCATGAGACTTAGGGCAATATACTATACTGCAATATTATTTTTTCACTATTACTCAACTTGTGTTCAACCAAGTATTACTATTTAAACACTATGGATTCACTCAACCTTTGTGTTGACTTTTTAGCATGTTTTATCTCAAGTAACTAATGCACGACTTGGCACGGAGTGGCTATGGACTTTCTTATAAAAAAGGTGTCCACTTTGTTATCATTCATAAAACATATATGTATTTCAATAACTCCCGCTGGGACCTCTCTTTTGTAAAACTCTGATTAAATAAATGAATGATAACTGTTTTATCTAAAACGTCTCTTTTTGAGTCGTTTTCTATTATTATGACTGTGATACTTGAAGTAATACCTCAAACCTATTTCCGTTGCATCTACCAAAATATGGGGGTGTTACATCGGGATACCAGCTTAGGAACATTGGGTTGGGAACATAAGAAATCTATGTCGGGATACCAACAAGAAGGAGGTGTTCTTGAAGCTGCCTTGAAGACCTGTATTTTGACCATTGGTTGAGAAATATGTTGCTGTGAGTATATTGAAACTAACTTTGTGTATAGATATCTATATAACAATTGATATGCATGCATACTTGAATTCTCAGTTCTGTTTTTCTTTTGAATCAGGATGAGGATGCTTTCTTTGTCGATTATGCTGTATGACACATGAAACTCTCTGAATTGGGTTAAACTCTATGAAACCCTTTGCCAATTATGTTGTATCACAAATGATACTAACTCTCTGAATCAGGGCAGTTCGAAGAGCAATGATACTGCCCAAGTGGAAACGGTTTACATATTTCATTATATTTTATATGACTGCAATTTGCACATGTGAAAGAAATGAAAATAGCTGATTAATGATTGATTTGGTATTTGCCTATGTCAGATCTATTCAGAAGGGGTATAGATATTTAAGCGGTCAATGTTGTCATCAATTTTGATTTTCCGAGGAATGCTTAGACTTATTTGCACAGGGTAATGTCACATTTTCTTTTGAAGAATTTACGTCTTCGTAGTAATGTCCTGAACCGAATTATGTGTGTTGTGATTCTAGGTGGGTCGTTCTGGAAGGTTCGGACATCTTGGGTTACCTGTAAATTTGATAACCTACGGTTGATCAGGCGATTTATTGCCAATGATCCAAGACATATGCTTTGCAATGGTCAGTTATGGTAATACAAACTATCATAGCTAGATAAGTATACATGAATATATAGTTAGAGTATAAGCCACCATTTTAAAGTTTGGTTCTATAAGCATAGGCTGGAAAATATTATTTTACACGAGCAAGAAACTTCATGTGATCATTATGATGTTTTATAATATCTTAGAATTCACAAACTTGAGAATTAGGTTTTGATAGGATTGAATGAGTTATTATGTGGTTTTACAGGAGCACATGATTGAGTAAATGTGATTTCTTGCTCGAGTCCGCACCTTGAAAATTCAAACTTGAGCATGTAAACCAAAGAAAAAGGTGAGGTCAATGCACTCAATTCATATATATTCTTATCATTTTCTGTTGTTATCTAAGAGGATTTAAACTAAGACAAATTTTGTAGATCGATATGGGAAGTGTTAAACCCTTTATAAGTAATGTTTTTAGCTTGAAGAAGAAGCATTTGACATGCTTGGCATCTCCTTACTTATTAACTTCCAACCCTGCAATTTAGGTACGTTTCGTATTTTATAAATGGGATTTCAGACTATGGGTGAGAATAAAGTAAAGTTCAGTAAAGGGATTTCAGAATCGACGAGTTATCACAATTCAGGAAAGTCTACCATGATTGGTGAGGATGGATTTGGGCAAGTACAGAAAGGGGGGAAACAAGTAAGTCTTCCTTAAACTGTACTTCTAAATAAATTCAAACCATAAAAAATTTAGAAGTTGATCATCAAGCAAAATATCATTGCATGTTTAAGTTGAAGCAAATCTTATGGACTAAGGGGGTGTTTGAGATTGCTCAAGTGGTTTTGTGCTTATTTTTATTTATAACACGTGTAAGCAATCCTAAGCAATCCAAAACGCTCCATTGATTACTGTTTATCTTTATATTTTAGAAGAAAAAGGCGCTCAAATTATGCAAGTTGTAAATTGAAGCAGATTCAGTTTTATGGTTAAACTCTAATGATTTATAAGTGGTCGTATAAGTATGATGATAAGATCCAATTTTTTTTTTTTTTTTTTTTTTTTTTTTTTTTTTTGCTTAAATGTGAATTTCAACATGCATCTTTGCTGGTACCTAATTTACATGACCTACTTATTGCTATGCTCAGTTGTCCATGACTTTTGTGGTTTAATAATGTAAATTCCAGTTGTTTGTTTAGAATTTTTTTTAAATTGTCATCTTACTATGTTAGTACTTGATAACAGTATTGCAGAATATGAAGTGTATAATTCGATTATAAAACCAACCTATATGTTAACATATGAGTGTGCATCTGAGCTTCTTCATCTGAATTTGGAAGAAGAATTGGAACTAAGAACTCTTGGTGAGGCTGCAAGGCTTCGACTTCAGTGGTGACGCGGACAGGTCGGTCAATTAAATTTATTTTGCTTTCTAAGGATTACAAAAAAAAAAAAAAAAAAAAAAAGAGTAAAAAGTACATTATCTGCATAAAAGTGCATGTTTGATGTTTTTCAGTTATTATAAAAATTACTTCATTTGTACGAATTGTATACACATAAAAGTTGAATTTGTACGAGACTGATTATGGAAATTATACATGGTTTAAGGTGCAATTGAGACGGGCTCATTGGAACCTAGATTAAAAGTGGAAAATCCAGATGATCCAGAACCATCTATTAGGCTGTATGTTGAAGATCAAACAGACCCTGCAATGCATCTATCCGAGATCCGATTGAAGCTATCCCTGGGTAATAATCCGCTTTTTCTTTTGTTAAGTTTGGAACTAATTATTGCGAGTTTGGGTCACTATAATCAGTTTAAGATAACTAAGATGTGTATAATTTAGATGTTCATTAATTTAATTGATCACTTTTATCAAATCGTGCTTAAGTTTGATCGGTTGCATTTTATTTGAAGTTGGCAACTAAAGGCGTGGATTGTGTTTTTTATTAGTACAAGGTAGTACGTGATAGTGATGATGGTTTGGATTACATACATGATTGAAATTAACAATCTAATATTAAGTGGTGATGCTTTTAAATTTAATCCTTTGTTATTTTGTGACGTATATATCTTATTTGGTACATTTTTATTAGATATTGGACACTAAATTTCCTCTTCGTTAATTGCAGGGGTGATTAAGGTGATTGACCCATGGTACTCAAGTAACCTATGATAACTCTACGTAGGAAGGCATATGGTCTGATACTGGGTAGCGGATGTACTCTCATGACACCACAACCACAATTATCGTTGCAGTAAACAAGCAATAGCATCAGCCAAGCAATCTCAACAACATTAGAGATCTCTTTGGTCCAAGGATGGATGTAAAGTATTAGAACTGTAGTGATCTTATAATAATTATTTAATCTTAGTTAGGTCTATAAAGATACTTTTAACATTACAATGGCTAGAACACCAAGTAAACGATAACTGATAAGACTAGGATTTTGCATCCAAGTTACCCAGTTGAATTTAACTTTACAATGGCTAGAACACCAAGTAAACGATAACTGAACTATATCATCAAATAAAACCTCCCTCCTATGATGACTATAGCCAAATAACAACTGATTTCGAATCTCCACAAATGCCACCACATCACATAACAAACACATTAAAAAACATCATTCAATTTCTTTGACATTCGAATGTTATTGAACCACAAAAGCCACTCGCTATAACAACTAATCTCTGGATCGTCTAGCTCCCACCAACGTAGCACCTTACACCTCACTTGACGAGCCAACGAACACGGAAACAGAATATGAGACGTGGACTCTACTACTACATTACATAAAGGGCAAACAATATAGGCAATTTCGAAACCCCTAAGAGAAAGATTCAACCAAGTAGGTAAATTATCCACACAGACTCTCCAAGCAAACACATTTACCTTAATCGAAATAACTTTCACCCATTCCGTAGGCACTTCATCCACAGATAACAAAGAGTCCTTCATAAGATTACGAACCGATTTCACCGAGAATTCTCCTGTAGCCTCCAATGACCAGTACCATCGATCATGCATTTAAGCTATAGTTAAGTCTGCTAGATGAGACTGTAAATCACGTTGCTGCTCTTCTTCAACCCCACCCTTGGTGTACGACGATAAGAATAATCGATCGAAACCTGTCGCAATTTTAATTTGCTTACAAGTTTCCAAAGCATATAGCCTTATGAATTGGCACTTCAACACCTTCTCCACCATCCAAACTTCATCCCTAAAAAAGTATCTTCCCCATTCCCCACCTTTTTTATAATATAAACCATAAGATCAATCCCTTTACTTTCAAGAGAAGCTATCTCCCGAATAATATCTACCAAGGGGAATATCTAGACGTAGAACTGGAACAATCAAGAGCACCACGGACACCATGAATTGATTTAATGAACCTTGACCATAAAGACGAACCTTGAGAGATAAAATGCCACACCCATTTGAATATCAACGCTCGGTTTAAAGCAAAGAAGCTAGACACTCCAACACCGCGCTTTTTCTTCGAAGCCAAAACTTTATTCCAACAAACCCACTCCATTTTCCTATTCGATCCTTCAATCCTATTAAAAAAAATTTCGGCGAATCGACTCCATACACTTTAGCACTCCCATAGGAACTTTGAAAATTGACATGTGATATAAGGCATTTAGCTAAGAATAAATTTTAATAACGTAATTCGACCTCCAACTGAAAGAGTTTTAAGCTTCCATTTTAATAAGCGAAACAATAATTTGCAAATAACCTCGCCCCATGATTTAAGTCTTGACATAGCACCTCCTACTTTAACCCCAAGGTAATTAAATGGGGATGTGAAAGTAGAACAACCTGTGGAAAACTAGAAGGGGGGGTTGAATAGTTTTACCGATTTTTAATTTGTTTTAAAAACTTTTCTATTGAAAACCTTGATTCGAATCTTATGTGTGATCAATCAACACCAATATGAACACTACACTACACTATGCAATATAAACACAATATAACTAAATGAAAGTAAAGGAAAGAGATGGAAAGATCAAACCGGGACAAAGAGATTTATAGTGGTTCGGTCACGAAGCTCTTCTTCGCCCTACCCCACTCCTCGAGTACCACACTCGAGAGTTTCAAGCACTATGTCAACAAGACCTCCCTTCAGGCGAAGAAAACTATACAACGTCTCTTATCCAATTTCCGATACTAAGCTAAATGTCGAGTGCTAATCTTAGCTAGCACCAGTCTACCACGATCTATTTGATCCTTTCTACTTCACACAATCACACAAGACTCGATCTACCCGATCTACCTATGATCCACTTGATCAACACACTAGCTCACAAGCTACAAGAGATAATCAATATTGTTGATGCAAATAATGTTCTAAAAACGTTATTTATATCTTTCGATTACTTCACGTTTTGAGGATGACAAAATGTGAACTCACGTTACGTTAAAATTAACGTTAACAAGTTTTTAATCGGAAGATCCCGTTTCTACGCAAATCACTCTTGAACAAAGTTACAACTTGAACTAGTGATCAAAGAAGTGAATTCATGTTTTGAAAATTCACATTTTAAATGGGACAAAATATTTTTTCAAAAATACACATGACAAATTATTTTTGAAATATTAAGAAATGTTTTAATGGAAAAATAAGTTTGAAAATCACAACAGCTATTTTTCCCCCCAAAATCAGCTCCAACCTTCCCCAAATAAGTTTTCACCAGAAAAGACAAAATTTGGAGCGTCCTAGTCTACCACGGCTCCACGGTACCGTTAAATTTAACGGAGCCGTGGGTCATTTAGTAGAGCCGTCCGTACCATTTTGAATTGTAACGTTCAGATTTTCTTTGCCTATAAATACCCATCTCTTTCACAGTTTTAGGCACCCTTCACACACAGAAAAATCCCTTAGTAAAATCCTCTCACACCTTTCACTTCTTAGGGTCATTTAGATTAGTTTTTCTTTGTTTCAAGAGTGATCCAATCATCCTTCAAGTGATCCTCTTCATACCTCTTCACTAGCAAGAGAAGAACACAAGTATCCAAGTTGATACAAGGTGTTGTCATCCCTCTTCATTAGAAAGAGAAGAACTCAAGTAATCAAGAAGATACTAGAGTTATAGTTGATAGGTTTTTGTAACTCTTGTTACAACCTTGTTGTGTCTTAGCATACATCAAGTTTATTTTCTTTTTGTGAGTGAGAGTGAAGATCAAGTGTGATCTATAGAGATAGTGAACATCTCTTGAAGCCATTGGGCTTGTGTGATTGATCAAGAAGATCAAGGGTCATTAGGTTAGTGTTAGTCGAGTAGAGTGAAGTGAGTGTTGATCATTGTGATCGTGTTGAGATCTTGGTGATCTCTTGAAGCCATTGGGCTTGCGTGTTTGGTCATGTGGACCTTGGTAGATTGGTGCTAGCTAAGATTAGCACTCGACATCTAGCTTAGTGTCGGTAATAGGATAAGCGACGTGTACGGTTTTCTCCACCTTAAGGGAGGTTGTTGACATAGTGCTTGAAACTCTCGAGTGTGGTACTCGGGGAGTGGAGTAGGGCGAAGAAGAGCTTCGTAGCCGAACCACTATAAATCCTCTGTCTCGGTTTGATCTTTCCAACTCTACTCTTTACTTTCATTAGTTATTATTACTTAGCTTAGTGTGTAGTTCATATTGGTGTCGATTGATTACACATAGAGTTCGAATCAAAGTTTCCAATAACCAACTTTTAAAAGAAGATTTTTAAACCGGTAAACTATTCAACCCCCCTTCTAGTTTCCCACAATTGGTATCAGGAGCCACGTCAGTCAAGTTTTTAAAGTATATTGTATTTTAAAGCTTGAACCGATCAATGGATTCCGACAAATATCTAGAAGGGCAATCTATGCAAAGACAACCACTTTTTGAAACCGATTGTTTTATTTATTGGAAAACAAGATTCGAAACGTATGTGAAATCAAAAGACATTGTTCTTTGGCATGTTATTACCGAGGGTGACTTTCAACCTATTCAAAAGAATCCGGAAACTAAAAAGGATGAAATTGTTTCTTATGATAAACAAAGTGATGAACTTAAAAGGAAATTAGCCAAAAATAATGAGGCTAAAATGATGATTTATAATGCTTTGCCTAAAAAGGAATTTTAAAGAATTTTTATGTGTAATATGGCAAAAGACATTTGGAAAACTTTGTTAGTCACTCACCAAGGTAATAACCAAGTCAAAGAGAACAAGATAGATCTTCTTGTTCAACAATATGAACAATTCTCCATTTCGGAGGATGAGTCAATAGATAATGCTTTTGCTAGATTTAATACTATTATCACTAGTCTTAAAGCACTTGATGAAGGTTATTCTAGTAAGAACTATGTTAGGAAGTTTCTTAGAGCTCTACATCCTAAATGGAGAGCAAAGGTCACCGCCATAGAAGAGTCAAAGGACTTGGCGGCATTGTCACTCGATGAACTTATAGGAAACTTGAAAGTTCACGAGATGATAATTAAGAAAGACTCCGACATAGTCAAAGGCAAAGGCGAGAGAGTTAGATCTCTAGCATTGAAAGCCAAGAAGGAGTCTAGTGATGAGGAATGTTCGAGTTCCGATAGTGAAGATGAGGAATATGCACTAGCGGTTAGGGATTTTAAAAAGTTCTTTAGGAGAAGAGGTAGGTTCGTTAGGCAACCTCGTGATGAGAAGAAGACATCACAAAAGAACCATGTTGAAAAGAAAGGGACAAGTGATAGGAAATGCTTTAGATGCGGAGATCCTAATCATCTCATAGGAGAGTGTCCCAAGCCACCGATAGTCAACAACCAACGAGCTCTCATAGGAGGCGCCTGGAGTGATAGCGGTGATGATGAAGAAAAGAAGCCCAAGGACGAAACGTGTCTAATGGCTCATGCTTCAAATGAGATATGCTTGGGAATCGACTTGGAGCCTGACGAATGGGTCAAGGATAGTGGATACACCAACCACATGACGGGCAACCGAAGTCTATTCTCATCATACAAGGCATACAACGGAGGTAATGTCACTTTCGGTAGCAAACTTAAGGGCAACATTATTGGCAAAGGTTCGATCACTCATAACTCCCTCACTATTAGAAATGTTGAGCATGTAGATAACTTAGGATTTAATTTGCTTAGCATTAGTCAAATGGTAGATAATAAGTGTAGAGTTATATTCTCTGAAGAGGGTAGTGAGATCATTAAGGATGGTAAAACCATAGGCAAAGGAGTTAGGAGAAATGGCCTATTTGTTATGAAAATAGGAAATAAGCCTCAGGATAGGATATGCTTAGCAACCATAGATGATAACTCCACTCTATGGCATAGGAGATTAGGTCATGCCAATATGCGTTTGATACAATCATTGGCATCTAAGGAACTAGTTAGAGATCTACCTAAGATTAAGTTTGATCAACACTTTTGTGACGCTTGTAAAGTTGGAAAACAAGCTCATTCTAGTCACAAAGCTAAGAATATAGTCTCAACCTCTAGATGCCTAGAACTCCTTCATATGGACTTATTCGGTCCATCCGCCGTACGGAGCTACAGAGGAAACTACTACACCTTAGTAATAGTTGATGACTACTCTAGGTACACTTGGACTAGATTTCTTAAGAATAAGACTCAAGCCTTTGAGGAATTCGAGGTTTTTAGTAAGAAAGTTCAAAATCAACTAGGATGTACAATAGTTTCCATTAGGACGGATCATGGTCGGGAATTTGATAATGAAGTGCAATTTGGAGTATATTGTGATGCTAATGGTATTACTCATAATTTCTCAGCTCCACGCACTCCACAATCAAATGGGGTAGTAGAGCGGAAAAATCGTACTCTACAAGAAATGAGTAGAACGATGTTGAATGAACAATCAATTCCGCAAAAGTTTTGGTGTAATGCGGTGGACACCTCAACTTACATTGTAACACCCCAACCCGACAAGGGTAGAGATGTCACAACAATGGTGACATATAAAAAACATACACAAGCATACATCTTCAATAAATACAAAGGAAGTACAAAGGTTACAAGAATTTACAAGGAAAATATAAATTTTACAAAGAAATAAATACTAAGCCTGATAATATGAATTCTTCTAATAATCTCTACATCAAAATAACTATCAAAGTCTTCTAAGTCCAAAAGTCTCTTCACTCAAACCCAGCTTCCAACTAAAACCTGCCGCATGGAAAGAAAATGCGGCTGAGCTTAAAAAGCTCAGTGAACAGATACATATACAAAGCAATGATAACGAAACATAAATATAATATGAAGCACTGGGAATATCATAAGAGGTAAGCTAGGCAAAAGAATAGTAAAGGAAATATAGGATAGTCATCTACCACGAGCCCAGAAACTCAAAGTCAACATCTCAAAGTCATAGTCTCACAATCAGAGGGGATACCTCTTAGGCAACCAGATAATATGAGGGGTGTCCTCATGTATCATAATAGTGGAGTAGCTAGCTCCAGCTAAATGTGAAAGGCGTGTATAGCACACAAGCACCAGTCACCTCAAAGTCATACTCAAAGTCATAGTTAAATCCACTAAACAAACAAATCTAGGATTGCAATCCATACGCCCCAAAACTCAAAGTCAATCTCAAAGTCAAGTAGCCATGGCAGATAATATAAAAAGGGCGGTGTGAGAAATCACTCCCCCACACGGGAGTCATGCCAGTGGTGCATCACAGACATGGCCAGGTTACCTTCCTGGCTAGGAAAAACAGAAAATGGCTCGGGTATGAAACTAAGAGTCAGGTCTCAAAGTCATCACAAAAGGTCATATATCAAAAGGTGCATCTCAAAGTCATATCAAAAGTAATATCAAAGGTTCACTCAAAGGGAACATAGCAATGGCTTGGAAAATCTTAACTGAATCACAACTCAAAATCAATGTATGGAATATGAGAACTGTAATACCTGAAATTCAGATAACCCGTAAAATTACCAAATTACCCCTGATAATATAAAACCTTATATTATATATATATAAAACCTTATAAAACAACTTATAAGATTCCGAAATAATTCCAAAACATCTGAAATCGAATTATATCCGAAACAAAATAATTTCTGGGACAATGTTCATCATTTTAAATGTTCAAAAAAATTAACTTACACATTTATATAATTAATTCCGAAAATTACAAATTAAATAAACATTATGTTTTATTTCTTTTAATTAGATTATATGTTAAATAAATTGAGGAAATATTAAGAAGATCAAACCCAATATTTTCTGGATATTATGGGCCAAAATATACTGATTTGCCCCCCCCTAAATTCGGTTCCCAAATATTTAATCAAATCCCTTTTATTTTGTTCTCCAAAAACAATACCGACAATTATCAAAAAAAAAACCCTAGCGATCTAAAGAAATCGACCAAAGCTTCTCTGTGAATTCTGGGCTTGGACAAGCATTTTTCTGGTGCTGTTGGGAGTGCAAGGAAGCTAGGAAAATTGATAGTTGCTGCGTTTTCTCATTGGTTTGTTCTTGTTCTTAAATTCTTGTCGATTTACACTAAATCAAGGTAATAATTCGTGCAACTTAACCAAACATGTTAAAATTAATATGGCATTTTTCCAGTGATATTTAGATGTTATGTAACTCATATAAAATATCAAAATCGATCCATGCATGCTAATTCTATGCGTATGATAATATAATGGCTATAGAACACGTAAATTGCAAATATATGAAATCCGAATTTCTGGGCATGATGGCTATTTTATTTAGACCTCTTATGATATATTAGACCTGGGAAAAATGATAGATCGAATTGTGGTGGCCTAAATCAAGTCGTTGTAATTTTAGTATCTAAAACATACGTAAATATGCAATATATGTTAAACGAATTTTCTGGGCATGTTCACTATTTTTCGTGGGTTCCTTATAAGTTATATGATCTGGGAAAAATATGTTTTTGATTTTTAGAAGCTTAAATTTAACGTGGTTAATTATTGTAAAAACCGGATTTTAGAAAAAACAAAGAAACAAATGAAATAAAAATCGTGGCCTCTAGGGTTAGGGTTCTTGGACATGAATCTGGTCATTAATTTTGTTTTAATGATGATTAAATGATGGTTCAATGATTGGTGAAAATTAGGGTTGGTAATTGTTTATAAAAAGTGTTACCGATTTGGAGTAAATTGCATAAGGACCTGTTTTGCCAAGTTTGAAACTTCTGGGATATTTTTGTAAGATCATATACATCTGTAAGAATGTGGGAAAAATATAACTTTGGGGTCCTAAGTGTAAATATTGCATAATAATGAATTAATGGGAAATTAGGGTTTTGTTTGGAAATTAATTAAAAGTGAGGGACCAAAAGTGTAAATCTGGAATTTTGAAGTTGTTTTGTGTTAATACTGATATAAAAAGGTGGTTGTGTAATTTTGAGGATTTTTGGGCTAATTATGTAATTGTTATGTAATTATGATTTAATATATATATGTTTTGTAAACTTAAAGGGCTAAATATGTAAATTCTGAATTCTGAGGGGTCTAATATGTAAAGTACTGAATTCTGATGATATATTCTGTAAATATGAAATATGATATGCTTGGTTGGTAATTATGGATGTTGTAGGGTTTAAATTGTAAAATATGTAAGTATAAGGTTGATTTTGTAAATTATGAAACTAAAGGGGTGTAATCTGTAAATTGTGAAACTTAAGGGTATGGAATGTAATTCTGAATTAAATAAGTGTATAATTCTGTAAATTGAAGTAATTTCACTAATGACCTTGTAAATTAATGAAGTTGCATTTAAAACCCTAAACTTTGTATAATTGTCATTTAAAACCCTAAACTTCTGTAACATGATAAAATGTACTGTTATTCCGTAATAAGCTCTGAATAAAGGTTCAACCTAATTTGAAATGATAAGATATGTTAATTCTGAAAGCCTGCTAATTATGGAAGTTTGCTAAATCTGGAAAGATACTAAAAAATAGAAAGTACATAAAATGATGAGATAAACAAAGAGGAATAATCTGAATAAGGAACTGTAGTAATTCTGTCTTCCTCTTCCTTAGGTGTGAAGAAGGAGAAGTCTTGAGCTTCATTTCTGTGTTTGTCTGTTTGATTTCTGCTGTGCTAATAAGGTACAGATATTCTGCCCTATTTCAGTAAGGGTGTTTCTTTCCCTTCTCTCTCAGTATTTCATTTCCTTATTAGGATTCCCTATACCACTGCTATGTTCCCTCTGTTTGTGTATCTCTGTTGTGATCTGTTTATCTTGAACCTTTGTTTGAACCTTCTGCTATGTTTTTTTTTCATTCTGAACCTTTGTTTTAAACTCTGAATTGAACCTTTGATGATTCTGGACTTTAACATGAACCTTTTTGCCATGTACCCTTAAGATATGACCTTCTGGTTTTTGATAGTTCATTTGACCTCTGACCTCTGACCTACAGTTTGATATCCGAGCCAATCACTAGGCATGAGGGTTTCATGTCCATGTCATTGATGCACCTTTGACATGACTCTAGGGCAGGAGAGTGATGACCTGTTCCGTCCCTGATTTATTTTATCTGGTGTGTTAAGGAGTTTCTGGCCACAGGGGGCGCATGGATGCATCCTAGTTCTGATTCTGTTATCTGTTATCTGTTATTTGTTTATGTTATATGTTTATTATTATATCTGGTGACTGATGGTGTGTGCGATACACGTCACTCACATTATCTGGGAGTTGGCCACTCTGCACAGGTTTGTTATATTATATGATATTATCTGTTATCTGGGCTCGTGATGGATTTCTGTTTTCCTTAAACCTGATTTGTTTCATTATCCCTTTTCATTCTTTTCTTGTTCCTTATTACCTTTCCTATTCATTAACTTTGATTCTGTATCTGTATGATCTGTTTTCCTGATTCGTTCTGTACTGCTATCTGTTATTGT
Source organism: Artemisia tridentata subsp. tridentata (assembly GCA_021014915.2). Lineage (NCBI taxonomy): Eukaryota > Viridiplantae > Streptophyta > Magnoliopsida > Asterales > Asteraceae > Artemisia > Artemisia tridentata. Next base: position 219,624,520 of record CP139507.1, read on the forward strand.
TTCTGTTTATCTATATATCTGTTCACTGAGCTCTCGTAGCTCAGCCGCATTTCTTTTCCTGCGGCAGGTACTTAAGCTAGGAAGCTGGGTTTTAGCTTTGGGATGAGAGCAATCTGATTTGGAGTTTTGACCTTAGTGTTTTTAGCTTTACCATCTGGATTTCTATTTATTTTGATATGCCATTGTTTAGGCATTTGAATATTGGATTTTGTACTTCAGTTATTTCTGTCTTGCATTTGGTATAAGTCATGTTGACTTATTTTGGATTTAATGTTAAGACTTCCGTTGTTTTATTATTGAATGTTATGTTTGTTCTGATATGAAGCCATATATTTGTGACATCTTTGCCCTTGTCGGGTTGGGGTGTTACAATTTGTGGTATCAGAGAAACAGGCATCCGAAACCCTTAGGCTTAGGCCATTGACCTGTGAGGATTGGGTAGACATAGAGAAGCTATTTGAGGTGCTAGGTTGTGAGGACGAGTTTAAGACTCGTCTGGCTGTGTTTAAGCTTGAAGGTGATGCACTTAACTGGTGGAAGGCACACAAGGCAGCTAAAGGAGGCGATCCGTATGTTCTTGGTTGTTCTTGGGCTGATTTCCGCACTACATTCTATAATCGGTACTTCCCTGACTCTGAGCAGCAGAGGTTTATTCGGGAGTACAACACCATTTCCCAGCTAGATACTGAGAACGCAGGGGAATATCTGGAGCGGTTTCAGAGATTGGTCAGCTTTGTAGGCCCCACTGCTGGAGATTCGAGGCGTCAAGCCAAGCAATTCAAATGGGGACTCAAAAGGTTTGTAACCTGTATAAAGTTGACGTTTGTTTCCAATAGATCCTAATGCTCTTTTCAATTTACTCTGAATTAGGTGGGTGCTCGATCGTATGCTTAATGATGAGTTTCAGGATCCGTCAGCATGTTGCGATGCAGCTCGCAACATTGAGATCTTTCATGAGGGAGTTGGTTTCAAGCGAAACCGTGATGGTGACAGGGTTCAGAATCAGAATCAAAGTCAGAATCGGGACAGCAAGGGGTATTCTGGTAGGAACTTTGAGCAGCGAGGTCAGTCAGATCGTGGACGTGACTATCAGGGTCAGTCAGGTAGGAGTTATGATCAGAAGAGAAACGATTCGAAGGGTCAGGATTCGAGGTCGGTTTCTAGGCAGGGGAATGATCGTCATGGACGCAGTGACAGTCAGAAGCAGTGGAAGGATCAGCCTTCCAAGGGTTATCAGCAGCAGTCTCGAGGTTCTGGATCGGGTTCTCAGGCTTTACCTCCTCCCCCTATCTGTACTACTTGTGGGAAGAGTCATCCCGGACCGTGTCGTAGGGCTTCTGGAGCATGTTTTCGTTGTGGGTCTTCTGAGCATCGGGTGAAAGATTGCCCTAAGCATAATCCGACCCCAGCTGTACAGTATTTGCCTCCTCCTCCTCCGAATACAGGCCGTGTGTTTTCGACTACTCGGGATCAGGCAGCTAAATCATCAGGTACCATTACTGGCATTCTGCATATTGGTGATCATACTGTTTTCATATTATTTGATACCGGCGCAACACACTCTTTTATATCTGTAAAACTGGCTCAGAAACTAAAAACTACTCCAACACCATTAATAAACCAACTATCTATTTCCACCCCAATGAAACACAGTGTCCTCCTCGATCATGTATATGTTAATTGTCCTTTACGCTTTGATGACCGGGTTCGTCCGGCAAACTTACTTCCTCTGGATATGATCGATTTCGATGTCATCCTGGGCATGGATTGGTTGGCTTCCCATAGAGCTACCATCGACTGTCATGCTAGGAATGTGATTTTTGGGGATCTGAACCATCCTGAATTCGTTTATCATGGTTTTCGCCCTCTGAAATCTGTTAGAATCATCTCTGCTATGAAGGCACGGACTCTGATATCTCATGGTTGCCAAGGCTATTTGGCTTCTGTTAAAGATTCATCTGTTGAGACTTCTGATATTTCTGATGTTCCCATTGTTCGGGATTTTGCCGATGTTTTTCCTGAGAAACTTCCTGGTCTTCCTCCGGCTAGAGAAGTTGAATTTGCTATTGATCTGATTCCCGGTGCCGAACCTATCTCTAAGGCTCCGTACCGGATGGCACCTATCGAACTGAAGGAATTAAAGGAGCAACTGGAAGAGTTGTTGGATTGTGGTTTCATTCGCCCTAGTGTCTCGCCATGGGGTGCTCCGGTGCTCTTTGTGAAGAAGAAGGACGGTAGTATGCGGTTGTGCATTGATTATCGGGAGTTAAATCGTATTACCATCCAAAACCGTTATCCGCTTCCTCGCATTGATGACTTGTTTGATCAACTGCAGGGAGCTAAAGTATTCTCCAAAATCGACTTGCGATCTGGTTATCACCAATTGCGAGTTAAAGAGCAGGATGTATCTAAGACTGCTTTCCGTACCCGTTATGGGCATTATGAGTTTCTGGTTATGCCTTTTGGCTTAACAAATGCTCCTGCTGTGTTTATGGATTTAATGAATCGGGTCTTTCATGAATTTCTGGACAAGTTCGTCATCGTTTTCATTGATGATATTCTGGTGTATTCTAAATCGTCTGAGGAGCACGAGCAGCATTTGTGTATTGTTCTGGGTATTCTGAGGCAGCAGAAGTTATTCGCGAAATTTTCTAAATGTGAATTCTGGTTGAACCAAGTAGCTTTCCTTGGTCACGTTGTGTCTGCAGATGGTATCACCATGGATCCATCTAAAGTCGAGGCTATCACCAAGTGGCCGAGACCTACCACTGTGACTGAAGTCAGGAGTTTTCTGGGATTAGCTGGCTACTACCGGCGTTTTGTTGAAGGATTTTCTAAGTTAGCTTTGCCTTTGACTCAGTTGATGCGGAAGGGTGAAAAGTTTGTATGGACTGATGAGCGTGAGCAGAGTTTTGAGGAGTTGAAACGGCGTTTGGTGTCTGCACCTATTCTGACTTTACCATCGGGATCTGGAGGTTTCCAAATCTATAGTGATGCTTCTAAGAAGGGTTTGGGCTGTGTGCTTATGCAACACGGCAAGGTGATTGCCTATGCTTCGAGGCAATTGAAACCCTACGAAGAAAATTACCCGACTCATGATTTGGAATTAGCGGCTGTTGTTTTTGCATTGAAAATCTGGAGACATTACTTGTATGGCGAATCGTGTGATATCTTCACCGATCACAAGAGTCTCAAATACATCTTTACTCAGAAGGAGCTTAATATGAGGCAGAGGAGATGGTTAGAGCTTCTGAAGGATTATGACACTAACATCCAATATCATCCAGGTAAGGCTAATGTAGTTGCTGATGCACTTAGTCGGAAATCTGGAATGGTTGCTAGTTTTGAAATTGATCCGCATATTCTCAAGGATTTGGAGCGTCTGGATGTTGAGTTGTGTGTTCGTCGTGATGTTGGTTACTGGGCGAGCTTAAAGATTGAGTCAAATCTGATGTTGCGTATTAAAGAGGCTCAGAAAGATGATGGTGAACTCTGGGCTATTGTTCAAAATATTGAAGAGGGTAAGCAAACTGAATTCAGAGTTGATGATGATGGAGTTGTCTGGTATGAGGATCGGTTATGTGTGCCTAATGATTCTGATCTGCGTGAGGCTGTGTTGACTGAGGCTCACATTTCTCCTTTCTCTATTCATCCTGGTTCTACCAAGATGTATCAGGACCTTAAGCAGCATTTCTGGTGGAACGGTATGAAGCAAGATGTGGCGTTATTTGTTGCTAGATGTATGACTTGTCAGCAAGTTAAGATTGAACATCAGCGGGCTAGTGGTTTGTTACAACCTTTGGAGATTCCGGCATGGAAGTGGGATGAGATTTCCATGGACTTTGTTTCTGGTCTGCCTGTTACTCGTAAAAGACATGATGCGATTTGGGTGGTCGTTGATCGGCTAACTAAATCCGCTCATTTCTTACCTATCCGTATGACCTATAGTGTCAGTCAGTTGGCGGAGATTTTTCAGCAGGAAATCGTTAGATTGCATGGTATGCCTTCGTCTATTGTTTCTGATCGTGATCCTCGTTTCACTTCGCGTTTCTGGAAAGGACTTCATAAAGTTTGGGGCGCTCGTCTTAAGTTCAGTATTGCATTTCATCCCCAAACAGATGGTCAGTCTGAAAGGACCATTCAGACTTTGGAAGATATGTTACGGGCTTGTGCTTTGGAATGGACCGGTAGTTGGGATGAGTATTTGTGTTTAGTGGAGTTTGCGTATAATAACAGTTGGCATGCGAGTATCCGTATGGCTCCCTTCGAGATGTTGTATGGTAGGAAATGTAGGGCTCCTGTTTGTTGGAATGAAGTAGGTGAACGTCTGATTGAGGGACCTGAAATGGTCGAGATCACTAATGAAAAGGTAGCCGTGGCTAGGGAGAAATTGAAGGAGGCGCGTGCTCATCAGAAGAGTTATGCTGATAAGCACCGTCGGGATCTGCAGTTCAATGTAGGTGATCGGGTATTTCTGAAAGTATCTCCTTTCCGTGGTGTTAAGCGTTTTGGAATCAAGGGCAAGTTGAGTCCTCGATTTATTGGACCGTTTGAAATTCTGGATCGTATTGGGGAGGTTTCTTATCGTCTGGCTTTACCTCCTCAGCTATCTCATGTGCATAACGTTTTTCATGTATCTCTTCTGAGGGGATACAACTATCATCCGTTGCATGTAGTATCTTATCCGCTTGATCAGATCCAACCTGATATGTCCTTGTCTGAAGAGCCGGAAGTGGTTCTTGATCGTCAGGAACGAGTCATGAGGAATAAGGTTATTTTGTTCGTAAAGATTCTTTGGAAGAACCACCCGGAGCGTGAGGCTACCTGGGAAACCGAGGAATCAATACGAGCTAGTTATCCGCACTTCTCGTTTTAATCTGGTATGTCTCGTTTTGTTTTCTGCTCTTTCTCTTTTCCTTCTGCTTTCTGCAAATTTCGAGGACGAAATTTTTTTGTTAGTGGGGAAGAAGTTGTAATACCTGAAATTCAGATAACCCGTAAAATTACCAAATTACCCCTGATAATATAAAACCTTATATTATATATATATAAAACCTTATAAAACAACTTATAAGATTCCGAAATAATTCCAAAACATCTGAAATCGAATTATATCCGAAACAAAATAATTTCTGGGACAATGTTCATCATTTTAAATGTTCAAAAAAATTAACTTACACATTTATATAATTAATTCCGAAAATTACAAATTAAATAAACATTATGTTTTATTTCTTTTAATTAGATTATATGTTAAATAAATTGAGGAAATATTAAGAAGATCAAACCCAATATTTTCTGGATATTATGGGCCAAAATATACTGATTTGCACCCCCTCCCTAAAGTCGGTTCCCAAATATTTAATCAAATCCCTTTTATTTTGTTCTCCAAAAACAATACCGACAATTATCAAAAAAAAAAAAACCCTAGCGATCTAAAGAAATCGACCAAAGCTTCTCTGCGAATTCTGGGCTTGGACAAGCATTTTTCTGGTGCTGTTGGGAGTGCAAGGAAGCTAGGAAAATTGACAGTTGCTGCGTTTTCTCATTGGTTTGTTCTTGTTCTTAAATTCTTGTTGATTTACACTAAATCAAGGTAATAATTCGTGCAACTTAACCAAACGTGTTAAAATTAATATGGCATTTTTCCAGTGATATTTAGATGTTATGTAACTCATATAAAATATCAAAATCGATCCATGCATGCTAATTCTATGCGTATGATAATATAATGGCTATAGAACACGTAAATTGCAAATATATGAAATCCGAATTTCTGGGCATGATGGCTATTTTATTTAGACCTCTTATGATATATTAGACCTGGGAAAAATGATAGATCGAATTGTGGTGGCCTAAATCAAGTCGTTGTAATTTTAGTATCTAAAACATACGTAAATATGCAATATATGTTAAACGAATTTTCTGGGCATGTTCACTATTTTTCGTGGGTTCCTTATAAGTTATATGATCTGGGAAAAATATGTTTTTGATTTTTAGAAGCTTAAATTTAACGTGGTTAATTATTGTAAAAACCGGATTTTAGAAAAAACAAAGAAACAAATGAAATAAAAATCGTGGCCTCTAGGGTTAGGGTTCTTGGACATGAATCTGGTCATTAATTTTGTTTTAATGATGATTAAATGATGGTTCAATGATTGGTGAAAATTAGGGTTGGTAATTGTTTATAAAAAGTGTTACCGATTTGGAGTAAATTGCATAAGGACCTGTTTTGCCAAGTTTGAAACTTCTGGGATATTTTTGTAAGATCATATACATCTGTAAGAATGTGGGAAAAATATAACTTTGGGGTCCTAAGTGTAAATATTGCATAATAATGAATTAATGGGAAATTAGGGTTTTGTTTGGAAATTAATTAAAAGTGAGGGACCAAAAGTGTAAATCTGGAATTTTGAAGTTGTTTTGTGTTAATACTGATATAAAAAGGTGGTTGTGTAATTTTGAGGATTTTTGGGCTAATTATGTAATTGTTATGTAATTATGATTTAATATATATATGTTTTGTAAACTTAAAGGGCTAAATATGTAAATTCTGAATTCTGAGGGGTCTAATATGTAAAGTACTGAATTCTGATGATATATTCTGTAAATATGAAATATGATATGCTTGGTTGGTAATTATGGATGTTGTAGGGTTTAAATTGTAAAATATGTAAGTATAAGGTTGATTTTGTAAATTATGAAACTAAAGGGGTGTAATCTGTAAATTGTGAAACTTAAGGGTATGGAATGTAATTCTGAATTAAATAAGTGTATAATTCTGTAAATTGAAGTAATTTCACTAATGACCTTGTAAATTAATGAAGTTGCATTTAAAACCCTAAACTTTGTATAATTGTCATTTAAAACCCTAAACTTCTGTAACATGATAAAATGTACTGTTATTCCGTAATAAGCTCTGAATAAAGGTTCAACCTAATTTGAAATGATAAGATATGTTAATTCTGAAAGCCTGCTAATTATGGAAGTTTGCTAAATCTGGAAGATACTAAAAAATAGAAAGTACATAAAATGATGAGATAAACAAAGAGGAATAATCTGAATAAGGAACTGTAGTAATTCTGTCTTCCTCTTCCTTAGGTGTGAAGAAGGAGAAGTCTTGAGCTTCATTTCTGTGTTTGTCTGTTTGATTTCTGCTGTGCTAATAAGGTACAGATATTCTGCCCTATTTCAGTAAGGGTGTTTCTTTCCCTTCTCTCTCAGTATTTCATTTCCTTATTAGGATTCCCTATACCACTGCTATGTTCCCTCTGTTTGTGTATCTCTGTTGTGATCTGTTTATCTTGAACCTTTGTTTGAACCTTCTGCTATGTTTTTTTTTTCATTCTGAACCTTTGTTTTAAACTCTGAATTGAACCTTTGATGATTCTGGACTTTAACATGAACCTTTTTGCCATGTACCCTTAAGATATGACCTTCTGGTTTTTGATAGTTCATTTGACCTCTGACCTCTGACCTACAGTTTGATATCCGAGCCAATCACTAGGCATGAGGGTTTCATGTCCATGTCATTGATGCACCTTTGACATGACTCTAGGGCAGGAGAGTGATGACCTGTTCCGTCCCTGATTTATTTTATCTGGTGTGTTAAGGAGTTTCTGGCCACAGGGGGCGCATGGATGCATCCTAGTTCTGATTCTGTTATCTGTTATCTGTTATTTGTTTATGTTATATGTTTATTATTATATCTGGTGACTGATGGTGTGTGCGATACACGTCACTCACATTATCTGGGAGTTGGCCACTCTGCACAGGTTTGTTATATTATATGATATTATCTGTTATCTGGGCTCGTGATGGATTTCTGTTTTCCTTAAACCTGATTTGTTTCATTATCCCTTTTCATTCTTTTCTTGTTCCTTATTACCTTTCCTATTCATTAACTTTGATTCTGTATCTGTATGATCTGTTTTCCTGATTCGTTCTGTACTGCTATCTGTTATTGTTTCTGTTTATCTATATATCTGTTCACTGAGCTCTCGTAGCTCATCCGCATTTCTTTTCCTGTGGCAGGTACTTAAGCTAGGAAGCTGGGTTTTAGCTTTGGGATGAGAGCAATCTGATTTGGAGTTTTGACCTTAGTGTTTTTAGCTTTACCATCTGGATTTCTATTTATTTTGATATGCCATTGTTTAGGCATTTGAATATTGGATTTTGTACTTCAGTTATTTCTGTCTTGCATTTGGTATAAGTCATGTTGACTTATTTTGGATTTAATGTTAAGACTTCCGCTGTTTTATTATTGAATGTTATGTTTGTTCTGATATGAAGCCATATATTTGTGACATCTTTACCCTTGTCGGGTTGGGGTGTTACAAGAACCCTTACTGCAAAAGGGCAGAGTATATGTACCTTATTCAAATAAACAAACTGATGAAAGGCGAATCACACAGAACGGAAGGTCACTCCTTCTTCATCGAACCTAGCAATTTATAATCATATGTTACTCATAGGCTCGTTTTAATCAGATTACATGATTTTATGTTTCTTTCTATTTTTTGAAACTTTACATATTTAGTAACTTTCCTGGATTAGAACTTTTTCGAATTAAGTGAGTTTCCCGAATGAGTAGCTTAGGTAATATTCATAAATTATTCAAACTTAAGGTTTACAACTGACAATCGGTTTAATTAAAGGTTTAATATAACAATATCATAGTTTAGAGGTTTATGTGCCACTAATCAAAGTGTAGGGCCAAATGTGTCAATCTTTCGAAGTTTAGGGCTTAACATGCTATCTTTTCTTTTAGGACTTATTTACTGAATGAAATAATAGTGGAATAGCTTCGGCTAAGTTCAAGACAATGTAGCCATATAGGTAACACACTAACTTTTATTGTATTTGTATTCATTAAACGTTTCATTAAGCTTATGTAACCCATGTGTCATATACATAATTGTTTGAGTCATTTTTAATATGTTATAAGACTCGAAAATTCCATTTGAATAATTACAACTTCCATAATATATAGGAGATCCGTGAAAGCTTAAAAATCTATGAAAAGCTTTATGTTTAATTTGAGGGACACAAGAGGAACTCGGACCATAAAACAACCACAACTCCTGATGGTATTATTCATATCGAAACTAACCCCAAACAAATGTACCCCCTTCTCGGTGACTCATACACATAGGAACACGCAACACCAAAACTCTATCCCAATATATCCATGCATGCAATCATATACGTACCAGAACATTATCCAGCTTAAAACCCATTTTTAACCCCATCTTTGTTGAATGCATGCTATCTTTATATCAGTTTTTAAGGTAACATTTAAACACAAAACTCAGACCCACTGATTCACAACCCACGACCCACCTATGCAATCACAACCCATAAACCACTCTTAGTTAATATACCTCAAGAGTTTCCAAATTTATAGCTTCTTATCCAATGTCTTATTAATGACTTTCAACAGGTTTTAAGCACACTGTTTAGGGCTGCAAGTATTACGTCGAAACATAAAAGAAATAGCCATAGGTCGACACAATTTATCAAGGTTTTATTATGTTTCATGTGGCGATATCGAGATGGATTATCAGTAACATAACAAGATTACTCGAGAAACAAACAGGGTTAAGATCAGGTTTAGTTTTAGTAACATAGGTCGAATGTAAAATCATCATGAACATGTGACTATGATACCGATTAAGTTTTCATGTCATAAACGTATATGTTATAGATCGAGCAAGAACACAAGGAGAAAACAGCGAATACCTCTAGATCGAATTCGGAACGGATCGAAGAGAACAACGAATACAACCTACGAGCCAATACCCACACGATCACCACTATCGCGACTACCACGAGGCTGGTACACCAAACCGATGACCACCTTTCCTCTAAACCTCATACATCGATCTTCTTGGAGAATAAGAACTGCCGTTTGTAGTTTAATTTTTTTTTTTTTTAGGGTTCCTTTGATTGTGTTTTGCTATTTGTGTTATTCGGTTGCAGAGAGAAACGAATAGGGGATAAAAGGCTGGAGTTTGAATGAGTATTTGGCAAGAGTCAAGGAGACTTTTCCTCTTAAATTGAAGATAGCGAAATTTCTGGCAACAATTCAGGAGAAACCCGATTCAAAATTGATTGTAGAAATTAAATTCATATTTATGACTTGGTCTCTCAATTTTAACGGTGGTATAAGATTTCAAGGCCCAAATTAGTTTGTGTAGTCCAATTAATTTAATATATAGCGATTCATAATTTAGGATAGTTTTAGGAATGTAGTAATTGTGATATTATATGGTTTGATGGTGTGTGATCTTGTTAGCGTGATTTATGGGCTGTGGTTGAGTAATATTCGTGCATTCTATCTTCTAATATGGTGAATCAGAAGACATATGGACAAAAGGAACGTGTGATAAAATTTGTATGGAATTTGGAAAAATTTTAGTTGGTAACAAAACTTATATGACTTATATATCTTAGGTTAATCTTTATTTAATATGTTAATATTCATAACCTATAGTTTTAGGTGTCTAATTAATTATTACAACTTTAGGTTAAATTTCAAATTACAGGTAAAATTTGGAATTCAAAATTCTAGGTTTTACAACTCTTCCCCTCTAGAAGAAAATTTTCGTTCTCAAAAATTGAGGTGAAACGAAACAGAAACACAACTGACTGTGAACAGAAATATGAAAGACTTGTTTCTCATGACTCGAACTTGTCAATCAAAAATTGCTTCAGATCCTCAGAACAGACATAACATACTTAATCCAGATCAAAAGAATAATATACCAAACGTAATAGATGATAATCAGACTCTCTCGGAAGAGACGTAGGAATTACATAGGATTTTGACGGATATGCCGTCCACAGAATTTGATTAGACAAATCAGATGAGAACGTGCAGAAATAGATTGTCGATAACATCAATTGGCAGAAAGTTCTACGACAGAACCTAAGATATTTATCAGAAGTACAGAGATCAGCAGAACGCGTGACGAGTATCGAGACGTATCATATCGCATAACGGTGAAAGAGGATTACACGTATAGGTAGAATGAACTTAATGTCTCACTAACGCAGATGATCTCAAACAGTTATCAGAATTACTAAAGCTCTAAGGCACTCCTCGAAATATCGTATGTCCACAATAAGTGCACGTTATATGATGTAAGTATTATCACGTTGGCCAGACGTCATAATACTGGCATCATATAAGTATGCCCTCATGATGGTTATACTTTATCTTAAGTCGTGAACAAAATAACCTATCTTAATCCACCTAACCCAACTACAGTCTTAGAGGTCATCAAAATCGAATACTATAGTCAAGAGGGAAAACAAAACTATTCGCAAGAGTGTCAAAATCCAAGATTGCCTAGCAGAATTGAGGCATGCCGTCATAAGCATCATATCTTCCACATCTCGCCAAAATCTCTCAAACAAAGCCATCACCGAACATACGAAAAATGAACACGAACTGAAATGCTTCTAGGAAACTTAAATCATAAGAGGACCTTATTACTATTTAACGAAGTTTAAGAGGGTCAACGGAAATGAAACTTAGTCGCCAAGAACTTTGGCCTTCATAGAGTCAATTCGTCCAAACATAAAGGGTCTGTTTCAAAATTCCATTCATTCAAAACATCCAATCTCCTCAAGTCCGGTTAATCTGTCTTCGTCTGTCCATCAGTCGGGAAGTGAAACCAAGATTGGAAACTTGTGTCTGGTTCGTCGAGCCTCCTGCAGTTCTTCTTGGAATGTGATGGAGTAATGTGGATTTCTGGCACGATCTTTAAATCTCTTCATCCTCCAGTCTGCTTCCGCTCTCAATTCATCTTGTACAACCAAGATGAATAGGGAAGTGAGACTGCATGTCTTCATCAGCTCCAGGTTCACCATCTTGACTAGAATTTCTTCTTCTGCATCGCCAATACTTCTGCCTTGTAAGGAATGTCTTCACTCTTCAGGGTAGTCTCCATTATCGTCAACTCCAGGTCAGGCAAAGAACACCGTTCTCTTAACAAATATCCATCTCCCAGAATGCACAAATGATCGTCGACTTTCTAACAAGGTGCAAAATGATTCTTTCTCGACTCTGAATGTACTATTAAGTCATACCATGACCGTTTGCCCAAGTACTCACGAGAAAACATCATTTATCAATTTCAGAAAACAGTCAGGGCTTTAGCTAATACTATTAGCGTCACTAACCGTCATAGCAGACGTTTACGAATATGGGGGTCGATTTCAAGAATGGAATCAATTCATCAGAAGGAAACTTCGCGCTCTGAAATTAAACAAACACATAGTCGTTTCAGGGTGGAGGAATATTGGCTTCTAACAGTAATATGGTTCAGCTATCTCCAGTCGCCATCCTTCTTTATCGCGAACGAAACTAAAACACGCCCAGAAAATACACTTAAGTAACTCACTTCCTGGTCTTCGGTTGCTGCTCTTCCCGGTCGCTCAAATCAATTGGTATGATCCGAAAGACATCTTCGCTTAGAGACTAGACAATCTCTCGGTATCATGTCAATTCCTACCTCATGCTCCAATGGAGATATTGGGTGGTTCAACCAGGAACCATATTCAGAAAACGCAGGGTGCCAAAATCTCTTAAGATAAGATTCATTCACTGGTGTACGAAATGGGTTCATAATTGTGAAAGTAACACACGAGTCTCCAGAGTCATAGTGATAGCAAAGGGTTTAACAATCGGTAATCATAGTAAGGAGTTCAAAATTGTTACAAACACCAAAGGTGAGACATAGAAGGGTAGTTGTCAATATTTGACTGATCACTCAACAATTTCCTTGTCAGAATAAAATCGAAGTTAACTTTCCAAAGAAGGACGGTTCGCAAATCAAAACTTTATCATTCAAAAGTGAGGGGGAAAACATTCTTATACTCGTGGTTACACATCACAAGGCTTCTCATAGGACAAGGATGGGTGAAACGAAATCAATTAGTGTCAGAAGGTTCATAGATACTTATCAAAAGCAAAAGGCAATTAACAGAACATATCCAGTACGCCATCACCATGGAGGTTCTCAGAGTGCCCGAAGAGGCGTCAAAATGATTAACGAAAAGATCAGAGATCAGAGTCAAAATCTGAAGATAAGGATTAAATGGTGTCAGGCAATTACTATGTAATTTCTCAGTGTCTTCCAAATTTAATCAGGTTCAAATCTTAGGTGGTGCAAAGCATAAGTCTTCCATTTCCAAAAGTGATATCAACAGACTCTAACCAAAACAAGGCACGAATCAGAGTGATGCGGAAGCAATGACACTTAAACAAATGCCTTATAGTCTACCCATTCCTCACCGGTCAAAACTTAGGTTCCTATGGGAAATCCTAAAGCAATTTTCAAAGGTTGACTTACGAGTGCCTACAGGGAAAGCTTAGTAGTCCTAACTTACACAGGTCAAGGGTAATTGTATTACGAAATCGCAGCCTGTCGCTCTGATACCATAATTGTAACACCCCAACCCGACAAGGGTAGAGATGTCACAACAATGGTGACATATCAAAAACATACACAAGCATACATCTTCAATAAATACAAAGGAAGTACAAAGGTTACAAGAATTTACAAGGAAAATACAAAATTTAAAAAGAAATAAATACTAAGCCTGATAATATGAATTCTTCTAATAATCTCTACTTCAAAATAACTATCAAAGTCTTCTAAGTCCAAAAGTCTCTTCACTCAAACCCAGCTTCCAACTAAAACCTGCCGCACGAAAAGAAAATGTGACTGAGCTTAAAAAGCTCAGTGAACAGATTGATATACAAAGCAATGATAACGAAATAGAAATATAATATGAAGCACTGGGAATATCATAAGAGGTAAGCTAGGCAAAAGAATAGTAAAGGAAATATAGGATAGTCATCTACCACGAGCCCAGAAACTCAAAGTCAAAATCTCAAAGTCAACATCTCAAAGTCATAGTCTCACAATCAGAGGGGATACATCTTAGGCACCCAGATAATATGAGGGGTGTCCTCATGTATCATAATAGTGGAGTAGCTAGCTCCAGCTAAATGTGAAAGGCGTGTATAGCACACAAGCACCAGTCACCTCAAAGTCATACTCAAAGTCATACTCAAAGTCATAGTTAAATCCACTAAACAAACAAATCTAGGATTGCAATCCATACGCCCCAAAACTCAAAGTCAATCTCAAAGTCAAGTAGCCATGGCAGATAATATAAAAGGGATGGTGTGAGAAATCACTCCCCCACACGGGAGTCATGCCAGTGGTGCATCACAGACATGGCCAGGTTACCTTCCTGGCTAGGAAAAACAGAAAATGGCTCGGGTATCAAACTAAGAGTCAGGTCTCAAAGTCATCACAAAAGGTCATATATCAAAAGGTGCATCTCAAAGTCATATCAAAAGTAATATCAAAGGTTCACTCAAAGGGAACATAGCAATGGCTTGGGAAATCTTAACTGAATCACAACTCAAAATCAATGTATGGAATATAAGAACCCTTACTAAAAAAGGGCAGAGTATCTGTACCTTAATCAAATAAACAAACTGATGAAAGGCGAATCACACAGAACGGAAGGTCACTCCTTCTTCATCGAACCTAGCAATTTATAATCATATGTTACTCATAGGCTCGTTTTAATCAAATTACATGATTTTATGTTTCTTTCTATTTTTTGAAACTTTACATATTTAGTAACTTTCCTGGATTAGCACTTTTTCGAATTAAGTGAGTTTCCCGAATGAGTAGCTTAGGTAATATTCATAAATTATTCAAACTTAAGGTTTACAACTGACAATCGGTTTAATTAAAGGTTTAATATAACAATATCATAGTTTAGAGGTTTATGTGCCATTAATCAAAGTGTAGGGCCAAATGTGTCAATCTTTCGAAGTTTAGGGCTTAACATGCTATCTTTTCTTTTAGGACTTATTTACTGAATGAAATAATAGTGGAATAGCTTCGGCTAAGTTCAAGACAATGTAGCCATATAGGTAACACACTAACTTTTATTGTATTTGTATTCATTAAACGTTTCATTAAGCTAATGTAACCCATGTGTCATATACATAATAGTTTGAGTCATTTTTAATATGTTATAAGACTCGAAAATTCCATTTGAATAATTACAACTTCCATAATATATAGGAGATCCGTGAAAGCTTAAAAATCTATGAAAAGATTTATGTTTAATTTGAGGGACACAAGAGGAACTCGGACCATAAAACAACCACAACTCCTGATGGTATTATTCATATCGAAACTAACCCCAAACAAATGTACCCCCTTCTCGGTGACTCATACACATAGGAACACGCAACACCAAAACTCTATCCCAATATATCCATGCATGCAATCATATACGTACCAGAACATTATCCAGCTTAAAACCCATTTTTAACCCCATCTTTGTTGAATGCATGCTATCTTTATATCAGTTTTTAAGGTAACATTTAAACACAAAACTCAGACCCACTGATTCACAACCCACGACCCACCTATGCAATCACAACCCATAAACCACTCTTAGTTAATATACCTCAAGAGTTTCCAAATTTATAGCTTCTTATCCAATGTCTTATTAATGACTTTCAACAGGTTTTAAGCACACTGTTTAGGGCTGCAAGTATTACGTCGAAACATAAAAGAAATAGCCATAGGTCGACACAATTTATCAAGGTTTTATTATGTTTCATGTGGCGATATCGAGATGGATTATCAGTAACATAACAAGATTACTCGAGAAACAAATAGGGTTAAGATCAGGTTTAGTTTTAGTAACATAGGTCGAATGTAAAATCATCATGAACATGTGAATATGATACCGATTAAGTTTTCATGTCATAAACATATATGTTATAGATCGAGCAAGAACACAAGGAGAAAACAGCGAATACCTCTAGATCGAATTCGGAACGGATCGAAGAGAACAACGAATACAACCTACGAGCCAATACCCACACGATCACCACTATCACGACTACCACGAGGCTGGTACACCAAACCGATGACCACCTTTCCTCTAAACCTCATACATCGATCTTCTTGGAGAATAAGAACTGCCGTTTGTAGTTTAGTTTTTTTTTTTTTTTTAGGGTTCCTTTGATTGTGTTTTGCTATTTGTGTTATTCGGTTGCAGAGAGAAACGAATAGGGGATAAAAGGCTGGAGTTTGAATGAGTATTTGGCAAGAGTCAAGGAGACTTTTCCTCTTAAATTGAAGATAGCGAAATTTCTGGCAACAATTCAGGAGAAACCCGAATCAAAATTGATTGTAGAAATTAAATTCATATTTATGACTTGGTCTCTTAATTTTAACGGTGGTATAAGATTTCAAGGCCCAAATTAGTTTGTGTAGTCCAATTAATTTAATATATAGCGATTCATAATTTAGGATAGTTTTAGGAATGTAGTAATTGTGATATTATATGGTTTGATGGTGTGTGATCTTGTTAGCGTGATTTATGGGCTGTGGTTGAGTAATATTCATGCATTCTATCTTCTAATATGGTGAATCGGAAGACATATGGACAAAAGGAACGTGTGATAAAATTTGTATGGAATTTGGAAAAATTTTAGTTGGTAACAAAACTTATATGACTTATATATCTTAGGTTAATCTTTATTTAATATGTTAATATTCATAACCTATAGTTTTAGGTGTCTAATTAATTATTACAACTTTAGGTTAAATTTCAAATTAGACGTAAAATTTGGAATTCAAAATTCTAGGTTTTACATACATACTTAATAGGATTTTAATTAGGCCTATCTTAGGAAAAACCTCATATGAAATCATGAAAGGTAGAAAACCTACTCTTGATTACTTTAGAGTGTTTGGAAGCAAGTGCTTCATATTAAACACTAAAGATTACCTCACCAAGTTTGACCCAAAGTCTTACGAAGGTGTCTTCCTAGGATACTCCCAAAATAGTAAAGCTTACATTGTCCTAAATAAGGAAACAATGAAAGTCCAAGAGTCACTCAACGTGACATTCGATGAAAGCCCTCCTCCAACTAAGACATCACCCTTGGTGGATGATGACTTAGATGAGGAACAAGCCAATGAGGTTAATGGCAAGAAAACCTTAGATGATGACATTGAGGATGAAATAGTTGAAGTTGACGAAATTGTCAATGTTAAGGAATCCAAGAACCATCCTATTGAAAATGTCATAGGAAACCTAAACCAAAGAACCCTTAGGTCACAAGCTCAAAACAAAAGTAATTTCTTTTGTTTTATATCTACTGTAGAACCTAAGAATGTTGGTGAAGCGATTAAGGATGAAAGTTGGACACTTGCCATGCAAGAAGAACTTAATCAATTCACCGCCAACCAAGTTTGAGAGTTGGTACCTCCTCCTAGGAATCAAACCATCATAGGAACTAAGTGGGTGTTTAGGAATAAACTCGACGAAAATGGCGTCGTGACTAGGAATAAGGTAAGGTTGGTAGCACAAGGCTATAACCAACAAGAAGGAATAGATTATGATGAAACCTATGCACCTGTAGCTAGATTAGAATCTATTAGAATACTCCTTGCCTATGCGTGTGCCTTAGACTTTAAATGGTACCAAATGGACGTGAAAAGTGCATTCCTTAATGGTTATATCAACGAGGAGGTATATGTTGCTCAACCTCCGGGATTCGTTGATTTCGAATATCCGAATCATGTTTATAAACTCAAGAAAGCACTCTATGGTCTTAAGCAAGCTCCCAAAGCTTGGTATGATAGACTGAAAGCATTCTTGATTGAACATGAATATACCATGGGAGTGGTAGATAACACGCTTTTCACAAAGAAACGAGATTCACATCTCATCATTGTTCAAATATATGTTGATGACATTATATTTGGCTCAACTTGTCCAGAACTGTGCAATGATTTTTCTAAAATCATGCATGACGAGTTTGAGATGAGCATGATGGGCGAATTAAATTTCTTCCTTGGTCTACAAATTAAGCAAATGGAAGATGGTATCTTCTTTAATCAATCTAAGTATAGTAAGGAAATGCTTAAGAAGTTTAGTTTAGAAGAGTCTAAGCCCATGAAAACTCCCATGTCCACGGAAATAAAACTCACGAAAGATGATAGGTAGTTTACTATACCTCACGGCAAGTAGGCCCGACATCATGTTTAGTGTCTGCCTTTGTGCTCGCTTCCAAGAGGATCCCAAAACCTCTCACCTTGAAGCGGTTAAGCGTATCTTCCGATACATTAAAGGCACTATACACTTGGGATTATTTTATCCCAAGGGGACCGGTATAGAAACTGTTGTCTATGCCGACTCTGATCATGCGGGAGATTACGTGGATCGAAAAAGCACGAGTGGCGTTTGTACCTTCATGGGTTGTTGTCTAACTTCTTGGTTCTCCAAGAAACAAACGGCTCTTGCCATCTCCACTACCGAAGCCGAGTACGTAAGCGCCGAAAAGGCATGTCAGCAAGCACTATGAATGAAACAAGCCCTTAACGACTATAGCATATACTTAGATGATGTTCCCATTATGTGCGACAATAAAGGTGCTATTGACTTGATCAAAAACCCTGTCCAACACTCCCGTACTAAACACATTGAAATTCGCCACCACTTCCTTCGCGATAATGTTCAGAAAGGAAACATTTCCATTGAGAAAGTTCCTTCTCAAGACAACATCGCTGACATACTAACCAAACCTCTCAAACGAGAATCCTTTAACTACCTCCGTCTAGGTCTAGGAATGATGGAACATATTCCATAAATCTCATGACTCTTGAAGTCATCCCGTGTATCTCGTCTAGTCAAGTTTAGGAACCCCTAGTCATAAGAATTTGTTAGGTACAAATTCTTTCCTTGTGTCATAAGATCTCACTAAAACAGCGAGACTTATTCGTCAAAAATCAAAATGGGACAGAAAACAGTCCCAGCAGATCACGGCTCCACTAAATGTGGCACGACACCGTTAAATTTAACGGTACCGTGGAACCGTGCATCTGGAACATTTCGTATTTCAGTCCCCTTTTCCCACATTACTCATTCAAAACCCTCACAACCTCAACAATTGTTGTCATAACCTAACCTCACAACCCAAAACTCAATTACACCTTTTCAAGATCATATTCAAGACATTGATTTCAAGATCCTCAATCATTTTACCCTTTTCAACATAATTTGTAAGTTTTCTCATTCTAATTTATTTCTAATTTTGAGTCTAGGGTTTGTTCATTGATGAAAATTGAATTGGGGATTTTCACCTTTTTCTAGGAATGTTTCAAAATTAGAAGTCATCAACACTAAAACACCCCAATTCCATCAATTTTAAAATCTCACAAAATTAGGATCATGAAAATTTTCTTTTTCATGCATTGTTGATGCAAACTAAAAACACTTTCTCATGCATTCATGATCTCACAAATATTATTCGAATTACATAATCAATATGTACTCTTCGACATATTTTTTGAGCTAAAGTGAAATCAGGAGTGTTTGGGTAATCTCATTATTTTTCTTTTGAGTCGAGATTACCGCACCTCCACATAGTCTGCATATAGGCACACACTAGGCACGTGTTGTATGCAACTGGTTTTTATTCTATTTTTTTTTTAATTTTCTTATAGGACACAAAAATGTCTCATGAATATGATTTTGATCATCTCCTAACCAATACCTATACACCCGAAATCTCACGTGAACCCACTACACCCGATAACCACATTCGTGCCTATGTCAATCTTGAAACCCGTCGGTTTCATGAAGGACGTGTCGTTGATCCATCCCTAGTTTACCACCGGGACATCAACACTTCCTTTAGAGCTATAGGATTCGATTGTCTACTCCACATTAACGAGTACATTTGTCCTCGCTTTGTGTTGGAGTTCTTCCGACAAGTTGAACTCGTACGTAACGAGGATCAATCCTTGTCACTTTGGTTTTGGGTCAAAAACTTCAAATACGTTCTAACTCTTGAGCAATTTGCTCAAATCCTTAGTATACCCAATCATGGGCAATGTGCCTATACTGAAGATTGGTGTCTTGAGTCTCTCTTTCACTATCGTGAGGAGAATAGTCCGTACTGTTCGTATATACCCTCTCCAACAGAACTAACCAAAATCATCCGTACTCACCCTCACCCACATCCAACGAAAATTCGTTTGGAAGAAGTGCGTCATGAACTACTTTCTTGGGCAGTCATCTTGCGAGAAAATGTTCTAAGTCTCACAGGAAATCGTGAGCAACTCCCGGCGTGTTGTGCTCATATGATTTACTGTCTCTTAACCCAACAACCTTACAATCTTGCTTACTTCTTCGCTAAGCGAATTGTACATCTCAATGGTAACAAGAATAAATTGATACCTTATGGGATGTTCCTAACCCGTCTCTATCATCACTTCATAACCTTTCACCCTTACCTTCATGGTCCTCAATACTCCCTGTTCACACCTGTCATGAAACCCATAACCGAGTCATATGTCTCAACCATCCTCACTTCCGAATTAACCACCCACTATGCACCCTTTGATGATCCTATTCATGAAAATGAGACAAATACTCAAGACGAGAGTGTGACAAGAAGGGGGAATGCTCAAGTCATAAGTAGTTAGGAAGAGATTTATATCTCTCACTAGGGTTTATTACTAATAGATAATATTAGGAATTAATGCTCAAATTATCTAGCATGCTTACATAAATGTTCTATTTGACATTTGGATGATATCTTATCTTGTTCCTTATGCTTGCTTGCTTATGATTCTTTAAGTATAATGCATGATCATCTTTATGTGCTAGATGTAGCATTGTATGGATATATTAGGAAAATAAGTACCTAGTGAGTTGAAGCACTCTCATTTCCAGGAATTAGTTCCCCTAGAAAATATCCCCCTAGCTGCCCAAAACTAGCCTGCAAAGAAATTTTCGTGCCAACAGTGTCACGGCACCACTAAATAGGGACGGCACCGTTAAATTTAACGGTACCGTGGGGTATTTAACGGAGCCGTGACCCTGTATAACGGATTTTTCCTAATGCTCCTACTTCCCTATCACCCTAACCTCAAACCTGCAAACCTTGCACCCTCACATTCACCCTAGGATTCCCCTCCTACACCATAGGATCAACTTTAATTCAAATTTCACCCAATTTGCCTATTTAAGGCCTCACCCTTGCAAGCTTATCTTGCACTTCACCTTCAACCTCCCATCACACAAACACTATGTCCTCTACACATGGTTCAACCTCTCAAATCTCCAAGAAACCTAGGATAACCGTAAAACCACCCTCAAAACCACTCTTTGTGGATTTCACAAGAGATGATGAAGCTATGACACCACCTTCCTAAGCCACTCCATACTCACCCTCACCACCTTATGCACCATCTAAAACATCATCTACCTACACAACATCTTCATCATCCTATTATACTACATCATCAATGGAATACACACCATCTCCCCTCACCCCATTGGACAATGCCATGCCAATTTCACCTCCAACAACCCTACCACAATCACCATCTCCTATCATGGCACAACCCAACCAACCACATCCCTTTGAGTTACATAGTGCTAATTGCCTATGTTGTCTCCATAACCGTAATCTCATCTACTTCTTAAGAGACGAGATTCATTTCATGTTCTACTTTATAGAACATCTCTTGACACCTCCACCACCTCAAATGGGGCCCCAATCTCCACCACATCCTAACCAAAACAACTAAACACTTGCTTGTTTAGTCCTCCACAATAAACTCTTAGGACCCCTCTTGGAAATGAAGCTTGTCTCTAGTCATTAGGAATTTAGGCTTCTTGTTATCTTTCTTAGTGCTTTCTATGTAGTCATACATTACTATGACACTTATTTGTCTTATGAATGAATGCTTCTATGTGGAGGTTTTTCTTTTTAAGGGATTGGTTATTTGTCACAAATGTGCTACTTGTTAGATATTGTATATTTGTAGTCTAACTTTGTTTTGTAGCACGATCCATTGCTCGATTCCTTTGTGTTCTCCAAATGAGGGGGAGTACACATCAAGGGGGAGCCTTAACCACCTTTTTGATTTGACAAAAAGGGGGAGAAATGGGAGTAAACACATTAAAAACTTGTTAAAACTAATTTTAACCTAAAATGAGTTTATATTTTGTCATCATCAAAAAGGGGGAGATTGTTGATGCAAATAATGTTCTAAAAACGTTATTTATATCTTTCGATTACTTCACGTTTTGAGGATGACAAAATGTGAACTCACGTTATGTTAAAATTAACGTTAACAAGTTTTTAATCGGAAGATCCCGTTTCTACGCAAATCACTCTTGAACAAAGTTACAACTTGAACTAGTGATCAAAGAAGTGAATTCATGTTTTGAAAATTCACATTTTAAATGGGACAAAACATTTTTTCAAAAATACACATGACAAATTATTTTTGAAATATTAAGAAATGTTTTAATGGAAAAATAAGTTTGAAAATCACAACAGCTATTTTTCCCCCCAAAATCAGCTCCAACCTTCCCCAAATAAGTTTTCACCAGAAAAGACAAAATTTGGAGCGTCCTAGTCTACCACGGCTCCACGGTACCGTTAAATTTAATGGAGCCGTGGGTCATTTAGTGGTGCCGTCCGTACCATTTTGAATTGTAACGTTCAGATTTTCTTTGCCTATAAATACCCACCTCTTTCACAGTTTTAGGCACCCTTCACACACAGAAAAATCCCTTAGTAAAATCCTCTCACACCTTTCACTTCTTAGGGTCATTTAGATTAGTTTTTCTTTGTTTCAAGAGTGATCCAATCATCCTTCTAGTGATCCTCTTCATACCTCTTCACTAGCAAGAGAAGAACACAAGTATCCAAGTTGATACAAGGTGTTGTCATCCCTCTTCATTAGAAAGAGAAGAACTCAAGTAATCAAGAAGATACTAGAGTTATAGTTGATAGGTTTTTGTAACTCTTGTTACAACCTTGTTGTGTCTTAGCATACATCAAGTTTATTTTCTTTTTGTGAGTGAGAGTGAAGATCAAGTGTGATCTATAGAGATAGTGAACATCTCTTGAAGCCATTGGGCTTGGGTGATTGATCAAGAAGATCAAGGGTCATTAGGTTAGTGTTAGTTGAGTAGAGTGAAGTGAGTGTTGATCATTGTGATCGTGTTGAGATCTTGGTAATCTCTTGAAGCCATTGGGCTTGTGTGTTTGGTCACGTGGACCTTGGTAGATTGGTGCTAGCTAAGATTAGCACTCGACATCTAGCTTAGTGTCGGTAATAGGATAAGCGACGTGTACGGTTTTCTCCGCCTTAAGGGAGGTTGTTGACATAGTGCTTGAAACTCTCGAGTGTGGTACTCGGGGAGTGGAGTAGGGCGAAGAAGAGCTTCGTAGCCGAACCACTATAAATCCTCTATCTCGGTTTGATCTTTCCAACTCTACTCTTTACTTTCATTAGTTATTATTACTTAGCTTAGTGTGTAGTTCATATTGGTGTCGATTGATTACACATAGAGTTCAAATCAAAGTTTCCAATAACCAACTTTTAAAAGAAGATTTTTAAACCGGAAAACTATTCAACCCCCCTTCTAGTTTCCCACAAATATCTCTATAAGATCACAATGATCTTCTCTCACAATCTCTCAAAAGAAAAATGATCTCGATGTATACTATGATACAATCAAATGTGTAACAAATGTTACAAGTGCTCTAACTACAACTACAACACTTTGTATCCTCTTGGATACCTTGTGTTCTTCTCTTGCACTTGAAGAGGAATGAAGAGGATCACTTGGATAGTTGATTGGATCACTCTTAAACAAAAGAAAACTAAACTAAATGATCAAGAAGAAAAGATGTGGTGAGAGTATTAAACTCAGAAAGTTCTGTGTGAAAAAGGATGCCCAAAATCTGTGAAGTGGGCTGGTATTTATAGGCAGAAAAAATCTGGCTGTTATGAAGGCACGGCTCCACTAAATCACACACGGTACCACTAAATTTAGTAGTACCGTGGTACCGTACCAGACAAAAGTGCTCCTCTTTTTGTCTTTTCTAGTGAAAACTTATTTGGGGAAGTTTGGAGCTGATTTTGGGGGGGGGGGGGAATAGCTGTTATGTTATTTGAACTTATTTTTCCATTAAAACATTTTTTAATTATACAAAAATAACTTGTAAAGTATATTTTTGTAAAAATGTTTTGTCACATTAAAAATGTGAAGTTTAAAACACAAATTCACTTCTTTGATCATTTGTCAAGTTGTAAATTTGTTTGTTCATACCTAGAGTAATTAGTATAGAAATGGGATCTTTCGACTAAAAACTTGTTTACGCTAATTTTAACGTAACTTGTTTTCACATTTTGTCATCCTCAAAACGTGAAGTCATCGAAAGATAGAAATAATGTTTTTAGAACATTATTTGCATCAACAATCTCCCACTTTTTGATGATGACAAAACATAAACTCATTTTAGGTTAAAATTAGTTTTAACAAGTTTTTAATGAGTTTACATCCCATTTTTCCTCCTTTTTGTCGAAGCAAATAGGTTGCTAAAGCTCCCCCTTGATGTATACTCCCGCTCATTTGGAGGACACCAAGGAATCGAGCAATGATTCTTGCTACAAAACAAAGTTAGATGACAAGTATACAATATCTAACATGTAGCAATCACGACAAATATCCAACCACAAAAAAATGACTAAGTAGCCAAGCCCCCAAAAATAAAACAACCACATAAAGAGCCCATTCATTCATAAAAACAAATGTCATACATAAGTATGACTACAACAACAAAATAATGAAAACAAGCTACAAGAAGCATATAAAAATCTTAAGTGATTCGAGGCCCTAAGATTTGCTTCAAATGTCAAAAGGGGTCCTAAGCTTTTATTTGAGAAACTAAACATAAACATGTTTAGTTGGTTGGGCTATTTGGTGGTGGAGGAGGTGGTATGATGGGTCCTTGTGGTGGTGTGAGGAGGTGCTCAAGGTAGGAGAACCTAAAGCTCAACTCATCCCTAAGGCAAAAGATGAGGTGTTGGTTGTGATGGCAACAAGCACAACTTAGGGTATGTGGTTGTAGGGGATAAAGAATGGGGTGACCCATTAGTGGTTGTGGTGATGGTGAGGCGGAAGATGATGATGTGTTGGACCCAAGCTCAAAGGGAGTTGATGGTGATAGGGTGAATGTGAGTGCTAATGGTTGTGGAGGACTATGTGGAGGTAAATGATTGGTTGTCCTAATGGTGGAGGATGTTGATGAGGTAGGTTTGGTTGAATTGGCTTTTGATGGAGCCGAAGGTGTAGAGATAGATGTGGATGAATTGGTTGAGGGTAGTGGTGTGTGGACATCTTCATCATCATCCAAAGTGAGATCAATGAGAATTATCTCATTGGTTGGTTTGAGGTTGAACCTTGGCTTCTTTGCTTGGTGAGAAGTAGTAGCCATTGTGGAAGACATGATAAGTGTATGATGAATGTGTGATGGTGAGGGAAATGTATGCATGATAAGAGCTTATATAGCCAAATCAAGGCATACAAGGATGGATAGGATGGTGGATTTAGGGATTTAGGAGTATTGGAATCAGCATATGTTTAAAGATTCTTAGGAAAAGAAGGTCAAAAAGTGGAAGAGAACAGTTAAAAACATCTTCCCAGGGTACGGTACCACCAAATGTCCCACGGTACCACTAAATTTAGTGGTGTCGTGCCCTATTTAGTGGAGCTGTGGCCTTCAATTGACCCTTTTTCCAGTTCTGCAGGATCTAGGCTGCTTAAATGGGGAATTCTAAGTGGACTATTTGCAGCAAATCCTAATGCCTCAATTCACTAAAGAATAATCACATAGTTTTCCTAACACTAGCCACAGCTAGCAACTAATAAGATCATGTGATTATCTAGAAATAGGCCACTATTAAGCATGCATTATATCAAGCAATTTTATCATCTAGTGCATGCAATAAAAATATAAAATAAAGAATATGAACTAGATAAAGCTCATAAAAATAATTAAGTATTAAGCTTGATTAACTAATCAAAGTTACCAATGCCAAGTATGAAATTCTAAGTAAATTCAAACTTGTTAATGCTAGATGGCCATAGCCAAGACCCCATTAATAATAGTTTAATACTACTTAAGTTAGTAATACTAATTAAGTTAGTATTATCTAATCTCTTTTATTCCCCAACTTCTTAATCTTGTTCCCGATCCCCTTGAGAGCCTTGCCAATAGACTTGAACCCCCCGATCATTTGCTCATGCATCGACACTTGTCAGTTGTACATCCTTGTTTACCTTCTCATCACCGAAGTTAAGTTGGTTTGGTTGAAAGGAAGGTCGGTTGTTGGTTCGAACGATGATGTGTCAAGGTTACGAAAGAAGGTGTCAGGAGAGGGAGTATGAGGACGAGACGTTCCTTCTTCGTTGACCTCATCATCATCCTCATCCATAGGTTGATATGACGAACCATGACCGAAGGAGGAAGACGAGAAAGTAGCATCGGAGGTGGATTTACGACCACGTTTAGCACCTTTGTCACTACGTGGCTTAGTGCGGCGTTATGGTCCACCAAGAGGTTTCATGACGGGATTGACAAGAAGGTAGTCGACACTATTGAGATGTGGGTAATTGGCTATAACCTAACGGAATAGACGAGTAAGCAACATACCATATGGCATGAGCTTATCGGCCTGACTGTGAATGTTCGCCATTCTTTTTGCCATGTAGTACGCGAGGTTGTATGGCTCCTCATTACTTAGGCAATAGAGCATATGGGCAAGACTTGCCGGAACATGATCCCGGTTGCCCGCAAGACACAAGACGTTTTCACGCAGAAGGAGTTCCCAATTTCTGAGATCGGGAAGGAGTTCTTTGAGGTAGATGTGATTGGGGTCGAGATGAACTATGGAACCATCACGCTTTTGGTGCGTGTTGGCGAATCTAGGAATTTGGACATGTTGCTTTATGCTTTCAATGTCCGGAATATCGGTAAGGAAAGAACCTTCACTTTCAATATTAAAGTGAAGTGACTCTAAAGAATGGTCTTCTGTGTAGGCACATTGACCATAGGACGGGACACCTAGAATGTCCCCGAGTTCGGAAATGGATAAAATGATATTTTCATTTTGAATCCAAAAATCAAGATAGACATTACCCTCAAAATCATTGAAGGTACGGACACGACTATAGAATTTGAGAATGAAACGAGGACAAATTTGATCATTTATTTTGTATAAACGATCAAATTGGATCGTAGGAAAACATGCTTGAATGTTATCCAAAAGAACGAAATAAGCATCGACTACACGACCTTCGTGTATATATCGATGTTGGACTCGAAGGAGATAAGCTTTTTGCTCATCGGATATGTTTAGGTCATTGATTAGGATGGGGATGTAGTTTTTGGTATCTTGATAATCCATATGAGGCATTGTTACGTACAAAAATATAAATATGTATATGCTAACTTGTTGCATTTTGATGATCACATTTCTAGTGTGTGTGTGTGCCTAAATGCAAACAATGTGGAGGTGCGGTAATCTCGACTCTAAAACAAAAATAATGAGATTACCCCTCCAAACTTCACTTTAGCTCAAACAAATATGTCGAGAAATACATATTAGTTATGTAATTCGATCAATATTTGTGAGATCATGTATGCATGCAAAAATGTTTTTAGTTTTCATTAACAATGCGTGAAAAAGGTTTCATGATCCTAGATACGTGAAATTTTTCGAAAATAATGGAATTAGGGTGTTTGGCAAAGGCGTGAACTTGGCGCCAAAAGTCTTGAAATTGAAAAGCTTCAATGTTAGTGATTCCTAATCCAATTTTAAGTGTCCTAGGCATGATTCCTGTAACAGCCCCATCCGAGAACGGCTCAAATGTCACATTTATGGCGTCAAACAGAACATACACAAGCGGAAGACGTTAAAAATCAATGGTTACAAAAGTATTCTAAAGGATAATAAAAATGTAATCAACCTAAACATAACAACTTCCAAAACTAAGATACAAACTAAGTCAAAATTAAAACTCTAAGTCCAACTCTAATCCAGGGGGAGCTATCAAGAGTGTAGTCCACTAAGAGCTCCTAAGCACTCTTCACTCAAAATCCAGCTTCCCTTTTAAAACTTGCCGCAGGAAAAGAAAATGCGGTTGTGCTTAAAAAGCCCAGTGAACAGATATAAGCCCAGTGAATAGATATATATAATGAAAGGAAACAAGCAAACGAATGAACGAAACGAAACTAAGGAAACCTGCTGAACACTATACCATAAGTCATGAGAAAATAAATGAATGAATAAAGAATCAGATAAAACAAAGGAATGCCCACGAGCCCTAAACAGATATGTCTAGACATGATACATGAATAGACCCAAAATAGATAAAAATAATCAAAATCATAATCATAGCAAAGTGTACATGGAGTAGCTAGCTCACAATTTACCAAAAGTGAAATGGGTGTATGGCACACACACAATCCATTCACTAAGTAACTAAACTGAACAAAGTAACTAGGATGCACCCATACGATCCCTGCAAAACAGATATACATATACAAGTTCGAGACTGTGCATACGTATGTTAATATAATAATAATAAGTATGGCGGCCATGGTTGCTATATAGCATAAGTGGGAACGCTGTGGACTAATCACACCGCCACAGATAGTGTCATGCCATAGGTGCCTCTATGACATCGTCATGGTACCTCCATGACTAGTTCAAAACAAATAGCTCGGGCAATAGAATGAAACAGATGATACAAATAAAGCATAAAGGATAATTATCAATTATCCAACAAGATAATACCAACTGAATGAATCATATCAATAGAATAGCAAATGCAAACGAATCAAATATGAATCATAAATCAGAATAGCAAAATGGTAAATGAAAAAGAGTACAAATCATGAGAAATCTTTAAGGAAAAGATAAAGTACAAATAGGTTAAGAAATTGGTGAAAATCATTTAAATACTGTTTTCATAAACGTATTCTTTTAAAAGCAGTTTTCATAAAAGTCATTAAACCTTCATATAAAAGTGGTATCGCCTTTGTTTCATATCAATCATTTTAAAACATTTTTTTTCCTCAAAACATTTTCATGATATATTTAAGAAAGGTTTTCACATGAAGTTGTAATATTAAATGGGTTACAAGGTATCAAAAGGTTCTAATACGGATATTGAAGTCACCAGAAAGAACGAATAATCAACCATAACAGACAGAATAACCAAACGAATAGCAAATATCAAGGAATTAAGGTCATGAGATACCCTTACTGAAAAAGGGTGGAATATTTGTACCTTAGCAAGCAACGAAATGGAAACAAAATGAAATGAACACAGGGACGGGAATCACTCATTCTTCAAAGAATCTACATGAATTATGGATCAATTATTATTATTGATCAGTTCAGTTATTATAGTTATTTAGGGTTTCCTTCCATTTAGTATCTTTCCATTTTTAGTAACTTTCCGATTTTAGTAACTTACCACTTTTTGTAATTTCCTTTTAATTGGTCAAATTAGGGTTTCGAAATGATAATCAGTTAAGTTTAGGGTTTAAGTATAATAAATAGTTAATTAGGGTTTATATCGTATTTAATTTACATTGATGACCAATTTAGAGTTTAAGCAAAATCAATTAAATATAGGGTTAGGTCGAAAGTAGGTTAACACATGTTTAAGAGTATTCATATTAACGTTACAAATGTAATTAGGTCAAAACACATTAAATGGGGTTAGGTTACATTAAATCCTTAACTTATAATATAGTTCAGATTTTATCTTATTCTAGTCCCAGTATTTATGAAATTTACACCATACTTAAGTGTCTACTGGGAAGCTCAAATATTTATCACAGATACCTATACTCATTCCACACTTATTTTAATTTTATAAGACTTTATTTCAAAGTGATAGTACCATTTCAAAAATCGTTTTCCCAAACCTGCCCAGAAAGATAACTGTACAGACACCCAGAAAGTTTGCATTTTCTTACCCCATGAGAACCCTTCAGAAAAATCTATAAAAATTCAAGTAAGTCCCATACATACTAGATATTCTTCCTGTAAAAAGAAACCTCCTAATTCCTTACTGTTTGCAAATTAAAATTCAAAAACACCAGCTAAATTTCGAGACTCCTAAACTCAGGATTGACATATAATGTTCTAAAAATCAAAAAGTCACCTACCCGACCTCCAAAAACTAGGAAATTTTATATACGGATAGTACACAACCTGAAATTAGTTTTAGACTCAAGAATTATGCAAAAACATGTGGTTATCATTAAATTAGACCCCTTGCAACAACACCCATTTTCTGGACAGCATGTACGCATAAAATCACAACACTCCAATTCTTTTAAACCCTACTTTACCCTAGCGAGACCACAACTCCAATTCCACTTTAAACACGACATTAGCAACATGATTTATCCTGATTTTAGACACAAGTCGACTTACCACCACAGCCCAACATTCTAAAGATTAACGAGCAAAACAACAAAGTTCCTTCACATAAAATCATAGTTTGTTAACCCCCCCTCGTTAACCATATTACATACGCCTAGGGTTTTGATTTTAATACTTTATTCAATGTGTAAAAAAGGGTGATATTAGGGCTCATTTTAGTTTAGTCTTAGGTCGACAAGAGGCTGCTAAAACGACAAAAAACAACTCACAATCACACGACCCAAAACAATAACATAGGAGGTGTATAACTTGTTAATTCATGTGTGATTTCATGTGGCCTTATTCTATGGTGTAAATATTACGAACAGTAATAAAATAACTAGATCAGATTAACATATAAACATTTAGTGTTTTAGTGTTTTAGATTCAGATTATACGATCATGTGTGTCAAATGGATTAAAGAACAAAAGCGTGATGATACCTTTGTGGTTACGAACAAGAACGAATCATGAAATCAACCCACGAATCAAAACCCTAACACCACGAATCCCCAGCAACAATCCTTGCACCCTAAAAATTACACCAACAGCAACATCCTTCGAACCTTGTCTAGCCATCTCGTTTTCTTGAAAGAATCAAATGGATCGGCTTGTAGTTTGTTTGTGTTGCCAATTTTTCTAAATTTCGTACTGGTGAAGGAGAAGGGGATGTACATGCTTAATAAGAACCGAATGAGGGAATGTCATCAGATTTGGATATGTCGTGAATTATGGGCGATTGATTGGGTATGATCGCCAAAATTTATGGAAGTGATTAGGTGCTTATCTTGATAATTTCATTTGCCATATTGTAACACCCCCAAATTCGGGTCCAGCGGAAGCATACATGTCGCTGGGATGCTACTAAATTGGTACCATAACACAGAGTAAAGAGAACGTATTTACCGTATCCGTTTAAAAGAAATTTTCTTACTCAAAAGTATTTTGTTTTACATTCTTCAATGAAATGCGGAAATATAGGCCCATAAAAGAAATAAATTGGTCCCCAAATGGATATCAGAGTATCTTGATCCTATAACCATGCCATGCCATGCCAAAAGCCGCCAAAGGTGAGCTGACACTTTAAGAACCTGAAAATACATGCTAAAATGTGTCAACACGAGGTTGGTGAGTTCATAGAGTTTAGCGTAAAATGTAAAGCATTTGAATAAAGATTTCCTAGCAAAGGCATTGTAAATCCACTCAGTCTCAAGTCCCACCCATTCAAGACTTGCAACCTGTATGTTTACAACCCACTGCCAAATAAGATTTGGTTTAGGTAAACAAAAGTAATATATGGACCAAGATTTAAGGTTTGTTTGAAAAGTACATTCGGTTACGTGACCAATTCATTCGGTTATGTGACCAGTTCATTCTGTCATGTGACCAGTTCATTCGGTCATACTACCAGTACATTCGGTCATGTGACCCGTCCATTTGGTCATGTATGAATAATCGTTCAAAGTGCTTGTGTCCATGAGTAATAAGAATTAAGTATGAAACAAGTGAATATACAACGCATTCGAGTGAATAACAAAGTCATAAGTAGAACAAATAATGGTTTGACTAAACAAGTAGCATATTCAGGTAAATCAAGTATATCATTTAGCTGAAAACGAGCATGTATCCTCCCCCAAAGGTTTGAAATGAAATATTAACTTGAAAAACGGGGCTATGAAAACTCACCTGGTATAACTGATGTGATGACAAAAGGAAAGTGTACGGAATTGAGGTTCAGAGAACTACCCGCAACCTAATATGAATGATATGATTTAGGGCATTGAATGATGTCATGCATGCAAGTTCATACTCTACTTTATCACTTGTACATGTTGTTGTAATATTTGTTGTCAAAAGATAGTTGCGTTACTTTGATCATTTATTTGGAAAATTACCACTTTTAAAAAAAAATGTAACTTGCAAATCTTGCGACCAAATTTTAATCGTCATTGTAATGGTTACCTCAAAAGTCTCTAGCGCGCCTATTAAGTATATGTAATGTTCTACCATTTCTGTTTACTTCATTCTAACCAAAATGTACCCAAAAAGGTCCAAAATCTATTTCCAAAAATCCTAGCACCTTTCTAATAAAGAAATAATAGACTGTCAAAACTAAATGTTAACGTAAACATTCTTTTGGCCATAACTTTTGCGTCGTAGCTTCGTTTCTTAAGTTTGACCTATCCCCGCAAAGGTATTTAAGTATATTCTAGGCTTTTCAAGGTCTCGGTTAGTCTAGAGATCATTTAACCTCAGTTTTCATTTCTTAAAATTCGGGACAGATTCACTTATTTCCTGAAAATGTAGTTTTCATCGTCTAGATTGAAAATAGCATATCTTTTTCATTATAAGCCCATTTTAACTCATTCAAGCGGCTACATTTTCGTTATTGAGTCTATTTTCTATATCTCTAGCCAAATATTACTCACAAACCACTGATTTTTCCAGTTTTTACAAACGGGACAGATTGTTTATTAAAAGTGTCAAAACTATATTTCTAATCTTCTAGCTAGCATATCCACTTGACCACAACTTCAATTCTAGTCCTAGTTCCTCCATCAACTTCTCAACACAATAATAACAATCTAACCATAAGCTTAATCAATATTCTAAGGTCCATGAAATACTCATCAAGAATGTTGAAAATATACAAGTTTACTAACATACATGTTTATAAGGTTTCTCACCACCTTCTTATGAAAAGTTTTACTAACTAGTTTTCTTGTAACCAAAACTTGTTAAAAACCTCAGCTTTGTTAAAGGATCTTTGTAAATGTGAAAACTTTATCAACATGTACCAAGTGATAACTAAGTATACACTTAACTAGCAAGATGACTTAAAGAAGACATGAAATTTTTGTAGGATTTACTTACAAAAGTAATTAGTGAAATGAGAGCTATAAAACACTTGATTAACCCCAAGATTTGTGTTCCAATTCCTTGCTAGAATGCCCTAAGTAAGCTTGATTTTAACCATAACAAAGGTCCTCCTCTCCTTGGCTCCAAGAGTGGGTCGAATTATATGTATTGAATGGGTATGATTATTTTTGTTTTGGCTAATAGAAATGAAATGGAAACTAGTTTAAGTCTATTTATACTTGGAATTGTTCAAATGTTCAATAGTAAGTCAAGTGTGATCATTTTAGCTAGGAGAGGGGGGGCGGTTATGGGTGGTCAAGGGGACAATTGGGAGGCTAAGCCTCCAAGGGGAAGGTTAGTCTTCCTTGTTTTAGGGGAAAGTGTGGCTAATAAATTTTTGTGCACCATTTGTCTAGTAAATGTTTGTGAAGTAAAAAGGGGTGGGGGGAGGGGGCGGCAATGTGATATAATTGGAAGTAATTGTTTAGTTTTGATACAAGGAAGTATATAATGTATGTATTGGGTGTTAAAAATAGGTGTTTGTTGTTGGTTCGGTAATTAACGAAAGTTACACGTATTTAAACGCAAGATATAAAGAATTTACCTTGGGCGTAAGGAAATATTTTTGAAACTTTTGTAATCTTTTTGGATGTATAAAAATACATTAGAAATAATCGTTTGGGAGAATTGGGTATATCGGGTGTTAAATTTTTGAATAACGAATATAGTTTGTTGAATTGACAACCGTAAGTTATTTAAGAAAAAAAAGAAATTGTTTTGGAGTTTAAAAATTATGAATTGGAGTAGGAGCAAGGTACTGAAACGATGTGGACTAAATGTAATCTAAATTCATAGTGCTCAAGAGAGTTGTTCCTAATTTTATGTTTATTTAACCAAATAGTTGTACGTAAAAAGTGTTCTTGTAAAATTTTAAAGTCGTAAATTGGATTTTGAAATTAAATGTTGACGTAGAAAATTACGGGTTGCTACACATATTTACGAAAATATGTGTGTACAAAATAAATATGGATTGGCCCTAGTAACTTATTTAACGTGTGATATGTTGTTTAGGATACATAAAATATGTCTACTTCCAATTTGTATAGTTAGTATCCCATGTTTTCAAAATTTCAAATCTTAACGCATCGTTTAAAAGTCAAGTCAAATTCTTATTTAACGTTAAAACAAGTCTCGGATTTTTGGGTCGTTATAATTCTTCCCCTCTAAAAAGAAAAAAAATCGTCCTCGAAATTGAAGTGAGATGATTAGAGGGAATCGTACCAGACTATGAAAAGAAATGAAAATGATTTTAACAAACGAAAAGGTTGTTTCTCATGACTTGATACAGACGGTCCAAAATAGCCTCAGGCTCTCTCAACAGAACAAATCATAACATATCATCCAAAGGATGCGAAACCACATGTGACGGATGATAACTGAGACATCTCAAATGAGATATGTGAACTGAAGTATGATATGGACATGAGATAAATATGGAGGCAATGCTAAACGGTAGGAATTTTCACAATCATATTCTAAAATCCCGACAAATCAAAGAAAGGTACAAACGATCAACGAAGTAATTTTCGAATTATCGGACGTGTAAAATGCATACGGATAAGGGTAGAATAACCGTAATGATAAGAACGAACTTAAGGACTAACGAATCACTGAATAGATCTCTATATTATGTCAGAACGTCTAACCCTTCTGTACAGAGATACCCCAAGAACACACGACCACTGGTCTAAAATTCCAAAGTTCTTCTATTACGGTAACTATTCTTTCGGTCACCATAATCATCTTCGGATCTTCAGTAAGCAGCTATTTAATCCCCTTCCAACAAAAGATGTTCTATACTTCCATCCCTACCAAAGTACAGGATCCTAATATATCCTCTAAAGTCCGATTAGTTCATTCCTTCTGTCATTTATCTGAGGGTGAAAAGAAATCCTAACTTGAGTCTGATTCCTCAACCCTTCTGTAATTCTCCCTGGAACTGTGAAGTAAAACGCGAATCTCTGACACGATCATTGCTGCCAACTCCAAGTTATGTTTTGGATATTACGCCTCCTACGGTTCTAGTAGTCTTGATGCATAAGCGATGTCCTTCCCGTGCTGTACAAAGTGTATAACCAAGTCTCTTCTTGAAATCGTTCCCAAAATTGGTACCCACCTAGAAGCTAATTTCTTGTTTTAGCTCTTCAAACTCAGTTCTCGTTCCTCATCCCAACTAATTTCTCCTCTCTTCTCATACGCTTCATCAATGATAACGCCCGTTGTGAACATCTTCCACAATTCTTCTACAAGACTAAGAAGGTTCTAACTTCTATAACTGTCGTCGGTCTTGGCCATTTGGTGATAGTTTCAATCTTCGCAGAATTCATAGTAATACCATCAGCTAAGAACGCCACTTGTCCCAACCAATATCACACTTCTAGAATTTATAAAGTTTATTCAGACACAAAGTTTCCAACATAATGCGAAAATGATCCTCAAGTTTCTCCTTCGTCTCTGAATGTACTAAGATGTCATACTATGACAAATTTGTCCATGTACTCACGAAAGGCACGATTCATCAAGTTCATAAAACAGTAGAAGCATTAGCCAATACAATTGGCGTCACTAAACTCATAGTGATCATAACGAGTATGAAAGATAGTTCTAGGAATATCTTGCTCTTCACACGTAACTGATGATATTCAGAACTTAAATCAGTCTTAGAGAAGACTTCTCACCCTAAAGTTGATCAGATAGGTTGTCGATTCGAGGTAGTGGATAACGGTTTCTAACTGTAATACGGTCCTACTTCCAGTAGTCAATATACCACCTCATGCTACCATCCTTCTTCATCGCGAATAAAACTGGAGCACCCCACAGAGATACGCTCAGATGAATAAAACTACTTCCTAGTTCTTGTTGTTGCCCCTTCAGCTCTCTCAATTCAACTAGTGCTATTCAATACGGAATTTCACAATCAGGCAAAACGTCGCTCCATTCAGATAGAATTCAGACTCATTCTACTTACTGTTCTCCGGCACTTCTCAAAGACATCCTATGATCCCAATAAGTTCAGGTTATATGATGTAACTATTATCACGTTGGCCAGGCGTCATAATACTTGCATCATATAAACATGCCTTTATTGATATCATATTCTATCTCGAGTCGTGACTAAACAATCTCTCAGTACCAGGTCAAATCAAATTCACACTCCGGTGGAAAACTTGGTAGATCGTTGAGGGACTACATCGAAAAAGTTCATATTGCAAAACGACTCTCTCAAGGTGAGATCCAGCCAACGGCGTACAGGATAGGTGCTAGGAAAACTTCACAACTGCGAAAATAACGTACGAGTTTCCAGGGTAGTAACGATAAAAACGGGTTAACCAATCGGAAATCATGGTAAAAGAATTCAGGATGTTCGAATTGTCAAAGGTGTACAGTATGACTGTAGTTATCATCTTGATGCTCAGACAACTAATCCATACCAGAATAACATCGAATTTAATACTCCAAAGAAAGACAGATCAGTAGAGTGGATCTTATCATTCAGAAGTGAGGGAAACATTCCCATACTCGTGGTTAATCACCACAAGATTTCTCATATGAATAGAAATGGGTAAGGTAAATCTAATAGTGTAGGGAGACTTAAATATGCTTAGTAAAAGCAAGAGAAATCACAGAATGTGTCAAACACATCATGGTCACAAGAATTCTCAAAATGATCGAAGAGGCATCTAAATGATTAACAAACGAACCAGAGGTTAAGGTCGGAATCAGAAAATAAAACTTATATAGTGTAAGGCATTACCACAGAATTCTTAACGCATTCTAAACATACTTGGTCACTAATCTTAGGTTGTGCAAAATAATAAGTTTCTAATCTCCAGAAATAGTGATCTTAAAAGGGCTTAACTAAAAGTAAGACACGAATCAGAGTGATGCGGAAGCAATATATCTAACAAAAGTCTTATCACATAGTCTACCCAATCCTCACCGTTCATATCTTAAGTTCTTCCAGAGTGGAAATCCTTAGGCAAATTTTCAAAGGTTGTTTCATAAGCTCCTATAGTGCAAACCTAAGGGCCTAATATTCACAGGTCATGATTTCATGTACTACAAGTCAAAGCCTTTGCTCTGATACCATAATTGTAACACCCTCATCCGAGAACGGGTCAAATGTCACATTTATGGTGTCAAACAAAACATACGCAAGCGAAAGACTTTAATAATATAATGGTTACCAAAGTATTCTAAAGGATAATAAAAATGTTATCAACCTAAACATAACAACTTCCAAAACTAAGTCAAAATGAAAACTCTAAGTCCAACTCTAATCCAGGGGGAGCTATCAATAGTGTAGTCCACTAAGAGCTCCTAAGCACTCTTCACTCAAAACCCAACTTCCCTCTTAAAACCTGCCGCAGGAAAAGAAAATGCGGCTGAGCTTAAAAAGCCCAGTGAACAGATATATATATAATGAAAGGTAACAAGCAAACGAATGAACAAAACGAAACTAAGGAAACCCGCTAAACAATATACCATAAGTCATGAGAAAATAAATGAATGAATAAGGAATCACAAATAACAAAGGAATGCCCATGAGCCCTAAACAGATATGTCTAGACGTGATACATGAATAGACCCAAAATAGATAAAAATAATCAAAATCATAATCATAGCAAAGTCATAGCAAAGTGTATATGGAGTAGCTAGCTCACAATGTACCAAAAGTGAAATGGGGTGTATGGTACACACACAATCCATTCACTAAATAACTAAACTGAACAAAGTATCTAGAATGCATCCATACGCTCCCTGCAAAACAGATATACATATACAAGTTTGAGACTGTGCATACGTATGTTAATATAATAATAATAAGAAGTATGGCGGCCATGGTTGCTATATAGCATAAGTGGGAACGCTGTGGACTAATCACACCGCCACAGATAGTGTCATACCATAGGTGCCTCTATGACATGGTCATGGTACCTCCATGACTAGTTCAAAACAAATAGATCGGGTAATAGAATGAAACAGATGATACAAACAAAGCATAAAGGATAATTATCAATTATCCAACAAGATAATACCAACTGAATGAATCATGTCAATAGAATAGCAAATGCATACTAATCAAATGTGAATCATAAATCAGAATAGCAAAACGGTAAATGAAAAAGAGTACAAATCATAAGAAATCATTAAGGAAAAGATAGAGTAAAAATAGGTTAAGTAATTGTGAAAATCATTTAAACACTGTTTTCATAAACGTATTTTTTAAAAGCAGTTTTCATAAAAGTCATTAAACCTTCATATAAAAGTGGTATCGCCTTTGTTTCATATCAATCATTTTAAAACAATTTTTTTCCTCAAAACATTTTCATGATATATTTAAGAAAGGTTTTCACATGAAGTTGTAATATTAAATGGGTTACAAGGTATCAAAAGGTTCTAATACGGATATTGAAGTCACCAGAAAGAACGAATAATCAACCATAACAGACAGAATAACCAAACGAATAGCAAATATCAAGGAATTAAGGTCATGAGATACCCTTACTGAAAAAGGGTGGAATATTTGTACCTTAGCAAGCAACGAAATGGAAACAAAATGAAATGAACACAGGGACGGGAATCACTCATTCTTCAAAGAATCTACATGAATTATGGATCAATTATTATTATTTATCAGTTTAGTTATTATAGTTATTTAGGGTTTCCTTCCATTTAGTATCTTTCCATTTTTAGTAACTTTCTGATTTTAGTAACTTCCCGTTAATTGGTCAAATTAGGGTTTCAAAATGATAATCAGTTAAGTTTCGGGTTTAAGTATAATAAAGATTTAATTAGGGTTTATATCGTATTTAATTTACATTGATGACCAATTTAGAGTTTAAGTAAAATCAATAAAATATAGGGTTAGGTCAAAAGTAGGTTAACACATGTTTAAGAGTATTTGTATTAATGTTACAAATTTAATTAGGTCAAAACACATTAAATGGGGTTAGGTTACATTAAATCCTTAACTTATAATATAGTTCAAATTTTATCTTATTCTGGTCCCAATATTTATGAATTTAGACCATACTTAAGTGTCTACTGGGAAGCACAAATATTTATCATAGATACCTATACATGTTGGACACTTACTTTAATTTTCGAAGATTTTATTTCAAAGTGATAGTACCATTTCAAAAATCGTTTTCCTAAACATGCCCAGAAAGATAACTGCACAGACACCCAGAAAGTTTGCATTTGCTTACCCCATGAGAACCCTTCAGAAAAATCTATAAAATTCCAGTAAGTCCCATACATACTAAATATTCTACCTATAAAAGGAGACCTCCTAATTCCTTAGTTTTTTGAAATTAAAATTCAAAAACACCAGATGAATTTCCAGACTCTTAAACACAGGATTGACATATAATGTTCTAAAAATCAAAAAGTCGCCTACCCTACCTCGAAAAACAATGAAATTTTATATACAGATAGTACACAACCTGAACTTAGTTTTAGTCTCAAGAATTATGCAAAAACATTTGGTTATCATTAAATTAGACCCCTTGCAACAACACCCATTTTCTGGACAGCATGTACGCATAAAATCACAACACTCCAACCCTTTTAAAGCCTACTTTACCCTAGCGAGACCACAACTCCAGAAACAAGTCGACTTACAACCACAACCCAACATTCCAAAGATTAACGAGCAAAACAACAAGGTTCCTTTACATAAAATCATAGTTTGTTAACCCCCCCCCCCCTCGTTAACCATATTACATATGCCTAGGGTTTTGATTTTAATACTTTATTCAATGTGTTATTAAGGGTGATATTAGAGCTCGTTTTAGTTTAGTCTTAGATCGACAAGAGGCTGCTAAAATGACACAAAACAACTCATAATCACACGACCCAAAACAATAACATAGGAGGTGTATAACTTGTTAATTCATGTGTGATTTCATGTGGCCTTATTCTATGGTGTAAATATTATGAACAGTGATAAAATAACTAGATCAGATTAACATATAAACGTTTAGTGTTTCAGTGTTTTAGATTCAGATTATACGATCATGTGTGTCGAATGGATTAAAGAACAAAAGTGTGATGATACCTTTGTGGTTACGAACAAGAACGAATCATGAAATCAACCCACGAATAAAAACCCTAACACCACGAATCCCCAGCAACAATCCTTGCACCCTAAAAATTACACCAACAGCAACATCCTTCGAACCTTTTCTAGCCTTCTCGTTTTCTTGAAAGAATCAAAGGGATCGGCTTGTAGTTTGTTTGTGTTGCTAGTTTTTTTAAATTTTGTACTGGTGAAGGAGAAGGGGATGTACACGCTTAATAAGAACCAAATGAGGGAATGTCATCAGATTTGGATATGTCATGAATTATGGGTGATTGATTGGGTGTGATTGCCGAAATTTATGGAAGTGATTAGGTACTTATCTTGATAATTCATTTGTCATATTTACGAAAATATGTGTGTACAAAATAAATATGGATTGGCCCTAGTAACTTATTTAACGTGTAATATGTTGTTTAGGATACATAAAATATGTCTACTTCCAATTTGTATAGTTTAGTATCCCATGTTTTCAAATTTTCAAATCTTAACGTATCGTTTAAAAGTCAAGTCAAATTCGTATTTAACGTTAAAAGAAGTCTCGGATTTTTGGGTCGTTATAATTCCACTAAAAATAATTAATCTTAATCCGATTAACATAGTGAAATTCGGACTAAATTTTTTAATGTAAGTGGGTTTATGCAAATCCTAGGTTTAGGGAATCATGCAAGTTATACATTGTCTAATCCTAGTCCTAATTGCATGAAAGTTCAACTAGAATTGAAAAACCCCAATTCGATTTTATGCATAAGAACAAACCCTAGACTCAAATTCAAAAGAAATTAAAGTTAATTGACTTACAATTAATGTTGTAGTGATTAAGATTCTTTTATTGCAATGCCTCGAACTTGATTTACAAGAGTGTAGTATGATTTGGGTGTGGTGTTCGGTTTTGACAGCAGATGAGAGTGGGTATTTTTGTTTTAAATGAGTGTGCAGAGGGAAAAGGGAAGAAAAAAGGGCTTCATCAGACACACGGTACCTCGGTACCACTAATGTTTAGTGGTGTCGTGCCACTTTAGTGGTGCCGTGCATGTCTGAGACCCATTTTTGTTCTATTTTTGAGTTTTGACGAATTAATCTTACTTATTTAGTAAGACTTTTTGACGCGAGGGAAGAGTTTATACCTAATAAACTCTATGAGTTGACAAGAAATGACCTTAGAATTTCTGAGGAAATGCATAAGTAGTCATTGAAGGAGTACGAGGGATGAATTTAATATTTCCAGTGAAATATTTAGAAGTCATGAGATGAGATGCAAGGAATGACTTGATATTTCTAGTGAAATGTTTAGCAAGTCATGAGATGAGACGTAAGGAATGACTTAATATTTCCAGTAAAATATTTAGCAAGTCATGAGACGAGACGTAAAGAATGACTTCAATATTTCCAATGAAATATTTAAATAGTCATGAGGGAAATGAAAATGATGACTTGTAAAGTCACGAAGCTAGATGTAAGAAATGACTTCAATACTTCCAGTGAAATAATTGAGTGGTCATAAGAAGGATGTGAGGGATGACTTAATATTTCCAGTGAAATATTTAAGTAGTCATAAGACGGATGTGAGGAATGACTTAAAAAGTCATGAGACGAGACGTAAGGAATGACTCAATATTTCCAGTGAAATATCTAAGAGTCATGAGACGAGACGTAAGGGATGACTTCAATATTTTCAGTGAAATATCTAAATAGTCATGAGGAGGATGTAAGAAATGACTTAAAAAGTCATGAGGCGAGATGTAAGAAATGACTTCAATATTTCCAGTGAAATATTAGAATAGTCATACGAGGGAAGTGAAGGACGTATTAGAACGCATGGGAATTGTGAAGTTCACGGAATATGTTCCATCATTCCTAGATCTAGACAAGGATGGTTAGAGGATTCTAGTTTGAGAGGTATGGTTGGAATATCGACGATGTTGTCCTTTGAGGGAAACTTATCTAAGATAATGATTCCTCTTTGGACATTATCGCGACGGAGGAGATGACATACTTCGATGTGCTTCGTACATGAGCAATCTAGGGGGTTCTTGGTCAAGTCTATTTGCACCTTGGTTATCTCACTCGATTAGAGCTTGTTTCATCCATAGTGCCTGTTGTCATGCCTTTCCAGCGCTTACGTATTCGGCTTCGGTCGTGGAGATAGCAAGAGTGGTTTGTTTCTTGGAGAACCAAGAAGTTTGACAACAACCTATGAAGATACAAACATTACTCTTTCTTCATCAATCCACATTATCTCCCGCATTATCAGAGTTGATATAGACAACAGTTTCTACATCAATCTCCTTGAGATATCATAATCCCAAGTGGATAGTGCCTTTAATGTATTGGAAGATACGTTTAACCGCTTTAAGGTAAGAAGTTTTGGGATCCTTCTTACAAGTGAGCACAAGGCAAACACTAGACATGATATCCGGCCTACTTGCTGTTTAGGTAAAATAAATTACCTATCATGCCCCTAACCTAGTACTATCCGCGCACTCACCTTCATCGTCTCTTGTGAGATTTGTTTCCGCGGACATGGGCGTTTATATCGATTAGGATTATTCTAAGCTAGATACCTTATACATTTATATATGTATATACTCTAGTATACTTAGACTTAAGAAGATACCATCTTTAAGTAATACTATATGAGGGCTAGGCCATAAGCTTAATACACTCATCATGCTCATCTTCAAACTTGTCACGCATGATCTTTGAGCGATCATTGTACATTTCTGGACAAGTTGAATTCATCATCGACAAATATTTGAGTCATGATGGAATGTGAATTTCGTCCATTATGTTAGTGCCTACTACGTTAGATTCTAAGAACACTACATGCTTAACATGTCTACTAACAAAGGGGGTTTTAAGAAAGCGTACCTTAGCCTGAGGTGTTGCCCTTAAAA
Organism: Artemisia tridentata subsp. tridentata; assembly: GCA_021014915.2. Taxonomy (NCBI): domain Eukaryota; kingdom Viridiplantae; phylum Streptophyta; class Magnoliopsida; order Asterales; family Asteraceae; genus Artemisia; species Artemisia tridentata. Next base: position 219,667,803 of record CP139507.1, read on the forward strand.
CTAGAAGACTAGACTACCTTTGTTGAAAGCTAAGCAATATGAGACATGACTTGACTTTGCGTCACGAGATTAGTGCAATCACTAATCAAACTCCATTAGTTGGACTTCAAGTTGCTTCACAACTATCTCTATCTAGCAAGACAGAAGCTCAAACATTTGGTCCCCAATATCTCATGGGTCCAAATCTGTTAGTGTTAAACATCCTACGCATTTGTCGCATTTGCTTGGGATGTTGGAATGGAGGACACATTTCCCATGGTAAGTAACTTTGTGGTTGATGGTTATTCCAAGTTACAGGAAAGTTACTTGGATAACTTTGTCTTCTAAAGTTACCTCTCGGTAGAGGAGTTCTTGGCCGAGGTTTAGGAACATTTGTTCTTCTAGGTGAAGGAGTCGTTGATCTAATATTAGGTTTTACAAAACCAAGTCCGGGGGTTGACAAAGGTTTGTAAAAACTCTTGACTTCCTTTTTACTAGCAATGGGTACTTCTACAATATTAATAACTAAGTGACTCGGTTTAGGACTTAAGTTATTTTTCAAAATTGACCCAGATCTGACTTTAGCACCAGACGGTACCACGGTACCACTAATTTTAGTGGTGTCGTCTGTACCTTTAGTGGTGCCGTCACCTATAATTTCAGATACTCCAGGCTTTACAAATTTTACTTGTTTAGTACCACTTGTAGAAGCTTGGTTTGGGTCAAATCCTAAGCCTGCACGGTCATGTTCACTAAACCTAATATTTTCAAGCATATCATTAAGTGCCCTTGTTCCTTCTTCAAACTTAATGATCCTCAAAGCATTTTCTTTGAGTTTCTCATTTTCTACTTGAAGACTTATGCATGACTTACATCCAACGTCTACTTCTTTATTTTTCTCAAGTCTTTTGACTTGATCCTTGAGTTCTAAAACTTGCACTTCGAGTTCATGCAATTTTAATTTCAATGTTTTGTTTCTACCTAAAATTTTAGAATTTAGTTTGCATAGTTTATTATATTCGTCATTTAGTATGTTATCATCTATTGACGAATTATCATCACTATAATAAGAGGAGTCGGAATGTACCTCATTAGAAGCATGAGCCATTAGACATGTTTTATCGTTGGGCTTCTTCTCTTCTTCTTCACCGCTATCACTCCAAGAGCCTCCTATGAAAGCTCTTTGGTTGTTGGTTCTTGGTGGTTTAGGACATTCTCCTATGAGGTGATTAGGATCTCTACATCTAAAGCATTTCCTATCACTCGTTCCTTTCTTTTCAACTCGGTTCTTTTGTGACTACTTCTTATCATCACGAGGTTGCCTAACGAACCTACCTCTTCTCCTAAAGAACTTTTTAAAGTCTCTAACGGCTAACGCATACTCTTCATCTTCACTATCGGAACTCAAACATTCCTCATCACAAGACTCCTTTTTGGCTTTCAATGCTAGAGATCTAACTCTCTCGCTTTTGCCTTTGACTATATCGGAGTCTTTCTTGATTATCATCTCGTGAACCTTCAAGTTTCCTATTAGTTCATCGAGTGATAATGTCGCCAAGTCCTTTGACTCTTCAATGGCGGTGACCTTTGCTCTCCATTTAGGATGTAGAGCCCTAAGAAACTTCCTAACATAATTCTTGCTAGAGTAACATTCATCAAGAGCTTTAAGACTAGTAATAATAGTATTAAATCTAGCAAAAGTATTATCTATTGATTCATCTTCCGAAATGGAAAATTGTTCATATTATTGAACAAGAAGATCTATCTTGTTCTATTTGACTTGATTATTACCTTGGTGAGTGACTAACAGATTTTTCCAAATATCTTTTGCCGTATTACACATGAAAATTCTTTCAAATTCCTTTTTAGGTAAAGCATTGTAAATCATCATTTTAGCCTCATTATTTTTGGCTAGTTTTCTTTTAAGTTCATCACTTTGTTTGTCGTGAGGAACTATTTCATCCCTTTTGGTTTATGGATTCTTTTGAATCGGTTGAAAGTCACCCTCGGTAATAATATGCCAAAGATCAATGTCTTTTGATTTCACATATGTTTCGAATCTTGTTTTCCAATATATAAAACAATCGATTTCGAAAAGTTGTGGTCTTTGCATAGATTGCCCTTCTAGATATTTGTCGGAATCCATTGATCGATTCAAGTTTTAAAATACAATTTACTTTAAAATCTTGACTGACGTGGCTGCAGATACCATTTGTGGAAAACTAGAAGGGGGGGTTGAATAGTTTTACCAATTTTTAATTTGTTTTAAAAACTTTTCCATTGAAAACCTTGATTCGAATCTTATGTGTGATCAATCAACACCAATATGAACACTACACTACAGTATGCAATATAAACACAATATAACCAAATGAAAGTAAAGGAAAGAGATGGAAAGATCAAACCGGGACAAAGAGATTTATAGTGGTTCGGTCACGAAGCTCTTCTTCACCCTACTCCACTCCCCAAGTACCACACTCGAGACTTTCAAGCACTATGTCAACAAGACCTCCCTTCAGGCGGAGAAAACCGTACAACGTCGCTTATCCAATTTCCGACACTAAGCTAAATGTCGAGTGCTAATCTTAGCTAGCACCAATCTACCACGATTTACTTGATCCTTTCTACTTCATACAATCACACAAGACTCGATCTACCCGATCTACCTATGATCCACTTGATCAACACACTAGCTCACAAGCTACAAGAGATAATCAATATCTCTATAAGATCACAATGATCTTCTCTCACAATCTCTCAAAAGAAAAATGATCTTGATGTATACTATGATACAATCAAGTGTGTAACAAATGTTACAAGTGCTCTAACTACAACTACAACACTTTGTATCCTCTTGGATACCTTGTGTTCTTCTCTTACACCTGAAGAGGAATGAAGAGGATCACTTGGATGGATGATTGGATCACTCTTAAACAAAAGAAAACTAAACTAAATGATCAAGAAGAAAAGATGTGGTGAGAGTATTAAATTCAGAAAGTTCTGCGTGAAAAAGGATGCCCAAAATTTATGAAGTGGGCTGGTATTTATAGGCAGAAAAAATCTGGCTGTTATGAAGGCACGGCTCCACTAAATCACACACGGTACCACTAAATTTAGTGGTTCCGTGCCAGACAAAAGTGCTCATCTTTTTGTCTTTTCTAGTGAAAACTTATTTGGGGAAGTTTGGAGCTGATTTTTTTGGGGGGGGGGGGAATAGCTGTTATGTTATTTGAACTTATTTTTTCATTAAAACATTTCTTAATTATACAAAAATAACTTGTAAAGTATATTTATTTAAAAATATTTTGTCACATTAAAAATGTGAAGTTTAAGACATAAATTCACTTCTTTGATCATTTGTCAAGTTGTAAATTTGTTTGTTCATACCTAGAGTGATTAGTGTAGAAATGGGATCTTTCGACTAAAAACTTGTTTACGTTAATTTTAACGTAACATTTTTTCACATTTTGTCATCCTCAAAACGTGAAGTCATCGAAAGATAGAAATAACGTTTTTAGAACATTATTTGCATCAACACAACCAACTATTTGTGCGGCTAATTCTACCTCATCAGAATGAACACCTATCCCCATCAGTTTGCTTTTATGAATATTTATCTTAAGACTCGAGGCCATTAAAATGTTCTTTCTTAAACAAGTCATGAGATTGAACTTTTGAATTATGCTTTACAACTTTTCCTTCAGTTATTGATACATTTATTAACTTCCATATATGCTTCAAAATCTTTATAATGTTAGAATTTAAATACCATAACAATTATATAAATAATTCCTACAACATCAAAGCACATAGCGGAAGCAAAGAATCATATTTAACATATAAGAGATTAACCGAAATTTAAAGACACGTACCTTTGATCCTAGCAAGAACAAGGATCACAACTTTAAATCTTCTTCTTTAATTAATCAAGTGGATTACCGAGAAACCCCTTACCATTTTGTTTCTCAATCCAAGAAGGTATTAACTATAGTGAGTTAATAACCAAGGTTTTGTACACACGTACTATAACCGATTAATGTTTGATGCTAGTAAAAAAACACAAAATTAAACCAAACAATTTGCTTAATAAAAAAACAAAGGATCGACACCCTAAAGGGTTGTACGATCGGATTCTAGCACAAAGGGAGAAGAAGAGAACTTAGGGTTATAGCAAGAGTGCACAAGGTATGAAACTCTAACCCCTAAGCCTTGTATTTATAGAGTAGGAAACTTAGAGAACAAGTTAGTTTAGGAATGGGATTTTACACCATTCGGCCGATCGGCCCTCCCCTTCCAAAGGGTATTCCAGAATCTTCTTGACTTGTAATTTCACCTACAGTCCTTCCTTTATTCACCAACGGTCGTTAGTCAATTTCCGTTAATTACTTAACGTCCGTTAGTCGTTATTTGTGTTCAAATAATTAAATACATAACGTTTATATATATTAATTATTCTTCATTAATCATTCATACGTAAAGTGTGCAATCTCATGGTCCCGAGTTTGATTCTAGGAAACATATCCATACGATTATTGAAATGTTTCTTTGTCATCTTCCCCGATATACAAGATTCGCATTTATCAAATGATTCATCATTGATCTCTTGCAAAAGCCCATCATGTTGCAGCTTTTGCATGCGAGTCTTGCCTATGTGAGCAAGTCAACAATGCCAAAGATAAGACGAATCCAAGACATTCTTGACTCTCTTATTATTGATGCTATACATCAAATTATAATCATTGCATTCATTCATATCAATTTCAAATACACCATTCACAGCAATAGCATTAAAATAAAACACATTATTTACCGAAACAGAAATTTTATTGCTTGTAATAGTATGCTGAAATCCAATATCCAATAAACACGAAAAAGAGACCACACCCCTAACAATTGTAGCTGCATAATGACAATTATTCAAATACAGTACTAAGCCCGAAGGAAAAAATAATTTAAATATCCCTATGGCTTCAATAGTTGCCTGTGCTCCATTGCCCACGTGCAGATATTGCTCCCCATAGGCCAGTCTCCTTTCAACTCTAAACCCCTATAGTGTATTGCAAATATGAATACCAAATCCAGTATCGAATACCCAGGAATTTATTTTATGAGTTAATGAAAATAATTCAATCATGAAAAAGTTACCTGAAGTGCTGGATTTCCCAGCCTCAACCTTCATCTTTTTCACACGCAACTCCTCGAAATAGAGAGGACAGTTCCTCTTCCAGTGTCCTATCTCATGGCAGTGATGACAAGTCTGATCCTTCTTGTTCGGATTGGCCTTGTTCTTCTGAGGGTACTTCTTAGGCATAGGTTGATAGGCCATAACTTGTTTACCCTTGTCAACCTTTCCTTTCCCCTTCTTATTCCCTTGCGGTTTTGGTTTTGAACCCTACCTCCATGTATAGCTAATACCTGAGGAGTAGGTTCCTTGCCTGGTAAACACTTTTCATAATCCACGAGCATTGCGAACAATTTCGTGACTGTCTTCCCCTAGCAATGCATGTTGTAATTCTGAACAAAACCCTTAAAATCCTTGTTCAAGGACCTATTCATTAGGTTCACACACACATTCTCAGCATAGACATAGTTCAGCTGATGTAGTTGGTCCATGTACATTTTCATTTCCAACACATGATCGTGAACGGGTTTACCTTCCCCTTGCCTACAGCTATGTAATTGATCGATCAAATCATATAGTTCAACAGTTGGTAGCTTTTCATAAGTCTTTTTGAGTTCTTCCAGCATATCTTTAGGAAAATAGTTCTCAAACTGCTTTTACAACTTGGGAACCATACTCCCGAGCATTAAGCACGCAACTTCATTGTGCTTATCGAACTCCGACTGCCATTCTAGTTTGACTTCATCAGATTCAGTCTCAGCTGGCTGTTCAGGGCAAGGCTTAGTCAAATATTCCAGCTTCTTGGACACTCTCAGGAAAATCCTAAGTGACCTATGCCAGTCATTGAAATTTGGGCCAGTCAATTTTTCCCTTTCAAAATGACTTTTGAAAGCGGAACTTAGTACAGCGTTTTCGGGTTGAGCCATTTCTACAGAAAAAGTTAAATATTAGTATTCTGATAATACAATTTTTCAAGAAAAGAAAATTACCTAGGAAATATTCATATAACCATTTAATCTTCTTGAAAACTAGGATCCAAATTTCCATAGTTTCACTACATCAGTTGATCTGCTAGTAGTGAAAGTACAAAAAATGATAATCTGTCGTACAATAATCGGCAAACCATTTCTGACTCCTAGATCATTATGAGAATTACATTTGCCAAAAACAATTTTGCAAAGTAAGCATGTTTCTTCCCATCTCATGCCTTAAGTTTCAAGGTCTCACTTACAACTTAATTAAGTCATCTAATTTAGAAACTGCAAATTCTCCATGTCACGGTCTCACGCCATTGAAATTTACCTTGTCATTAATATCTAGGCAAGGTCTCACTTAAGCTAAATATTAACTCCAAGTGTTTCTTATAATAAGATAGCATGGACTTAAATTTTAGGGTATTTATTTTGATGTGAAAATCAAAATATGTGTTGGTCCACAAATTGTATATGGATCACTAAGTAGTTTTGAATACCTAGTAGATGGTTAGGATAAATCCGAACCAATCTAAGTGAGAAACCCTAAGTGATTGTTAATGTTAATGCGGAATCTTAACAAGAACAATTAAGAACACAAGCAGGGATATCACTAACTTTGTATATTGATATTCACTATTATCAATTCGTACACCTCACACACCTTTACTAACAAACTTTAGGGATCCTTTTATAACACAAGGAAACCCTAGATGACACAGAAGATATACACAAATCTTCTATAAAGATACATACACGCATTGTATCTTTTCCTAATATAACTCTAACAAACTTTCCTATCTTCACGACCAGACCAGACTTTATAAGTCAACCAGACTTAACATGTACTACCAGACTTATCTTTACATAACCAGACCTAAATCACAAACAGACCTAACTCAGTAAACGACCAGACCTAAGTAGTAAACTACCAGACCTAAGTAGTCTGTTCTTGATATGCATCATAATTCCCAACAATCCTCCCCTAACTTGATCTTCATGCTTCATGAACTTCAAGTTCTTCTGATTTAGCCTTCTGAGGATTGAATCTTGAACACTTTGAAATGTATTTAGGTCTTGTTCCTTTCTAGCAGCTTGAATCTTGATAAGCTCTTCTGATATGGACTTGGCAGCAACAATGACTATATGTACATCAATTCATATTAAGTTTCATAGCTATTCTCATCACTTCCAGGTGTGTTAACACCTGTGAGAGGTGAATCATTGAAATTTAATGGATTTGATGTCTCTTTACCAATAGCCATTACTACTGGAGTAGCCAAATGTTTTGGTGTGTAAGACCATGGTACACTGATAACCATATGATTTTAAGCAAATCATCAGCTTATCAACGGATTTGTTAAGTCTTTACCAAAAGCCGTTTGCTTCTGGACTAGTCAATTCTTTGATGGAAAAGCACCTCATCATGGTGAATTGATTACCATTTATGGTTTTCCACAGCCTTTACCACAAGCCATAACCTTGTGGGCTAGCCAACTCTTCACTTATCTTAGATATGGTGAGTTGAATACCATACAATTTTTGGCAAATTGTCAGCCATAAACGGATTTGAGCAATCTTTACCTGTTAGCCGTTTGCTCAGGATTAGCCAGTCCTTGTGTTGATGAGACAAGGTGGACTGATAACCTTTTGATGTGTTAGTGCAAAGCACCTTCACCA